>CM076584.1:1193598593-1194030793 GCA_034641835.2 Pinus albicaulis | reverse complement strand
GATCGTATTTGCTCATAAGGTTTAGTGCTAGGTATTATCTTGTGATTTAGACCATATAGTGTTGTCACTTAGGTCTTTCACCATAGGTTTTAACTTAGGTTTTCTTACCATGAACATGTTTAACCACCTTTTACCATGGCATTTCCACACCATGAAGTCACTTGCCATTTCTTTGCACCATAGAATAAATCGAAGACTTCCTCTTTCATCTGGAACTCTGGAGAAATTGAAGATGATACTGGACTTCCCTATCGATCTGAAGTGATGCAAGATCCTCCTGGATCATATATATATATATATATGATTTGTTATTTTCAACATCATACAAACTATAGAACTTCCTTCATCCCTTACCTCCATGTTAATGACATTTATATTCCTTATATATATATATATATATATATATATATATATATGACTTGTTATTTTCAGTTTCAAAATAAAATTTAAAGAATTTCATTATTTATCATGTAACTTATAAATAACATCATACAAATGCTAGAACATCCTTCATCCCTTACCTCCATGTTAATGATATATATATAGTCAAGTTGTTTATGTTCCTCCAAGCTTGATTTTTGGCTTGAGAAACCACAAACTAGTGGCATATAATCCATCAAAGTCACTTAGGGAGCTTGATATGTGGCTTGAGAAACCACAAACCAGGGGCATCTAAGCCATCAAAGTCACTCGGGGATCACACTAGGCCTGGGCCTAGGCCACACCAACCCTAAGCTGACTATATTTTAACATGCCTCCTCCCCCTAACATGTGCACACTAGTAGGTTTGATCATGGGTTGTCTTGGTAGGAAGACCCATCCTCAACCGGTTGTGCTAGTGAGACTTGACTTATATTCCTTACCTTAGAAATAATGGAAATTTGTATAAATAAAAATCCATATGATTTATTTTTTTCCTTCAAAATAAGTTTTAACACATTTATTTCATTTTTATTAGATAATTCATTTATAACATTAAAATTTGATTTAACACATTTTTTTCATTTTTTTATTAGATAATTCATATATAACATTCTACAAATTATTGATTTTTTCCTATGTTAATGAAATTTAGTTTTAAATATATATATAAAGATTCAAAAAAAAATACAGTATAAAATACAATTTTTTGTGTTTTTTCTTAAAATTATTATAGTGATTGATAATTGTTAATAGACATGAAAACACTTATCTCATAATACATTTCACATTACCAAAATATATATATATATATATAGCTTTATTTTAAATTATTATTATTTATAAAAAATAATAAATAAGTTGAACATATATACATTGTAAAAAAAACATGTAATAAGATTCTTAAACATGGACATTCAACCCATTTTAAATAGACGCAGTGTAGACGCGGAGGCAGCACTGAAGACTATTGGCAGCTCTCTCAACCAAGCAAGCGATTCTGTTGGGGTACGTATTTGTTTGTCTGAATACCGTTGTTGTTGATGTCTATAAGGGTATGGTAGTTCTGTCTCATATTATGGTTCTCTAGCAGTTTTGGATGGATTGTAGCTCGGTTCCTCAGCTGTTGAGTCCTGTTGATCCTTGCTTTCGGGATCCTTGTTCGTTTTTTCGAGTTGTTCTAGTTAGCTTTTGGACTTTGCAGTTGGCCGACTTGAAATCTGATGGTTGGTTGTGGGGCTTGCAGTGTCGGGGGGTAGGCTTAGTTGTTGTTTACAGGGGAATTTGTCAGGTTAGGGCTTGTAGGTGGTGCCTTCTTCATGTTCACTGGGACATATTGGGAAGTTTTTTCTTTGGGTCTTTTCTGTCTCTTACACTCAGTTACAGTGCAAGTCGTCGGGGTTCTAGTATCGCTAGTATGTTGTTGTCTTGTGAATGGGTCTGGTATGGTTCTATTATCTCTCATCTCACAAGGATACTATGTAGGGACTCTTTGTTAACTGTTGATAGCTGGGATGCAATGATGTTTCATATGTTTCATGCTCCTTTTACGCGCTCTATCATTCGCTCAGCTCCTGCTTATTTCGGGTGCTCGGATACTTTCTTTTGCATGCACACTGTTCAATTATATTTCTTCTGGCCCATATTAGATTAGGGTTTTCGTTTATGGAAATGGGTCCTGTGGTTCGTGGTCCTCTGTTCTTTGGACAGACATCCCGTCTCTTTGCACTGTTTTCGGAATCGGCTTTTGTGGTTAGTTCTCCTCTATTCGTTGGGTAGACACACTGTCTCTGTTCACTGGGTGGCCACCGGTTCTCTATATGTTGTTACTCATCTCCTTGTCGTTTTCTCCTGCATGTCTTTGTTGTTGAATAGGCTTCTTTCCACCATGGGGAAGCGTCGTTCTGTTCTCAATCTGCTAAAGGCAAACAACAGGCCCTGTCTGAGCCTGCTCCTAAGAAGCGTGGTCGGAAATCTAATCAAGAGACCCTTGAGACCCTTGCTGCAAACTATGTCATCGAGAATTCATCCACTTTTCACCAGGAAATCCACGGTTGGGAACGAGACATTCAAACTGAACCTGAAGATAATGAAGCGGAAGCGGAAATCCTGGACTTCATAAATGACCCTGGCAATACCCGAGGTCGTCTCACTTTATTCCAGCAAACTGTACATACGTATTGGATAGTCAAGTTCCTTATAGCCAAGGCTATACAGAGTTTTCCTCCTGTCCAAGCTAGGACTGATGCAACTAAGATTGAACCTCGCCTTCTGGAATTTCTTCAAGACATGCAGAACCAGTTACAACATATCAAGATCACTTAGTATCAGACAACTAATCGCATTAGCAGATTGGACGATCGGTTAGGCCGTATGGAGAAGCAACTTCAGCTGCTACAGCAAGTTGATATGCCTGGGTTCAATGTGAAAGACCTAGCTCCAATTTACTCATCTGGTGGCTAGTGATTTTCTTTTTATCATGCTTTCTAATGCAATTATCGGCTTTGTATGAACTTCTTTTATTTTATCAGTATGTGGATATTTCTGTTATAGGACAAATAGCTCATGCGGCTTATAGACGGATGAAACAATTTCAGTTTTGGTTTTCTTTTTTTTCTTTTCAGGTGGCCAACAGACCTGGTTTCCTATGGGCAGATTGAGGCCACAGACTTGATTTTATATTTTTGTAACCTGCCTTACATCTATAAATAGAAAATAGCGAGGTCCTACCATATTTACAAAAAAATAAAACCATTTTAAATAGACTTTGTTATAATATCATAAACCAATATCATGGATTACTAATACTATATGCCAAAAAAATAACATAATTCATATTTATATGATTTTTTTAATTAATCAATTTAATTAAAAAAAAAGATATAACTATTTTTCAAATAAATCTTATTCTTTAATTTGTGATTTTTTATAAATATCCTATAAAAATTAAATCCATACCCTCAATTTAATAATTATTAATACTTAAATTAAAATTCTAATTTTTTTATTTTACTATTTATTAAATAATTTATACATATTATAAACCACAAAAATGGACTTCACGCAAAATCTGTCTTTTTACCGTGAATATACAAATTGGTAATATTTTTTGGTAATGCAAGATTTGTGTCTTCACATTTTAAAGATATAACTTGATTATAAATTTTAATGGATAGCAAATGTGATTTTTTTGGAGTTGGTTAAAATTGATTATTTGATAGTTTGTTTTTGTTGTTTTTGTTTTTCACTAATTTAAAATAAATTAATATTTTAAAATTTTAAAATAGAAATTCAAATTATGATATTTAACAATTTAAAATTATAAATTATATATGTTTTTAATTTTTAAGTAAAATTTATTAAAATTTTATTGTAAAAAAAAATAGAATATTTTAAAGGTTAAAATTTATTTTAAAAGTAATTATGTTTTCTTTAGTTTTTCAATTAAATTGATTACTTAAAAAACATCATATAAATATCATATAAAATTAATCATATGAAGACTCTGCTTAGCTTGGTTTTGAATGATAAATGGGTAGAAAGCTTCAATGTATTTGCATCACTAGAGAACATCAAGAGGATGTTATGGAAAGGAACCAAGGTTGGCTCATGTGGAAGGACACTTACAATGCTACTCAAAGAATGATGCTCCTCCTAGATCCAGTGTGAGGAATGCATTTATGTTTTGTATCCTTTTGTAAACTCACCCAATTTCTTTGGGAGTTAAGAGTGGTGAGGGATCGTAAGAGTTCTAGCTAAGTAATATCAATGTTTATATGTTAATACAAAGATTTTAAATTTACAAAAAAAAAATTAATTATGGTATTTTGACATATGGTATTGATAAGTAATGGTATTAGTCCATGATCTTATAACAAAATGAAAATGAATGTTTATGATTAAAATTCTATACATAAGAAAATTGGACTTAGTTAAAACTTTAGATCACCTAATCACTTTAAAAGTTAATAGTAATCTTATTAATGATTTGAAAATTTATAAGGGAGATAAATCTTATAACAGAGTATGAACGAATCTTTATGAATAAAAATGTGTATACATATGTTATCGTTGAGCTAGAATACACATTTTAGTGTTATTATGCGTGTGTAACGCAAGTCAAGTAGCTAGGTGCAGGAAAGATTTCGTTAGTGTTGTAACACAGAGTCGTGGAGTGCAAGTTTTTTACTGGCCGGAAAAATAAAAACATTTAATATTATTAATGTAATGGGAAGCGACAACGCAGAAATATTAGATAGATTGACTTTAGGTGGCAAAGAAGAGCATGTGCACCACCGAGAAACCGCCATCCACCTATGCCACGTCGATGGACACCTTACCAATCCAAATCTCCTTGAACATAGTCAACAACATGGAATTTAATCCAGTCTACAACACAGGTGTCAGATTTAGATTTCTCATAAAAACTAACTCAAGCCTTGGGAAAATTTTCACTGACAAACAAGAAGGTAGAGAAACTATCAGCAACCCTCACCAAAATAGAGGAGAGCAAGATAAAGGCAGATAATTCATATTTGGCAGAAGTACAAAAGAACTTCAAACTTACACAACAAGTTCAAAAATATGAATACAATTCCATCATCAATCAAATGTTGGTAGAGGAAAAACTCATCATCTAGCATAATATCAATGCCAATGTTACAGACTTGTGGCCTTCTATTCAAATCATTTTTGAACATGAAGAATTAGTGCAAAGAGTCAAATCAGTAGTAGAGCATACTAAAGAAGATATTGAGCATAGACCACAAGAAACATAGAAGATCATCAGGATGTTGAACTCTAAAACCAGAGAAGAACTTCAAGAGATCAACATCCAAGACATAATAAAGATAGTGATGGAAGTCAAAAGAGTTTTGACTAAAAAGAATTTGATGGTGCAATTAGAGAACAAGAACATAGATCTGGAGTTACATGTTAAAAGATTCAACAAAAAGTTTTCTTCGTTACAGGAGAAAGGACTTCCCAATCTTAGAAACTCTAATGGAAAATTGATTCCATTGGAGAATTAAAAGGACCAATTTTGCAATATAATCGCAGATGTATCAAGGTTTTCCAAGGCAAAAGGAGCTATCCATGGAGAAGATTTTCTAGAAGGATTGGAGTTTGATTTGAATATACAACACTAGATTCATCATTTATTTGTAAATAAGCCAACTTTTCAAACTTTCATTGAGGTAGATGAAAGGTTTAGAAACATGGTGAATTTTTCTATCCCAAGTCAAGAAAGGTGGGACAAATTACTAGAGTTGATAGAATAAAAACGAACATAAGGCCTACAATTTTGGCACAAGAACAAAAGTTGGGAACTTGAAAAAAGGCACAGTCAACAACATATTTCCTTTAAATTTTTAGGAGACAACCAAATTCATCCAAGGCTTCCATTTTTAGTTTTGTTTCAAAAAATCATGTTTGTTAGAATATCATTTTGTAATGATTTCCTTTTGGAATCCAAGATCAGTTTTAGTAGAAAATTTATAAGTATATTTTAATAAGACTTAATAAGAGTTGAACCCTTGTGATAAACTAGTAAGCAAAATTGTAATCCTACGAGTTTTTATGAGATTAATAGAAGGATTCTGGATTCATCTTGAAACATATTTTGTTCCTGTGAGTACTTCTATTGTTATTTTTTCTTCATTTTTTTTATCTCTGCATATGTTTGAAATTAATGGGAAATTTGGGTAAGATAAGATTGAATATCAATATATCTGAAAAACCCTATGAAGCTATAATCAATTACAAAGATTAGTTAATTGGAACTTTCTGTTTTAATTGATTCCTCTACATTTTTAAATTATCACTTCCCCTTAAGCTTCAAATATATATTTTTTGGATGTAAAAGGATTTCACACGCATCATTTGTATATGATTAGTTAAATATTTTGTTTGAAGATTTAATGATTCATTTCTCCTAAGTTAAAATTTTTATATCATTTTAAAGATAAAATTATCTTAAAGGTGAAGAGTAAACCCTTTTAATATATTATAAATAATTAAGAGTTTGCACCTGTTTAATAGTTTAAAGCATTGGTCATCCAAAAATGAAAAATTAAAATAGAACATTTTAAATGCTCTGGCACAATTCCTTAACCTAGAATTGTCTACATAAGTACAATAACCAACACACTGCCCTCCACCAAATCAATGGCATCCAATAATAAACTGCAAGATATGCACCGATAAAGGCTCTTGATCACCCAATCAAGCCTCTAAATTGGCTCTCACAGGTTTCTATAAAACTGATCCAATACAGGTCCAAAATCACGAACCTAACACCTACAAGATGCACCCTTCTACTCATTGTTTTAAGGTCTTCTCCATGCTGCAAGTCTAGACTGGGTAGGGCACAACTTGAATTCCCTAACACCCATTAATTCTGGAACAAAATTTCTCTTATGGACTACAATTGTACTTCAATGGGAGGTTGCCCCTCCACGCTTCCCCTTTAGGGTAGTTTCAAGCCGTAAACATAAAATTTCCTACCCCTAATTGCAGCGGTGCCCTATAGGTCTTCAAACACCCTTGCAATAGCCTCTTTTGAGGACTGTTCGCCCTCCACAAGACCCTCAAAACAACATCCAATGTTGCGGCCTTCTTACAAGGGATCTCAGTCCTCTCTCTTTCACTCGATCACCCTAAAACAAACTTCAAACAACCCTTTAAACCCTTCATTATTATGTCCTTTTTCTACGACCTTCATCATAGGTATTCCTCCTCTCCAACGAGCTCTTTTCAAGGTAAGTGTTTCACCAACTGATGAGGAATAGAGTCCTCCATCACCTCATATTTATACACTAACATGAAGGCTTACAAAACATCACAATATGGCTTAAACATCTGTCACTTGGCTTATTAACTCCAAGCCGACTTAGACACATGTGCAAAACCCAATTATAACCTTCGAAAATTCATATCTCACTAAGGACAAATCGGAATTCGACGATTCTCAAAGTGTTGGATTCTCCTTTCCGCCCTCTATCATCTCATGCCATTACATGTCCAAAGTGCTCCATGTAAATTCCCTAAAATATGATTGGTGACAAATCCAATTCTTGGGTTCCAAGCTCAAAAGTGATTCTTGTGGTGATTTTCCCTCCTATCCCCAAACCCTAGGGCTTGCAGTACCTACCAAGTTACTAAAAAATCAACATCACCCACATCTGTGAGTGGCAGAGACGCTCCCCCTCCTCTGGATCTTCAGGCTCAATCTTCTAGATATTTATGGTGGCCATGGTGGCACTGGGTTCCACATCAATAATCTGCTTCCCTTTGTCATTCCCCTTGTCATGTTTTGACTTAGAGTCGAAACATGCATCTAACTCAGAAGCCTTCAATTAGACCACTAGTGACTTCTTGGCTCGACACTCACTTGTGTTGTGAGTGGGGCTCTTATGGAACTCACACCATTTTCTTGTGTCCTTTGTTTTCGTGGTGTTGTTCTTTTCTTGCAACTTCAACAGGTAGTCTTGGGTCACCTCACCTTGGATTTGTACTTTTTTCTGCAATTTGGGAGCATCGTTCCCTTGCTTCATATTCACAGATCCAAAGTCTCACTTCTTCTATTTAAATTTATGCTCAATCTTGGCAACATATCGGTATGCTACACCCAAAGAGGAGATGTCCAAGAACTCCATTTCCTCTTGAATATATTGTGAAAAAAACTGTGGTACATGATCATCAAATGCTTCTCATAATCTTTGATACCCAACTTTGTGCACAAGGTATGGAAAATATTCATCAGCTCATGCACATCTTGATCCCTATGATGCCACAACGTAGTCCATTGTATGTACTTGTCCTCATAGCTCCCCATAGGGTAATATTGTTCCTTGATGATGTCTTGGAAATAATTCCAAGTGGGTACGACCAAAAACAATGAGGGTTCTCTCTCGTCCCTCTTTTTGTAATAGGTTTCCCACCAATCCTTGACATGGGGGGCAACTTTGAGGAGTGAAAAAGTAGTCTTTTCCCTATTAGAAAAATCATGAACCAAAAAAATATCCTCCCAACAAACTTAACCATCTATCTACGATGTCTGCATCTATCTGGCCATCAAATATGGGAATGTCAAAGTTGACTTGTACCTTGAAGGGACTGGCACCTTCAGAGTGGCAGTCGGATGAAGATGCACTGCCTATGTGCATCCACCGAAGGATATGGGTAAATTTATCCATCATTGTATTCATTTATCGCTCAAGGGATTCTTTGAGAAATATTTTGAAAGTATCTCATGCTCCCTCATATTTCCTGTCTTTCGCCATGGCAGGCCTTAGGGTTTGCAAGGCTAGTCTTGTAAAGGTTCAACTAGTTCAACCCTTAACTCCTTATACCCCAACCTCGTTGGGGACATGCAAAGAAAAAAATAGAAATATCAAACCGCCCTAATACCATTGATCCAAAATTATGCATGAATGCAACATAATACAAACATAAACATAGACACAAAGATGCAACAGAAATAAATCTTCATTTCATTAATATCAAAGAATTGAAAAATGCTTAAATACATAATGGAAAAACTAGCTTGGGAAATAGTAGCTTATCTCTGAGAAGAGATGTGGAGGCTACATGCCTCTAAATTGTTTACAATCAGGCTTGAAAGCCTATTTATTATTGAGAAACAATGGAAAACCCTAAACATCCAAAAACCTAACCCTAGAAGATGAAGCACCAAAACTGTGGGCCCCATTGGGGTAAATTGGTACATCAACTTCCCAGGGTCGTAACTTTGGCATGTGATATCTACTTGATGCATATAATACCTCATTAGAAATATCTATCCAATGACTACAACTTTCAACTGCAAATATTTACTCGTTTTCCAAAAAAAAAACGTCATTTAAGGTCTCAAAATGGCTCTAGAAGTTTAGGACCTAAAAAAAATCCCAAAATAGTAAATTTTTCTACATTTAAGGAAACTGAAACTGTGCTAAAATTAAGGAAACTGAAAGAAACAATGCTGGAGGTCCAAGTGGAATAGGTGGGTGGCCACCAATATCCACCTGGATCAAAATCTTAACAACCATTCACATTGTAATTAGTTCTCATTCCAACATAACATTAGCTTGTAAACACAATCCTACTCCATGCATTTTATAGAGCTTCTTGATGTTAAGTTTATGGTGCTCAGATATGTGCAGAGAATGAGAAGACCGTTGCTTCAACTAGCATTTTATTGTGTTTTATTACACTCATGTTGACCATTTTTTCCCTCCAAATTATCATTACATATAGGGGAATTATTACCACATTACTATTACACAAAGATAGCCTATGAGGGGAACCATCCATAGAGAAGGATCAAAGTCCACTATTGTAAAATTCTCTTTAGGTGAGACATTTCATATTTTATATCCTTTCCATTAGATGATAAATAATTCCTTCTCTTCCCCACAAAATATAGTAAGATGATGTTACTTTGCCTCACATCAAAATTCAAGCATGAACATGCTTCTCCCATCAAAGCACAAGTCAACTATTTTCATAAAATTTTTCCAAATTAGAGGTGAAAATTTTGGGTATTTGATATATCACCTCATTTTCGACAAATATCAATTTTGTAATGAGCTCAATTTCTCCACATTCTAATCATATTTTCTAAAAATTGACAAGTTGGGTCATCTAGAAATTGGTCAAAGTGTCGAAGGGCCAATTTTCATGCACAAAGCTCCCCTTACAAAGATGGAACTCAATCTTCTGACATAATTACAACCAAATTTAGAGCCAAAATTACTTGAAAAAGTGGGGAACTTTATGTGTTGTTTATGCCATGTTCTAGCAATGTCCATCTCTTTGTAAAACTTGTGTCCACATTGTATTAATTATTATTTTTAGATTTGTATCTAGTGACTAGGATTTATAGAGAAGGGAATTCATCTCAAGATGTTTTTTATTTATTAAAGTTTGCTTAAATTTAAGCAATAAGACAAGTGAGCTATGCCTCAATTAATTAAGTTTACTTAACGTTAAGTGCATTTAATTTGGGTTGTATGACTTTCTTAGGAAGGAACTATTAGTCATCCATACAAGGCAAACAATATGCACCCGAGAGAAATGTATTACATGTTGTATATGTCGGGATATACACCATCCAATCTAAATTTTATAAATCTCGGTGTATATCCAAGGCAGTATATTCAAACCTATATAACATTTAATGCATTTTTGTAGGGTAGATATTTTTTACCTCCATACAAGTCTAAAAAGTGATGATGGATGCTATGCAATTATACAAATTCATAAAATATTAATCATTATTGCAACGAGAGGCACTCTCCAACCCAGTATGGAAGATATGTTGTAATGTCCTGTCCTATTGCGTTAAACATTTTGACTCGGTCAAATTACATAAAAGTTAAAATTAAATTAAATTAGATTAAAATGTATAATTAAAATAAAATAGAGGTAAAATATTCAATTTAGCATGGGTTGTTTTTAGGCTCAGGGTTTTCACAACCCATGGTTTTTCCAATGATATATATATATATATATATATATATATATATATATACACACACACTCTCTCTCTCTCTACCATCCTAGATCCATCTTAACTCTAGATCTACCAAGCCCTTAGAGAAATCAAATATTTTGAGGTATAAATCTCTTTTAGAGTGAAAAGCTAGTTGATCCCTCGAGGCACTTAGTAGGAGTTAAGAAAAATTTATCTTACATAAATTCAGAAGTGTTTATAAATTTAAAGTATTATTTTTAAAATAATATCACTTTGTATATATATATATATATATATATATATATATATATATATATATATATTGATCTGAAATAGGACTGAATATTTTCCAAAATGAATTGATTGTTAACTTGATCATTTAGTGTGGAAGACTGAAGAAAAGAAATTGATTTTACGACTTAATACAAAACTTAAGAAGCACAATTAAACATGAATTTTCAGCAAAGAAAATAGATAGAAGACAACAAACATTGATTACAGAGTTCGTCCCTAGTGGACTACATCTCTAGGTCTGTTTTCAAGATGGGCATCTGTTTTATTAAGGAATGATCCAAGGAAGTCTTTACATAGAAATTCACCAGACTGAACATGCTCACAGGCACCTCTGGTCTCTATCAACAGAAATATCTCCCTCCTAACTTTCCAACGCCTATCTTATTTCCCAATTCCGCCTTAGAACGACCAAGATACACTTGAAACAAAACTTCCTCTCTCTTACAAAATTCTAAATACAAGCCTTAAAAAACCACTCTCCCCTCATCATGAGCAATGGAGTAAATTTATAATGAAAGTTAGGTTCAGGTCGAACCCCTTTAGCCAAAAATGGTATATGGTTGAATGCATTAAGTGTGATTATCTCTCGGTGCAATAAAAGTGTAACACCTTAGGAATTAGGTTATGTGGTCCATTAATAACGTAGCGCACAAGTAACATTCGAAACCCAAAAATAAACTTTGGATAAAACAAGACCCCAATAGTCTAGCTAATGACGGAGCAGTGAACAATCGCATGTGACAAGTGGTCGATGGTCTAACTGTTGGCTTCCACCTAGTGGTTAGGTCCAGCAGTTCTAGCAACCAGTGACATTCAAATGTCCATGTGACAACACATCCCTCCAACGACAGTCTTCCCGATGGTAAACTCCAACTGCACGGTGGTGTTAAACTATGCGCTAACCTCCATTTTTTCACATGTCCTACAGTTAAATCCGCGCGGGGTCAAGCTCCAATGGTTCTAAAAGGTCTTAATAACATGGTTTTCACATTACATAAGGTTTAGCGCTAGGTATTATCTTATGATTTATACCATATAATGTTGTCACTTAAGTCTTTCACCATAGGTTTTCACTTAGGTTTTCATACCATGAACATGTTTAACCACATTTTACCATGACATTTCCACACCATGAAGTCACTTGCCATTTCTTTATACCATAGAATAAATCGAAGACTTCCTCTTTCATCTAGAACACTGGAGAAACTGAAGATGATACTGGACTTCCCTGTTGATCCGAATTGATGTAAGATCCTCCTGGATCAATCCTCTCCACTTGAAAGCTTTTGGACCAAAAAAAGTTTGATTTAAGAAGATATCAAGTGAGGTTACAACTCCCTCACTCTTTCAATATCCATCCACCTCGCCTTTCTAGGATTCATGCCCTTGAATCCCACTCGAATATATTCAACATTTCCATGCCTTGAAGAGTGAACCTTCCTGTCCAAGATGGTACTTAGGTGCTAAATCATAAACGGTAGGAATCTGTGTATCTTCCTCTAGATCAATGATCATTAGAGGTTCATAAAAATTCATATTTTCTACATTTACAATTGAATAAATACGCATGTAAGGAGGTAAATCTAACCGAAATGCATTATTTCCAATATTTTCCACAATCTTGAAAGGACCATGCCTAATGGATTTCAGTTTCTTACCTTCATCTTTCAACCTATCTTTACTAATATACAACCATACCTGATCATTGACCTAAAAATGATGGTCCACTTGTTTCCTGTCATGGTGCATTTTGTACTTGGCTTGAGTCTTCTCTGACTGATCCTGCACTCCTTTATGTATCTGTTGTATCTGTTGAATGAACTTAATTGCTTTATTGGAATCGTCGTGTCCATTCACTTTATCTTCTTCACAAAATGTTGAAAATGCAGCAAGATGATGGAGCTTAGTGAAATGAAGTCGCCTTCACTAAGTGGGCCCGCAGGCAAATTCTGGCGCAAAATCTATTTTTAGACTGCCTCTCCTAAAAATAGGGAAGTCAAATATTATTTACCCTTAATAATATTTGGACTCTAAACAATAGCTTACTTCCTCTTGAGCACTTCTACTGAGCTGCTATGGCTCATGCATCCGACAGAGGAATCACATGGTTCCCAAGGGTTTTGTGGCATCATGTATGGTTGACTTCAGTTGGACTTCAGTGGCAGAAGTTTGGAGGAGTTAATGAGATAGATAGTGGAGTTGTGTTCTGTTTATTTTAGTTGAACTAGTTGAGATTAGTTTAACTAGCTAATCAATTAGTTATGAGTGGAGTGAATTAAATATTATTTAATTCATTAATTAGTAAATCATTATTCAACTCAAGAACACATCAGTTCACTACAGTGTATGATCAGTTCAGTGGAGACCAGTGAAAGAGGTAGATGAAAGGGTGGAGTTAGCTATCAGTTGTGACTATACTGTTGTTATTTGCAACACACAGATAGGAGGAGTAAGCCCATGATGATGGTTAGCTTCTGTGCTGGTGTCATCTATATAAAGAGGCCATCCCATAGCATTGAAACACGCAAGTGAGGCAAGGCATCAAGGTGACTTTTTGTCCAACTGCTCAAAACCGAGCCAGATTGTGGGTACTTCATGAGAAAGTACGAGTACTTGTGAGAGTATTATACCGAGTTTTGACATTTGATTTCTCCATTATAATATACACACGTGGGTGTTTCAGCTAAGTTTTCCATAAATTCACTATGGTTAATGTGGGTATGATGATTTGATGTGTTATCGCTTGATTTTATTTCCGCATGTGTGATGATCTGAGTGGAAGAGATTATGTGTTGCATATAAATTCGAATTGTATGTGATCAGGATAGTCTCGGTGGATAATTAATCATTATTCAGCAAATTTCTACATGGTATCGGAGCTATTGAAGTTCAAATTGATCATCACAGTGATTACAAACTTATTTCGGTAGACAGAGTCTGCATGCGGGCCAGGTAGCCTCCGGATTCATCTTTCTTCGGAAAGTGAAAGGTCTGGTAAACGCCCCTTGCAGTCGATCTCTGTGCTAGAAATAATTTGTTCTCACGATCTAGAGCGGTTGAGCTTTGAGGTGGAATTCAAAGTTTTGCAGCAGTTTTGTTTTCTTGGTGCCAGTGTTGAAAATGTCTTTCAACGGTTTGCGACTCGAATATGCTCTTGAAGGCAGTTCGAATTATGTTGCATGGAAGGATCGCATGGAACCAGTATTAGAAGATAATGGTCTCAAGGAGTTCGTAGATACGGATGTCCAAAATCCCATTGATCCTGCTGAAGTCGACGTATGGCAAAAGAAGATGGCGAAATGTCGAAGGATCCTGTTGGAGGGCGTCAAGGATCATATTGTATCCAGCCTGCATGGAAAGGCTTCTCCATATTTAATGTGGAAAGCTTTGACGGATCTATTCTAGAGTAAGAGCGACCAAAGGAAGCTGGCGCTCAAAGATAAGCTCGGGAACATCAAGATGGAGAAAGGCGACAGTATCGCCAAATACCTCACGAAGTTCACTCAGTGCAGAGATGAGCTGGGAAGTGTGGGGGTGGCTGTCAAAGTTTCACTGATCGCATGCTTGGTTTCAAGTGTGCTGGGATCGGTATGGTTCTTGGATAGCGGTGCGTCATTTCATATGACGGGAGATCGGGAGTTGTTCTCAGATCTGGAGGACAAATATTTGGGTGTGCACATCGAGATGGGCGATGATGGTAGATACAGTGCGACTGGTATCGGTACCATATCCTTTCAGAGGGAGTCTAGTAAACCCTTTGTATTGAAGGATGTCATGCATGTACCTGGATTGAAGAAGAACCTGATTTCTGTGGCGATGTTGGAGGATAAGGGGTATGATGTGGTCTTCAACGAAGGAAAAGCCTTCCTGCGCAGTAAGACTACTGGAGAGACCCGGAAGATAGGGGTTCGAACTCAGAACCTTTATCAGTTGCAGGTAGATGACTGCGCAGCTATGGCATGCAAGGCTGGAGATGTGGTGAGCCGGGATGATGAGGGCGAACTATGGCACAGGAGATTGGGCCATCTTCACCATGGAGCTTTGGAGATTCTGCAGCAGATTTCTACTGGACTTCCTAAAGGCACTCTTGCGCAGTCAGATCAGTGCAAGGGGTGTACTTTAGGGAAGTATGTGAAAGCCACCTTTCACGAGAAGGATAGTCGCGCCACGACCATCCTTGAGAGAGTTCACACAGACGTGTGTGGTCCTTTCTCAGTTGCTTCGACAGCAAAGCACAAGTATTATGTGATCTTTGTTGATGATTTCTCTCGAAAGTGCCGGATCTTCTTCATGCAGAAGAAGAGCGATACATTCGCGAAGTTCTGTGAGTTTAAAGCATTGGTCGAGAAGGAGTTGGGGAAGAAGGTGATTGCTCTAAGGAGTGATAACAGTGGTGAATTCATCTCGGCTGAATTCAAGGAGTTCTGCAGCGCAGAAGGGATTCGGAGAGAGCTCATCGCACTCCATAACCCACAGCAGAACGAGGTGGCTGAGCGGAAGAACAGAACGATCGTGGGTGCTGCACGGGCGATGTTGCATGATCAGGGCCTACCCCTTCACTTGTGGGCCGAGGCATGCAATACAACAGTATATGTGCAGAACCGTTGTCCTCACAAGGTTCTTGCCATGAGTACACCGGAGGAGGCTTATTCTGGCAAGAGGCCTGATATTTCCCATTTGCGGATCTTTGGTTCTCCTGTCTACATGCATGTGACGAAGGATGCGAGAAGGAAGATGGATCCAACTGCTGAGGTTGGAATATTTGTGGGGTACACTGATACACCTCACAACTATCGGGTGTATGTGCCAGACAGTCGCAAGACTGTTGTGCGACGGGATATAAAATTCCAGGAGGAGAAAGCCATGCAGTGTTCGCTTGAGAGGAGCTACACTTGCATGCAGATGAGGAGCTGTTAGTTCCTAAGGAGGAGCTTCCGGATGTGGATCAGCCACAAGAGGAGGTTCAGGAGGTGGAAGAAACCACCCAGGCAGCGCCAACCATCAGAGGGCGCATGCGCACTACAGAAGCTGAGCGACTGGATCGGGATGCAGAGAAGGTTGTAGGACCACCTACAACATAGCGCAGACAGAGACAGTCACCAGATCGGTACACTGGATACATGGATCTTGTGAGTCAATGTGTTGTGACGGAGCCATCCTCTTTTGAGGAAGCTGTGGAGGAACCCGCATGGGTTGATGCCATGATCGAAGAATATGATTCGATCATCAGGAACAGTGCATGGGAGATTGTCCTAAGACCGGTTGGGAAATCAGTTGTAGGTTCGCGATGGATCTACAAAGTGAAGCAGGCGGCTGACGGGAGTGTGGAGAAGTACAAGGCGAGATTTGTCGCCCGTGGCTTCTCACAGATCGAGGGGATTGACTATGAGGAGAGTTTTGCACCTGTCGCAAGGTACTCTTCCATACGGACGATCCTTGCTCTCTCAGCGCAGATGGGGTGGCACATTCATCAGATGGATGTGAAGACTGCGTTCCTCAATGGAGTTATTGAGGAAGAGGTGTACAGAGAGCAGCCTGAAGGTTTTGAGATCTTCAGCAGTGAGTCGCATGTGTGCCGACTCAAGAGAGCACTGTACGGGCTGAAGCAAGCACCTCGTGCTTGGTACACTTAGATAGACAGCTACTTCATCGGGCTTGGATTCTCCAAGAGTGAGGCGGATCCAAACCCTATGTCTTGCATTAAAAGTGGAGAGGCTGCACTCATCAGACTGCATGGGTGTGGGACATTCGATCTTGACCGGCGATGAGCAGTTGATACTTTCATGCAAGGAGGATCTTGCACGAGAGTTTGAGATGAAGGACTTGGGCCTCCTTCATTATTTCCTGGGATTGGAGATTTGGCAGCGGAGCGGTGGACTGTTTGTTTCTTAGGGCAAGTATGCCCGGGAGATTCTGGAGAGGTTCAACATGCAAGGGGTCTATGACATCTCTTCCCGGTGGTTGGAGGAAGAGGACGTTATCATGAGGGAGATGCCAATCAGATAACACAAAGTTGGTGGGGGCTGCCATGTATCGGAACTTATACATCGACCCAGATATGCAATTAATAGAACTGGGCCTTTCAAGCTATGTTGCTCTACCAAGCTATTTTAAGGTGCACAGGTCGTTTTTATGGCTTTAGAGGCACATCGGGATATGGTCTATGGTACAGACAGGAGGATGGAGCGAAGCTTTCTGGCTTCACTGATGCAGATTGGGCATGGAGTCCAACGGACCGGAAGAGCACTTCTGGAGGAGTTTTCAGCATTGGGTCGACAGCAGTTTCCTGGTACAGCAGGAAGCAGAGATCCGTGGCACTCAGTTCAGCAGAGGCCGAGTACATGGCAGCAAGCTTGGCTGCATGCGAGGCTATTTGGATGAGGAAGATCCTCGTCAGATTGTTCGGGTCGCACTTGGAGCCTACTGTGATTTATTGTGATAACCAGAGTTGCATTAAACTCTCGGCTAATCCAGTATTTCATGATAGATCCAAACACATCGACATCAGGTACCATCATATCAGAGATTGTGTTCAGCGGAGAATCATGATGCTTTCATATGTTCCCACGGAGGATCAAGATGCCGACATCCTGACGAAGGCGCTCACCAGGAGCAAGTTCGAATTCCACAGAGGCAGGATAGGGGTTGCAGATAATCCATATCTTGCCGAGAGGGAGTGTTGAGAATGCAGCAAGATGATGGAGCTATAGCCGAAGTCGTCACTATGGCCCGCAGTGCACTCTCCGCGCAAAATCTTGCTTTAGACCGTCCTGGGTAATGAGGTGTCAAATACTATTTACCTCACAATATTTGTGTCTCCCAAAATGTAAGTTTACTCTCTTGGAGCACTTCAGTTCGAGCCTTGGAAGTGGCTCATGCATCTGACAGAGGAACTACGCTATTCCCAAGGGTTTGATGGCATCATGCATGGTTGACTTCAGTTAGGACTTCAGTGGCAGAAGTTTGGTGGAGTTAATGAGACAGATAGTGGAGTTGTGTTCCGTTTATTTTAGTTGAACTAGTTGAGATTAGTTTAACTAGCTAATCAATTAGTTATGAGTGGAGTGAATTAAATATTATTTAATTCATTAATTAGTAACTCATTATTCAACTCAAGAACACATTAGTTCACTACAATGTATGATCAGTTCAGTGGAGACCAGTGAAAGAGGTAGATGAAAGGGTGGAGTTAGCTATCAGTTGTGACTATACTATTGTTATTTGCAACACACAGATAGGTGGAGTAAGCCTATGACGATTGCGCAGTTCAGGCTGGTGGTTTATCTATATAAAGAGGCCATCCCATAGCATTGAAACACTTAATAGAGGTGTGGTGCACATGTGACTTTGAACCAAGAACTGCTCTGGAAAACTAGCTAAGATTTATGTAATCTGGATGAGGAAAGTACTGAAAGAGCCTGTGAGGAGTATTGTACTGAGTTTGTTACATGTTTTCTCCATTATAATATACACAATAGCTGCGGGGTTTTCAGCTATAAGCTTTCCCCATACATACTGTGTTAATGTGTATGATGATTGGATGTGTTATCGCTTGATTTTATTTCCGCATGTGTGATGATCTGAGTTGATCTGAGTGGAAGAGATTATGTGTTGCATATAAATTCGAATTGTATGTGATCAGGATAGTCTCGGTGGATAATTAATCATTATTCAGCAAATTTCTACACAAAACATGAAATCCATTGATGAATTTGGTAGATACCCAAAACATGTTTCAAATGGAAATCACTTAGTCGGAGAATGTAAGGCTCGATTGTAAGCATGTTTCACATAGGGTAAAGATTCATCCCACAACTTAGAATGTTTGTTGCAGTAACCTCGAAGAATATGTATCACTTTCAAGTTCACCACTTCTGTCTGTCTGTTGGTCTGTGGATGAAAATTTGTGCTCTTCTTCGGCTTTGTGGCCATGAGTCCCCACAAAGTGGACCAAAACTCTCCTACAAAGAAAGTGTCTCGGTCGAAAATGATGGAAGCATGTAACCCAAAATGAACCCATACTTGTTGAAAGAACATATGTGCAGTCTGTTCAACAGTCACTTGCTTTTTGCATGGAACAAGAATGCACATCTTGTTGAAAGGATCAACCATGACATACATGTAATCATGTCCTCTCCTCGACATAGGAAGTCCTCCAACAAATTCCATGGATATGTTGTCCCATGGTCGTGACAGAACTGGAAGTGGAATATACAAGCCAATCTTTCGATTGCTTGGTTTGCTTTTCGAACACATAACACATCCTTTAATGTACTTAACAGTTGTTTCATGCATGCGAGGCCAGTAGCAATACCTTTGAATTTGCGCCATTGTCTTGCTTACGCCAAAATGTCCTAAAATGCAAGAAGAATGTGCTTCCCGAATAACATTCGCCCTTTTTGTCTGTGGTATCCACAACTTACCTAGATGATATAACAACGTGTCATGAACATGAAAATTGACTTCTTCCACCTGAGTACCGTGAGTTAGTAATTCATAAATATCTTTGAAAGCAACATCTATACTATATTGTTCTAAATAAATTTCAAGTTTTAAAGAACTATTCTGTAACACTACTGAAGCATTCAAAGATGGTCTAGACAACATATAAGCTACTTTGTTTGTTACACCTTTCTTGTACTTAATTACTAAGTGAAATTGTTGAAGCAATCCCATCCATATATAATGACGAGATTGTTGCAACTTAGTCTGAGACTGAAGCAGCTGATGATCTGTGTGAATCACTGTTTCCTTACCCATTAAGTAGTATTTCCATTTCGTAACACTTTCAACCAAATCAAACAATTATTTATCATATTTCAGATAATTTTAAACTTCCTTAGGAAAATTTTCTGAATGAAAACAAATAGGTTTCCATTTTTGAAGTAAGACTGCACCCATTTCATAACCACTAGCATATGTTTCAATTTCGAATGGTTGTTGAAGATATGGTAAAGCTAAGATTGGTGCTATGATAATTTTCTGCTTAAGTGTATCAAAAACTTTTTGTTGTTTCCCTCCCCACTGAAAGGAAAATTTAGAACCTGTTAAAGCATGTAACGGTGATGCAATCAAAGAAAACTGAGAAATGAATTTTCTCCAATGTTGAACTGCACCTAGAAAACTCCTAACTTCAGCCACATTCTGTGGCCTTGGCCACTTAACAATCACATCAATTTTAGCTAGATTTATTTTCAAATGACCACCTCCAACTATGTAACCAAGATAAATCAATAAAGTTTTCCCAAACTCACATTTGGACAGTTTAAGGTACAATTTTTCCTTCGCAACAATTCAAAGACCTATTTTACATGCCTAACATGCTCTTCCATACTGGAACTGAAAATCATGATATCATCTAAGTAGATTATGAAAAATTTATTAATGTATGGATGGAATACACCATTCATAACCCACATGAAAGTTGTTGGAGCATTACACAAAACAAAAGGTATCACTAACCATTCAAATAGCCCCTGCCTAGTTTTAGATGTAGTTTTCCATATGTCATTTTCTGCCATGCGAATTTGATGATACCCACTATGCAAATCCAACTTAGTGAATGAACAACATTTTTCAACTAGTCAAATAAATCATCTATCCTGGGAAGAGGATACCTGTTCTTGATTGTGATTTTGTTTAAGGCCCTAAAGTTGACAAACATTGTCTTTATTAGGAACCAAAATTATTGGTGAACCACAAGGAGATGAACTAGGTCGAATGAAGCCTTTTTCATCCAGCTCTTGGATTTGTTTCTTTATTTCTTCGTTCTTTATGATTGACATGCGATACATTCCGATATTAGGAAGAGGGGCATCAGACAACAATTGTATCTCATGTTGTATTTTCCATTTAGGAGGTAGATTTTTTGGTTCTTTAAATAGAATTTTAAAAGAATCTACCACTTTAACCAAATTATATTTAAACTGAGATTCATAACCTGAAAAATCATCATGTTATTCCTTATGTTGTTCTTTTACAACCATGAGTACATATCTTTTACTTTAACTTATTAGCCTCTTCATCTGATTAGCAGTAACTAAATCCAAGTGTGTTTTGATTTTATGTGCCCTGGCAATGTATTCAATCCCATATTTCTTAAGGTGATATTTATGCTCTTTCCTATGAAACACAACATCATGATCATAGAGATGAGGAATTCCTATCACTACTCCACATATGTCTAATGGAATCACATCTAAATCTACTTCATCAATGTAATTAGCTATGATTTTAAACGACAGTGCTTTGTGACATTAATCTGAGTCTTTTATTTTAGCCAACCTAATGGGTATGGTCTTGGATGATTCTATGTCTCCAAACCCAATTTCTTAACTAATTCTTTAGATATTAAATTTGCTTGTGATCCATTGTCAAATAATGTGTCTATTTTCGTGTGCCTAGAAGTTATCCTTATGTGAAATAATTCAACTCTTTTATCCTCATCTAGATGATTTATGTTTGAAGAAGATGCAGAAGTACTAGAACTTGAACTGCACCATAACTTTTACTTGTCGAAACCATTGCAGTTATTTTCCTTTCATCACCTGATTCGAAGCCCAAATCTTGTTGGATTTATGTATTAGCCTTCTTTTCACCTTTATTTTTTCTGGAAATTCTTTGGTCTGAGTTCTGGGTGACGTTTCCAACATTTGGCTTCATCATGTCCGATCCTCTGGCAGTGAGTACAAGTAGGTCTTTCACTTTCCTTCTTAGTTACATTGTTGTTTTCACTGTTCTTCCTCTTGTTTTCTTTGGAATCCTTGATTTCCAACTGTTTGGATGCTTTCTCTGAAAACTTGAATGGTCTACCACCTGATTCAATATGTATGGCTTGAACACACACTTCATCAAAGTCAGTGGAATTAAACATAAATAACTTATGTTGTAAATAAGAATTTAAACTTCCAATGTGCTTTAATAAATTTTCACGTGTATCCAATGGAATACCAAGCACCAAAGCTTTCTTCCTGAACTCTTGAGAAAACTCTTGAACATTCTGCCCTTTACCTTGCCTCAAATGCTACCAATCAATAACAACTTGTTGCATGTATCCCAAAGGATAGAATTTTTTTCTCAGAGCTTTTAAAAACTTAGACCATGAAGAGATGATTTTACCTTTCCGCTTTAATTCTACTTGAGTTTTACTTTCCCACCAAATTAAAGTTGTTTCCCCCATTCTAAGTGTAGCTAACTAATTTTTTGTTCATTCATCAGAAATGTTCTGAATTCTACAATACACCTATAATTGTTTAATCGAGTTATCGAAATTTTATGGATTCATTTCTCCATCATAAATAGTTAGTTCAAAATTTTCATCGCTTTTTAAAAGAGATGATTTATGAGGTTCCTTTTCTGTTTCAGAATATGAACTAGAAGAAGAAGAAGAAGAAGAAGACAAAGATGATGGAGGAGAAGGAGGTTTATCGAATTTTCCTTTTCCCTTTTCCTTCTTCGTTGCTTTTGAATAAGAAGTTGCATCTGATGCCTTCTTATCTTCGTAGAGTTCTCCCAACATCCGTTGCATGTTCAAAAACATTTGTTGAATCTTTTCATCACCCATGACCTTAACTTCAGGAGTTTCACTTGCATCGGATCCTCCCATTATCGATTGTTGAGCGACTTTCCACTTTCCAACTTCTAGGTATATCTCCTCGAACATTCCTTCTCCACATCACGACCTGGACCTAGTTAACATTCAATGGAAAAATTCCTACAAAACACAACCTGCTTTGATACCAAAATATATGATCTGAAATAGGACTAAATATTTGCCAAAATGAATTGATTGTTAACTTGGTCACTTAGTGTGGAAGACTAAAGGAAAACAATTGATTTTACGACTTAATCCATAACTTAAGAAGTACAATGAAACATGAATTTTTAGCAAAGAAAAGAGATAGAAGAAAACAAACATGATTACGGAGTTTGTCCCTGGTGGACTACGTCTCTGGGTCCACTTTCAAAATGGGCATCCATTTTATTAAGGAATGATCCAAGGAAGTATTTACATAGAAATTCACAAAACTTAACATGCTCACAGACACCTTTGGTCTCTGTCAACAAAAATCTCTCCCTCCTAGCTTTCTAACGCCTGTCTTGGCACCCAATTCCGCCTCCAAACAACCAAGATATGCCTGAAAGAAAATTGCCTCTCTCTTACAGAATTCTGAATACAATCCTTCAAAAACCACTCTCCCCTTCATCATGAGCAATGGTGTAAATTTATAATACAAGTCAGGTTCAGGTCGAACCCCTTGGGCTAAAAATGGTATATGTTTAATGCATTAAGTGTGATTAGCTCTCGGTGCAATAAAAGTGTAACACCTCAGGAAACAGGTTACATGATCCATTAATAACACAACGCACTAGTAACATTCAAAACCCAAAAATAAACTTTGGATAAAACAAGACCTCGACGGTTTGGCTAACGATGAAGCAGTGAACAACCGCATGTGACAGGTGGTCGGCAGTCTATTGGCTCGCTGCCACCTAGCGGTTAGGTCTGGCGGTTCTGGAAAACAATGGCGGTCGACTGTCCATGTGACATTACATACCTCCGACGATGGTCTTCCCAATGGTAAACTCCAATTGCACGGTGGTCTTAAACTGCGCGTTAACCTCTGTTTTTAAAGTGTCCCGCAGTTAACTCCGCATGGTCAAGCTCTGACGATTAGACTGATATGGTTTATTACATATAGTTCCAAAAGGTCTTTATAACATGGTTTGCACATTACATAAGGTTTAGTGCTAGGTATTATCTTTTGATTTAGACCATATAGTGTTGTCACTTAGGTCTTTCACCATAGGTTTTAACTTAGGTTTTCTTACCATGAACATGTTTAACCACCTTTTACCATGGCATTTCCACACCATGAAGTCACTTGTCATTTATTTGCACCATAGAATAAATCGAAGACTTCCTCTTTCATCTGGAACTCTGGAGAAACTAAAGATGATACTGGACGTCCCTATCGATCTGAAGTGATGCAA
The DNA here is from genome assembly GCA_034641835.2 of Pinus albicaulis. Taxonomy (NCBI): domain Eukaryota; kingdom Viridiplantae; phylum Streptophyta; class Pinopsida; order Pinales; family Pinaceae; genus Pinus; species Pinus albicaulis. The sequence continues at coordinate 1,194,006,612 of CM076584.1, read as the reverse complement.
GATCCTCCTGGATCATATATATATATATATATATATATATATATATATATATATATATATATATATATATATATATATATGATTTGTTATTTTCAACATCATACAAACTATATAACTTCCTTCATCCCTTACCCCCATGTTAATGACATTTATATTCCTTATATCTATATCTATATCTATATCTATATATATATATGATTTGTTATTTTCAGTTTCAAATTAAAATTTAAAGAATTTCATTATTTATCATGTAACTTATAAATAACATCATGCAAATGGTAGAACATCCTTCATCCCTTCCCTCCATGTTAATGATATATATATAGTCAAGTTGTTTATGTTCCTCCAAGCTTGATTTTTGGCTTGAGAAACCACAAACTAGTGGCATATAATTCGTTAAAGTCACTCACGGAGCTTGATATTTGGTTTGAGAAACCACAAACCAGGGGCATCTAAGCCATCAAAGTCACTCGGGGATCACATTGGGCCTGGGCCTAGGCCACACCAACCCTAAGCTGACTAGATTTTAGCATGCCTTCTCCCCCTAACACGTGCACAATAGTAGGTTTGATCATGGGCTGTCTTGGTAGGAAGACCCATCCTCAACCGGTTGTGCTAGTAAGACTTGACTTATATTCCTTACCTTAGAAATAATGGAAATTTATATAAATAAAAATCTATATGATTTATTTTTTTCCTTCAAAATAAGTTTTAACACATTTATTTCATTTTTATTAGATAATTCATTTATAACATTAAAATTTGATTTAACACATTTATTTCATTTTTTTATTAGATAATTCATATATAACATTCTACAAATTAATTGATTTTTTCCTATGTTAATGAAATTTAATTTTAAATATATATATAAAGATTTTTAAAAAAATACAGTATTTTTTTGTGTTTTTTCTTAAAATTATTATAGTGGTTGATAATTGTTAATAGACATGAAAACACTTATCTCATAATACATTTCACATTATATATATGTATAGCTTTATTTTAAATTATTATTATTATTATTATTTATAAAAAATAATAAATAAGTTGAACATATATACATTGTAAAAAAACATGTAATAAGATTTTTAAACATGGAGATTCAACCCATTTTAAATAGACTTTGTTATAATATCATAAGTCAATATCATGGATTACTAATACTATATGCCAAAAAAATAACATAATTCATATTTATATGATTTTTTTAATTAATCAATTTACTTTTATAAATATTCTAAAATATTCTATAAAAATTAAATCCATACCCTCAATTTAATAATTATTAATACTTAAATTAAAATTCCATTTCTTTTATTTTACTATTTATTAAATAATTTTTACATATTATAAACCAAAAAATGGACTTCCTCGCCTTGACGCAAAATCTGTCTTTTTACCGTGAATATACAAATTGGTAATAATTTTTGGTCGTTGGACTTCTTTACCTTAATGCAAGATTTGTGTCTTCACATTTTAAAGATATAACTTGATTATAAATTGATATAACTTGATTATAAATTTTAATGGATAGCAAATGTGATTTTTTTGGAGTTAGTTAAAATTGATTATTTTTTTTTGTTTTTGGTTTTTACGAATAATTTAAAATAAATTAATATTTTAGAAATTTAAAATTCAAATTCAAATTATGATATTTAACAATTTAAAATTATAAATTATATATGTTTTTAATTTTTAAGTAAAATCTATTAAAAACTTATTGTGAAAAAAATAGAATATTTCAATTAGTATTTACATTTTAAAGGTTAAAATTTATTTTAAGAGTAATTATGTTTTCTTGAGTTTTTCAATTAAATTGATTAATTAAAAAATTACATATAAATATCATATAAAATTAATCATATGAAGACTCTGCTTGGCTTGGTTTTGAATGATAAATGGGTAGAAAGCTTCAATGTATTTGCATCACTAGAGAACATCAAGAGGATGTTATGGAAAGGAACCAAGGCTGACTCATGTGGAATGACACTTACAATGCTACTCAGAGAATGATGTCCCCCCTAAATGCACTCTAAGAGATGCTATTATGTTTTGTATCTTTTTGTAAACTCACCCAATTACTTTGGGAGTTAAGAGTGGTCAGGGATCTTAAGAGTTCTAACTATGTAATATCAATGTTTTTATGTTAAGAGTTCTGAAAATCATTGCCGGATTCTGGGTGAAAACGCGACTTTTTTTAGACTACGTGTTTTTATAAATATCATTGTTTTCAGTGTTTTTTTAATGGAAAAAGCTAAATCTGAAACAAACAAACTAGAGGTGATTTGACACCTTCGGCCTTCTTTTCTCCGGTAGATCACTTTGATCCAGGACTACAGGTACTGGAAATACAACTCCAGTACCGTACTCATATAACCAATAAGATGTTCATTAATGGCAGCAATGACAGCTAGCAAACAGTATTGAACTCGGTGAGGAGACAACATAGAAATTTTTTCAGAAGAAAAAAACGCTGTTATATATAAATATAAAACAGTACATAATCAGATACATCTCCAGCATGTATAAAAACAGCGAGATAACAACCAAAGGCAGCCAAAAGAATGGCGAATGGCCACCCCATCATAGAACGAATAGTGTCCAAATCGAATGCTCAGCTGTAACAGAGGATATACATCAAGGTTGAGTTTGAATTTGAATTTGAGCGCGCTCATCGCTGAAACTTCCATGGTCCTTTTATTTCTTCAAATCCAATAATCCAATAATTTGAGCAAGCATGGAGGGATAGAACCATTGATCAGTTCCTCGTTTTTCCGCTGCCAGGCAGGTTTTCTGGTTATGAATATCTGCTATAAAGATACTGAGACGTATGTGACGGAGGACTGGAAATTATGAATTTCATTTGTGGGAGAAGGGCACAGAAGAAGTAACAAGGTGAGGAACAAACGATGAAAATGTGGGTTGAGTAGTATATGGTTCAAGTGGAACGATGGAATCACAGGTAATACCATTCTGAATACGGATGTGCATTCCCTTGTTAAGGAAGCCGCCAAAATTAGTGAAGAAATGTGTTCAGAAATCGAACTCATCCCAAAGGGTGCAAACAGTTACAGTACATGAACACTATATCAGAAAATACATGTTAATTGCAGAATGATTTAAAACTGAATTTTGAACTATTTTTATGCGTTGTTTGTAGTTTTTCCAGTAGTTGAACTCAGTATTTAACACAAAACGAATGTGAAGGAGCTCAATTTCTAAAACATTGGTCGTATGTCCCGATAATATATATATATATATATATATATATATATATAAAATATTCAATTTAGCATGGGTTATGTCTCGATAATATATATATATATATATATATATATATATATATATATATATATATATAATAAAATATTCCATTTAGTATGGGTTATTTTTAGGCTTAGGGTTTTCACAACCCATGGTTTTGTCAAATCCTACTCAGGTCTAGCTAAGTCTAGTTTGTTGGAACTCTAGAGGTTACCCTTGGAGGAGGGGACTTGGGATAGGGCCTATTGCAAAAGGTAGAGACATAATTAGTCTCACAGAAACTCATGAACATGATGGTTGCAAAACTCCTATGTTTTATGGTTATTTGAAGTTAGCATTTTGGAACGAGGCAGCGGAAAATGGCAAAGGGAACGTAGGAATACTGGTTTTAGTGAAAGAAAAGGAAGGTCGTTACATTCAGTTAGTGAAATAAGATACAAATAAACAATATTTATGCTTCAAAATAACAGAGAATGAGAACGACATAAGAATTACAACATGTTATTTTGCGCCTCAAGTATCAAAAACTTACAAAAATAAGGGATTGGACAACACAATTCCACATGCAGCTTTAAAGCAAGATATTGCCACATATTCTCAACAGGGAGAAGCTCTTTTAGTGGGAGATTTCAATGCTAGAACAAAAAATCAACAAGCTAGTATTCTTTGTTGCAAAGAGGATCACAATCCTATCTGGCTTATTGAAGAGGAGAATTCTCGATGGTTGAGATGTTCAAAAGATGACAAAGTTAGTAATCATTTTGGAGAGGATTTGCTTACGTTGTGTGGTGCTTTCAACTTAATTATCTGCAATGGTCTAGATAGATGGAAAAAGTATGGGAACTTCACTTGCAACACATACAATGGGGCAAGTGTCGTTGACTATGTTATTGGTTCACAAAGCCTAATAGAAAGAATCAATGAAGTTAAGATTAGAGAGCATATTTGGGACTTAAAATCATATCATAACCTAATTTATATAAAGTTATCCTGGTTAGAAGAAAGACAAAATAAGAGGAAAACCCAATGTTCTCAACAATCGGCATCAAGGGGTAAAATTCTTCTAACACAAGAAAATTGCATTATCTTCATAACAATGTTGAGGAGATCAATTTAGAAGGAGAAAATTGGTCCCCAAACCCTCAACATCCATGAGTTAACAAATATAATCCAAGGTGCACTTGAGAAGTGCAAAAGAGAAAAAAATATGAAATTGAAATCAAATTGTTTTCTTGTGAATGCGTGGTTCGATGAGGAATGAAAAATGGCAAGGAGAACCTTGAAAAAGGAAGGAGAGGGGAAGATGAATGTAAATTTATATAAGTAGATTTTAAAAGAAAAAAATATGAGTTCATGCAAACAAGACAAGAAGAGCTGATATATCTAGGCAAGAATAACCCAAAACTTTTTTGGCAGGAACTTCAACCAAAGAAGAAGCAATTTGAAAATAATATTACAACCAATCAGTGGTTTGACTATGCAAGGCAACTCTATGAAAAAGAATTAGAGGGTGAGCCTCCTCCCAGGATCAAACACATCTACAATGTTTTTCACAATGCATGAGGTGGAGGCAGGAATTAAAAAGTTGAAAACATGGAAAGAAAAGGACTTGGGTGAACTTCAAGAAGAATCTCTAAAGTGGGGAATGAACATTTTGGCACCACACATCATGGAAATATTCAACAACTTCATTCAGCAAGGATTCCCAAGGGATTGGACAACTAGTCTAGCAATTCCCCTTTTTAAAAGTGGAGACATTAATAATCCTTCCAAATATAGAACCATTATGATTAATCCTTTGTTTGCAAAGCTTTTCAGTGGCATGGTATAAAATAGAATTAGAAAGTGGGTAGAAGTAAAAAAAAAGAGTGAAAAAGGGAAAGCAGGTTTTAGGCCGAAGAATTCTACAGTAGATCATGGTATCACGATGAGACACTGTTGAAAAGGTTTGGGGGAGCAAAGAAGAAGTATTTTGCTGCTTTTTTTACTTCAAAAAGGCATTTGACACGGTCCCTAGAAATAAGTTGTGGCGTAGAATAGAAGAACTTGAAATTCCTTTACAATATAGAGCTGTCGTCCATAACCTTCATGAAGAGGTGTAAGTCAAAATTAGAACTTCAGCAGGCATTTTAGAAAGTTTTAGAAGTGACATCGAAGTCAAGAAAGGTTGCCCTTTATCCCCTACCCTTTTTGGTTTATATATTTAGAAACTGGAAGAGTGGCTAAATTTGCAAGGTGGGGATGATGTTCGATTGGGAGATTTTGTGATAAAGCTTCTTCTATATGCTGATGATCTTGTGTTGGTTTCTAAATCGGCTCATGGATTGCAGATGCACCTATATGGCCTTGAGCATTTTTTTAAAGAAGTGGGGATGCAAGTCAATACCAGTAATACCAAAATAATGATTTTCTCTAATAAAAGAAAGAAAAGCCAGCATACATTCTTCTTTGAAGGCAACATTCTTGAATAAGTAAATGAATACAAGTACCTCGGGATCGATTTCAACAACAAGCTTAATTGGGAGGATTGCAGAAAGAAAAGAATTTTAGGAGGGTGGAAAGCATTATATGCACTTCAAAATAGATGTAGAGAGTTAGAGTTATGGGATTGGAACACGATCAAGGTACCTTTTGGACTCCTAGTTTTTCTAGTGCTATTATATGGGTGTGAATTGTCGGCTAGCAACATCCCTGTTTCAAAATGGAAACAAATTCAAAAAATTCAAAAACGCTTGATCATGAGCAAGTTCAAAATAAAAAGTTCGGTTCGCTATGAGATAATGTTGAGTGAAACAGGGGAAATTCCCATTGAAGAAATTGCCATGGTGCGTCTTATAAGGTATCTAAAAATAATTGAGAAAATGGGAGGAGGCAGATGGTCGAAAGTTATCTTCAATGAAGGTGGGAGTGAAAGAAAGAAATCATGGATGAGACAAAACAACAAATGGATGCAAAAATGGAATATTTACCTTAATGCATGTCCCACAAATAGCAAGGAGTTAAATAATTTTGTCTTGGAGAAGTTCCGTAAGGGTATATAGGTAAAAGAGTTGGATAGAAAGAAGAAGTATTATGTTCAGGAATTCAACTCCACTTGTGATCTCCAACAAAAAGAGTTCATTGGAGCTAGCATTCCGTGGAGAGCAAAGGTTCTTATTTCTCAATTAAGAACTAACTCACATCAACTTCGATATGAAACGAGATGGTGGAAGAGACCTAAAGAAGCTTTGGAAGAAGGGGTATGTACTTTTGCACTTTTGGGGCAGTGGAATAAAAAAAAACATTTCATTTTGGAATGTGACGCTTTCAGAGACATCAGGGACAATTACCGCAATATGTTAGAATCAATTTCGTCGCATTGTCTTTTCAGTGAGGGAACTATTAGAAGGTTGGGTCAGTTCATCATCAATTTGAGTAAGAAAAAGATTGAATTATAAAAGGCAAAAAAAGGAAGCTAGTGGTCCCATAGACTAATTTTAGTCTGGTGGACATTAAAATATCATTCATTCATTCATTATATATATATATATATATATATATATATATATATATATATATATATATATATATATACTCACCGTATTCCTGAATCCATCTTAACAAGATACTACTTTACTCAAAAATCAAATCTTTTGAGGTACAAATCTCTTTTAGAGTGAAAAGATATTTAATCCCTGGAGACACTTGGTAGGAGTTAAAACAAATCTACTTTACATAAATTCAAAAATGTTTATCAATTTAAAGTATTATTTTCAAAATAATATTACTTTATATTGAATGATTATAATATAATTAATTAATTTTAGATGATATGTTATTTTCAAAATTATACAAATTATAGAACTTCCTTCTTCGCTTACCTCTATGTTAATGACATTTATATTCCTTAATTTTTATATTCCTTAATTTAGAATATATTTATTTATTTTTATTTTCAAAATAAAATTTAAAAAATTTCATTATTTATAAATAACATCATAAAAATTATAGAACATCTTTCATCTCTTATTTCCATATTAATGAAATTTATATTCTTTACTTTTTATTTTGTTTGTCAAGTTGTTTCTGTTTCTAAAGGTTTATGTCGTCAAAGTCACTCGGGGATCACACTGGGTTTGGGTCACACATAGCCTTTGTAAGGTTTGATCATGGGCTCATCCTCAACCGGTTGTGCTAGCTAGACTTGACTTATATTCCTTACCTTAAAATTAATGAAAATTTATATAAATACAAGTCTATATGATTTGTTATTTTTCTTCCCAATAAAATTTAAAACATTTATTTCATTTTTTATTAGATAATTCATATATAACATTATACAAATTATTGATTTTTTCCTATGTTAATGAAATATATATATGTTTTTTTTCCTTAAAATTAATATAGTAGATAATAATTGTTAAAAGACATCAACACTTACTTTATAATACATTTCACAATATTAAAATAAAAGATAAACAAATTATAACTTTATTTTAAATTATTATTAATATTTATAAAAAATAATAAATGAGTTGAACATATATACATTTTAAAAAACATATAACAAGATTTTTAAACATGGAGATTCAACCCACTTTAAATAGACTTTGTTATAACATTATAAGCCAATATCATAGATTACTAATATGTGCAAAAAAACATAATTTAAATTTATTTAATTTATTTAATTAATCAATTTAATTAAAAGAACAAAAAAATATAACTACTTTTAAAATAAATTTCATTTTTAATTTGTAATTATTTTTATAAATATTATAAAATATTCTATTAAAATTAAATTCATACCATCAACATAATAATTATTAATACTTAAATTAAAATTCTAAAAATCTTATTTAAAAAAAAAAACTTTAAAATAAGATTTAATTTATTTATTTTACTATTTATTAAATAATTTATACACATTATAAACCACAAAAATGGACTTCTTCACCTTAATGCAAAATCTTTGGTTTTTCATCATGAAATACAAATTGGTAAATTGGTAATAATTTTTTGTGGTTGGACTTCCTTACCTTATTGCAAGATGTGTGCCTTCTCATTTTAAAGATATAAATTGATTATAGATTTTAATGGTTAGCTAATGTGATTTTTTGGATTGGGTTAATGTGATTTTTTGGATTGGGTTAAAATTGATCATTTGATGACTTTATTTTTTTATTTTTTATTTTTATTTTTTTTATTTTTTTTATCTTTTAATTTGAGTGTTGTGTTTATATTATTTTTATAAATAATTTAAAACAAATTAATATATTAAAAATTTAAATCATAATATTCAACTATTTAAAATAGACATTTAAATTATGATATTTAACAATTTAAAATTATAAATTATATATATATATATATATATATATATATATATAATTTCTAAGTAAAATTTATTGAAAAATTATTGTGAAAAAAATATCAAAAACACTTTACTTAGAATAAATATTTTAGTGTAGAATATTTCTATCAGTATTCACACATCAAAAGTTGGAATTTATTTCAAAAGTAATTATGTTTTTTCTATTTTTTAAATGATTAATTAAAAAAAAATTATATAAACAAGTGTCATATACAATTAATTATATTTAGACTCTGTTTGGCTTGGTTTTGATTGAATAATGGGTAGAAAGCTTCAATGCATTTGCATCACTAGAGGACATCAAGAGGATGTTATGGAAGAGATGCTTCACTATGCACATGCTTGATTCAAGACTGGCTCAAGTGGAAAGACACTTAGAGTACCGCTCAGACAATGATGTTGATGCTCCTCCTAGATCCAGTGGGATGGATCTTACACATATTTCTTCCTTTGATTAATCATGATTATTTCTACTAGATCTCTTCCTCTGATTAATCATGATTATTTATGCTAGCTATGGATGATATTTTGATATGTTTTGTAATATTGTATTAGCAATCTGGGTATTAGGCTTCGATAACCATAACCACTTGGAGGTGTTATTATGTTTTGTATCCTTTTGTAAACTTGACTTAGTTGAAAATTTGAATCACCCAGTTACTTTACGAGTTAAGAGTGGTCTCCCTCATGATGTTCCAACTAAGTAATACCAATGCTTTTATGTTAATACAAAGTTTTTAAATTTACAAAGAAAATAATTACGATTTTTTGGACACATGGTATTGATAAGGATGGAATTCGTCCATGAACTTATAACAAAGTGGGATGAACCTTTATGATTAAGAATATAGACATTTGAAAACTAGACTTAGTTGAAGATTTGAATCACTGGATTACTTTGCAAGATAAAAGTAATCTTATTAATGATTTGAAAAGTTACAATTATGTAATACCAATATTTTTATGTTAATTAAAAAAGAAAAGAAGAGAAGAATATATATATATATATATATATATATATATATATATATTACGAATCTGGTCATCGCTGAGCTACTTTAGTGTTACGATGCGTGTAACGCAAGTCAAGGAGCTCGGTGCAGGAAAGATTTTGTTAGTGTTGTCAATAAATTTTCTAGAAAGAACACATAGAGTCGTGGAGTGCAAGTTTGTCAGCGGCCTAAAAAACAAAAAAACATTTAATATTATTAAAGTATTTAATAGTGAGAAGAGACAACGAAGAGATATTAGAGAGTACGTAATGATAGATTGACTTTAGGTGGCAAAGATCATGTGTACCACCGACAAAACGCCATCCACCCATGCCACGTCGGAGGACACCCTACCGCCTTCACAAATATCATTGTCTTCAGCTTTTTTATCAGAGTCATCATTATATTCCACTGACCTTCATTCAAATCTCATTTCCTCCCCCATTGACTTTGCATGCTGTGGGCATTTCGCTTCTGACCAACCCCTTTCACCTCCAATTCCACCCAGTCTTCCCTATATTTCACTTCTTGAATTCCTCCTCCACTGTTGTACATGTTCAGCAGGCCAATGGGTGCAAATTTGAGCCCCTCCATGTTGAGCACTGGAACAATAGTGAAGATCTCAAATGAAGATGGCTGGAATGTGATTGCAGAACTTGAGTGCTGCTGCATGATCACAAGCTTGTTAGATTGGTTCAGATAAACTGCATACTCTTCTGCATTACCCATTGCAGCAGTCTTATATTTCTGTATCCATTCAACATCTTTGGGGATACAGATTTAGAAATTGGTTTGTAGAAATGTGGAAAAGCTTTGATCTTTCTTTTCCTGGGACACCACCTAGTTCTTGGCAATTGAATGCACCCACTATTCTTCTGTGCAAAGAAAAAAACCACCACAAACTCAATAAAACTGTGTAGGCTTTGTTCTAAACAATCACAGACTCTATTACAATTTTTTTTTCTTTTTCTTTTTTTAATAAATAAAGAAACTCAATAACACATTGTAGACTTTGTTCTCAACTTCATTTTTTTAATTAAATATTTTAAAGATAATAATTTAGATTCATTATTTATTGAATTATGAAAACTCATTAAACCAAATTGAAATGGTCATTTTTATCTAGATTGCAATACTTTTCCAGTATGAGAAAATCATATTCAGATATTGTTAGTTTATTTAAATCTAGGTTTAATTGTAGATTTTTCAAATATACAAAACCCATATTAAGCTATTGCAAATTTTACTTGGTTTAAGACAAGGTTTAATTGAACTGATTTCACATATTCAAGGAATCTGCAATAAATTGCAAAATTCTTGAATATGTTTGGTCAGTTCAATTAGATTAGGTTTACAAATTCTTTGAATATGTGAGACCAGTTCAATTAGATTTTGTTAGATTTTGTTTTAACCCAAATATAAATTTAAGAAATTTACAATCATTACAAATTATTTAAATATATTTAGTGAGTTTAATTACATTTTATTTTAAACAAAATACAAGTTTAAGGAATTTGTAATTTATTGCAAAATTAAATTTTATTTTAACCTAAGTATAAATTTAAAAATTTTACAATCATTGCAGATTATTTAAATATGTTTGGTGAGTTCAATTACATTTTGTTTTAAACAAAATACAAGTTTAAGGAATTTGCAATCTATTGCAAATTAGTTAAATATGAAAATCCAATTATAAAATCAATATTCAAGATAACCATCTACATTATTTTAATTGCAGATTCCTTGAAAAAACCAAAAATAAAATCAATATTTTTCAAATATTTCTAGTAAACGCTCAACCTAAGAGGACCAACAAAGCTTTTTATGAATGGCAAAGAGTGCAGGATGAAGTTAAATAAAATGTAAAGAAACTGATCATATAAAATAGTAAACAAATAAAATGAAACGAAAAAACAAAAAATCCTTGGGTGTAGTTTTCCTTAATCTTGTAAATGTTTAAATGGATTTGAATGACTTATATGAATGACGTCCACTTTCACTCCTGTGGCGTCCAGTCTGGCCAGAAATGAATGCATAGAATTATAATTAGCAATTGTTGTTTTTAAAGTATAAAAATATAAAGGAATATTTTGAAAAAAAAATTGAGAAAGCTTTATTTTTAAAATTTACAAAATTTTCAAGAATCAATATATTTATATTCTATATAATATTTTTAAGAATATATATAAAAAAATAAAATTAACCAAAAACATATACATAAATCCAAACGCAGTAGTCTAAAAAAGTAACAGAATGGCTTGGAATTCGGTAGAGATTTTGAAAAAATCTGGCAAAGATTTTATCATAATCTTGTTTACAGTTGTTAAACTTCAGTATTTTTAGTGTCCGAAAGGTTTTTGATAGCGCTGAATCCATTTCCACTCTCAAAAATGGATTCCAAACACTGCAACTACCTCGTTTTTTGAATTTTACTGAACCAGATTCTGGCAAAAACCTGCCATCCGGGCTATTCTGTTGCTTGAGAAGACAACTCCAATCCAAACTAATCTATAAATTTAAAAAAGAAAAAAATTCATTAATATCTTTCTGCATTTTAAGAATAGCTTTCTGCATTTAGAAAGTTTTCCTGCTGCACCATTTTACTTTATAGAGTGTTGAATAAACAATCAACTACATACAAAAAAGGCATAACTAGCAATTGCACCATAGGCTTTGGAACTCACCACACTTTGGAACTTGCTTTTGCTTATCCCTGGCGTCGACTTGATCAAGATGATTTTTTTGTCATTCACATTTGCAAGAATGACACTTATTAATCGCTAGAACTGATTTAAAATAATATTATTTCAATCGTGTAACATCAAAATCAACAATACACAATGGTGCAAATGACAGTTCTTAACTGCTCTTAGTATTTCTGTAACTGATTAATAACAATATTCAATCCTATTCAATCCTAATATAGATATTAGTGGCAATTAAAGAGAGTTGTTTTCAAATTTTAAATAATGAATAAATAAATAAAACAAATACACTTTAATATACAATATATAAATCAAATGAATGACACACAAATAACTAAATCATGATAAAAACATGACAAATAAATAATAAATAAAATACACAAATCTCATTTACATACCATATACATAAAAATAGATTTAGATTTTTACACTAGTAAAATCCTTATAATTTAGTTAAAACATGAAATTTTTTTCTCAAAAATAAATCTATGTCATATTATTATCTAACAACATTTCTAAAGGAAAAAATAGATATCATGATAGTAGAAGTACAAATCCAAATCCCTACCACTCTTCCATGACACATATTAATTAATAACTTTAATATATAAATATACTACCTATACCCACCTACAGGCCACTTACTGTAATGTTTCTGACTATGACTGAAATATTTATTTTATTTTTTATTTTTTATTTTTATTTTTGGTATATATGACATGATTCCATATAAAACTATATATAGAATGTTAATGGATGTTAATAATATACTTGATTCTGTTTAAAAAAAATCAGCTTGTTTTATATTTAGCAGATAACTATTTATTAAAAAAATAATAAAAAAATAATTTTGGAGAGTGATGGCAACACTGGTTAAATTCATCCCAATCTAATTTACATGAAGTATCGGCCACATTTCAATAGGGACAAGCAAATTTTCTCCAAATAATATACTTCTATCTGTACACAACACGTAAATTTCGTAGTAGAATTACATCAAGACATCCAGCTTCACTGTCCACACAAAATTCATTCCAGCACTCCATTTCATGTTTCCAGCTAAAAAATGACACTACATTTCATCGAGCAATGGCCGCCTATTTGTGCAAGAAGCAGTAATGTTCGTCTCATAAACTGCAAAAACCTATCATTTTTTTTTTTCTTTCTAGCTGCATCTCCAACCTTTAGTCTGCTTGACTCCACAAATTTTCTTAGCTTTGTTCTTACTTTCCTTAATTGCTTGTTGGATTTCTCTAGCCTATTCTTGGCTTCATATTTCCTGCTCTGTATTTTTTGAACTTATCACACTCACTCAAATCTAAATATCCTGCCTGTCATCTGAGATCCTCCAACCACAAGACCTTTGGCACCTACCAGAGAATTTTTTTGTCCATCAAAATTGATACTCTGCCATCCATCATCAATTATAAGAAATCTCGGAGGACACCCCCCATCTACAAACTCCTTGACTCCCTGCCAAACACCAACAGGTTCAACTGTCAAATATAATGCATCCCCAAGTACACCATCCAAATCTATCAACTATATCAGGGACCATAGTTGATAGATTATCCACATTATTAAAGAACCAACACTATCATCTTCTTCAAATTCAAGAAGAAGCAGGGCTGCTCTGAATTTTCCTTCAATAATAGGCAGGATCAGCACATATGAACTTATGTTTTCAATGTGCAGAAGAATCAACTGTGTCTCTATTTGCAGGTCTGAACCGTTTCGACCAGACAACATGGTAGCCCACCATATCTTAAAACGAAATATACTCATAAACTTGATTTCCTTAAGTTTGCCCAGAGACTTCAACACTCTGCTGGATGGATTTTCAGCATCAAATTCAATGAAGGAGCCCTTATGAGCATTGACTGCAACAGAAGGAAATGGAGCAATTACACCACAGTTGTACATGTGATTGATGACAAACTAGTCAGAAAAACATTATCAGGAACTTCAGTAAGGATTGGAGCTCCCTGCAAACACAACCTCCCATTTGAAAAACTAAAACAGGACTCCTTAGACTCTGTTTCTATGGATTCTGCAACAGCACAGGCACAGGAGATGTCAGGAGCCATTGCTAACTAGAATTCTACAACCAAAAACTGGAAAACACACATATGGGTGAGTGTCTAGAGGCCAGACTCTCAATTTATAAGCAATTAGAGGATACAATATATGAATGGGATACAATAAGAAATAAGCAATAAGCAATAAGAGGATACAATATATCCTAACCAAAGTTTTGTGGAACATACATATTAACGTTTTCAGCAACAGAGAGTATGAAAATCTGAAAGAAAACTATAAAGAGAAAAAACATCTGATAACCACTCAAGCAAATGGAGGATGGTTTGAATCCATAGAGCCTTCCGGCCCTATTTCTCGTGTCCTCCAGCTGCCCGAATTTCGCTGTAAACCCTCCTTAGAAAGGAGGTCTGCAGCGGCATTCCTTTCCCTATAAATATGACATAAATCAATGTGAGTAAAAAAGTTCCTCAGAAGCCAGCAGTCTTCAAGGGTAGGACGTAAAACATAATTTGAACAAACAAATTCCTTGTTAAACCATTTGATGATGTTGAATGAGTCCCCAAAAATCTGAACAGAAGGAATATGCAAGTGTGTAAGCCATCATAGGAAGAGGTGTAAAGCTTTTATCTCAGCGTAATTGTTAGTGCCCTGACTAAGTCTGATTGAGGCTTCCAGTCTTCTTATATGGCTTAGGTGAATAACAATTCCAGCACCACACTAGTTCCCTAGATCAAACGCTCCGTCAAAGTAAGCCCAAGGGATATCTCCCCTGATTATCTCAGGGGTTATGTCCCTTTTCTTTGTTGTAGATTCTTGTTCTGTGAGGAGGGAGTAGATGACTGCTCCATTCTGTGCGACAATGTGGAAAGGGGTGTCTTCATTCCTGAAAATAACATGGTTCCTAGCCAGCCAAATTCCCCAGGCCATAATCAGAGGGATCGATTTTTGTTTTTCAGTCTAGCAACCGTTCCACCAAGACTTCCAGACCTCCTTAATCGAAGGACCGGCCCATGCTGTGTTCACCCCACCAGGTTTCAGACCCCTTCCCATGCCTTTTGATTGAAGGTACAAAAAATAAACAGATGGGCCACTGATTCAGAGTCCTGTTTGCATAATGGGCATCTCCCTAGCCCCTCCTTCTTCCTTTTTTTGTAGATTGTCCCATGAGGGGATCTTGTTTTCCAACAAACACTAGAAGAAGAGATAACCATTTACAGGGTTGGTCAGCTTCCAAAGGGGTTTATGCCACCATTTGGCCTCCGTCCAACCTTTCTTCCCCATTAGATGAGAGTACCCAGACTTTGGCAAGTACATGCCTGAAGGTGCAAAGCCCCATCTGAGGGTGTCTGTTTCATCTCAGATGTGTACATTTGTTCTGAGTAGCTCATTAGTGTATTGCTTCCATGATCTTGCCCAAATTGGATCAAGTTGTAGATCGTCCTCATTTTTCCAGCCCTGCGTCTGGATGGACGAGGCTTCGGGCATTATGGCTTGACTGAGGAACAAGAGACCTTTGTCCGCGAGTTGAGCTCTGCAGGCCTTCGGAAGGGAATAATCTCCATTGCAACCGACCCAAGGGTCCAGCCCCAATCTAATCTGTTGCCCATTTCCAACCTTCCAGACCAGACCTTCCTCTATCAGGTCCATGGCTCTGAGTGTGGCTTGCCAAACCACCTACCCACCCTTAATGGACTTGCAGGGTTCTAGACCAAATCCACAATGTCTCCAGGGTCAATGTACTTCCTTCTCATTACTATGGACCAAAGGGAGTCCTTGGTTAGTAATGACCATCCCATTTTAGCCGCAAGGGACTTGACAAAGGAGGGAAGCTCCTTTATTCCCCATCCTCCCCATTCTTTTGGATGGGTTATTTTTTCCCAAGCCACCCAAGACAAGGAGTGATCCTCTTTGGATCCTGCCCACAAGAATTTATGACAGATTTTCCTAATGCGCTCCAAGATCCCCCGCGACATCCAAGAGAGAAGGGCCCAATAGACAAGAATGCCCATTAGGACAGAATTGATGAGTGTGAGTCTCCTTGCTCTGAACAACCATTTGTAACACCAGCACTTAACTCTTTTTTCAATTATGGCCACCATCCACATCTAGTCGGCTATACGATAAGAATTTGGCTTAAGATAGAACCCAAGGTATGTGAGACTTTTTGATAACTTCCTGACCACAAACGGGAGGGAGCCTATGGCGAGTTTGGATTCTTCCTCCAATAGTTTTGTAACCATGATAGAATATTTGTGATGATTTATTCTCATTCCAATGGCTTTTAAAAATAGAACCAGGGATTCTTTGAGATGTAATAAGTCCCTGCAACTTCCATTGCTAAAGAGGAGGATATCATCTACAAACAATGGATGAGTGATGCTAAGATTTGTAGCTACCTCCACACCCCTTATGTCCCCTGTCCTTTTTTCCTCTAGAATCAATTGGCTTAGGCCGTCAGCTGCCAGCGAGAAGAGGAGGGGGGAGAGGAGACATCCTTGGTGAAGGCCTCTTTCGTTTTTGAAAAAGGGGGAAGCGGCTTCGTTTATCAGAACAACAAAACTAATATCAGTGATACAACCCATCACCCACTAGATAAATTCATAATGAAAACCCAAGTGGGTGAGCAAGAGTCTAATATACATCCAACTGATCTTTTCATAAGCCTTTGAGAGCTCAATTTTGATGATCAACCCTTTTCTTCCATGTTTCTTCATACTGTGAAGAACTTCTTGTGCCACCCCTAATATGGCTTCATGGATCTGTCTTCCTTCCAGAAATCCAAGCTGTTCCTTTGAGATATGATTAGAAATAATGGGCTTGAGTCTTTCGGAAATGAATTTTGCAATGATTTTATAAAGGCAGTTATAGAGGGCACTAGGCTGGAAATTTTCAAAAGAAGTCGGGGAGTCCATCTTAGGGATGAGGGTGATGAAAGTGGTGTTTAGGGATTCTGGGATTAGACCATTTAATCTGGATGCTTCAACCACAACAGTCAGATCGTCTCCCAGAGTTTCAAAGAAATGCTGGTAAAATTCCATGGTCCATCCATCTGGGCCTCGACTTTTGTCCCTCTGCATGGCCTTTAAGATTCCATCTAATTCTTCTTTGGTGACCCGGTTGTCAAGCAATTCTAGACGTTCATTATCTAGATAGCCTTGGAAGTGTTGTGCTACCTTGACCACTTCAGCAATAGTGATCTCTCCTGGGGCTTTATATAGTCTTCTAAAATGATTCGATCCCATTTTGGCAAGACCATCGAAAGATGTGACTACACCATCCTCTTCATCTCTCATTTCCCATATAGTATTGGAGATTTTCTGTCTCATAGCATAGTTATGGAAGAACTTGGTGTTTTTGTCCCCAACAGATAACCAAATTGCTCTACTCTTCAGTCTCCATTCTTCCTCCCTTATAAGCAGGATTTTCCTTCGTTCGGCTTCGAGCCCTTTTATCACCTCTCTTTTCTCCGGGGTCTCCTACCCATCTTCTACAGGATCCTACAATATTTCTAATTCCTTCCCAATCCAGGATAAGCGAGCTTCCTCGTCAACCTTCTTTTTCTTAGCCCAGGCCATGGTGGCCATCTTCATTTTTTTGAGATTTCTCAGGAAAAAATCTGTGACGTTAAGAGGTACTTCAGGGGAGTGGGGGATATAGGAGTCTTTAAAAAGGGAATTGAAAGACTCTTATTATAGTAAACCTGAGTTAAATTTAAAAGGGGAACCCGGTTTAGTGGTTCTTCCTCTGAGCTCAAGAAGAATGGGATGATGATCCGAGTCCCCCCCTTCCCCAATCCATTTTCTGAGCATCGGAACATTTTCCATTAGATCATCCTTGATCAGAAACCGGTCCAATCTCTTAGCAACCCTGTCTTCCTTGACTCTCCTGTTTCTCCAAGAAGGTTTCAATTTTAAGGGATTTAGATCCAGGAGGTTAGCTTCACATATCCAGGAGGAGAAAAATTCTGACAGAGGGTTGGGACGAGCATTCATCCCCCAGGATTCAGAAAGACCAATGGAAAAATTCAAATCCCCTTCCAGGATGAGGTTTGGGGCCGACAAAAGGGATTTGTTCCAAAGAGCAGACCAGAAAACCTCCCTATCCTGACAAGGTCCGTAAATGTTTAGAAGGGTGAATTTTTGTCCCAAATCGGGGGAAAAAAACTTGATAGCTAATACCAGGTCCAAACCCCAAGAATTTACAAGTTTTAGCTTCTCGGATCTGAAGCCAAAGGCTAGGCCAGCAGATATCCTTTTGGCATCAAGGCCTAGGAAGGTCCAACCAGGACACAATTTTTCCAAAGAAGTTTGAACATCTTCACCAACCCCCAGTGTTTCCTGCAACATGATGACATCAAGCTTGTAGAAATCAAACAAAGTCTTGAGCGCTAGTTTTTTGGGTTTACTAGCCAACCCACGACAATTGTGGGACATAATAATAATTTTTTAATGAGGCCTAGGGTTTGCGCTGCTCTAAGCACCCCTGTCAGGCTGTGTTATTTCCCATCTGCAATATCCAGCATGGCTTTCACCTGGGCTTTTGAATGGTTCGATTTCCTCCCCCTTTGTTTTGGCCCAGGAGGGGGATCGCTCGAATTGCCCAAGCCCCCAAACACTGTCAGAAGAGAGTCCTTTCGATCTCAGGGGCGGAGGTTATAGGGGTTGTGCTCGATAGCTATGGGAGGGAGCGGAGGGTACTGGGAAGGGCTCGAGGAAAAGGAGGGACTCAACCTAGGGAGGGAAATAATGGTACTGTCCAAGGGAAGACAAGGTCGAGGTTCACCAGATTGTGTAAAAACAAAATGTGAAGACCTAGAGGGACCAGGCTCTTATTCAAAAGTTTGAATTTCAGAGATAGAAAAAAAAAATGCATTGGAGGGTTGAGAGAGGGTACCCTCGGGTCCATCCACGGGCATATTCTCCAAGTCCAGCTGGGTTGGAGCCTGTTCTTGGGCAGCCCCCATCTTTGTCTCCATGGGGTTCCTTGTCTCCCGCAGCGAATGCTTAAGTTCCTGCTTCTGATTAAGTTCATGAGCTTGCTCCTCAGGCCCCCCCTTTTGAGTCCACCTCCTTGTTTTCCTTGATTTGGTTCTCCTCTGCAGTAAGAGAGTGTAAGTCCTTATTCTTCTTTCTGTTGTGCCTTTTGCGCACAGGAAGGGGGAAATCCTTTGCCATGTGTCCATAAGTGTGGCATCTGTGGCACCTAAAGAGAAACTGTTCATTGTCTAGAGCTTGAATAAAAGACCGGTTTATGTAATGTAACTGAATGGCTTCAAAAAGACCTTCTTGGGGATTGAGACGAACCAGGATTCTAGCCACACCGTATTCCCCTATCTGAGTGAAAGACATGTTTGCCTCCAGGAAAACCCCTATCTCGTTCCCAATGTCTCTGAAGATGTTCGATGTCCACAGCTGATGGGAAGGCCCAATAGTCTGACCCAGACTTGATTGATTTAGGGTATTGATTTTAGGCTAGTTGTAATGATAGGGTTTGTTTGTTTTGTTTTGTTTGGTTGAGTTGCTTGTCAAGTAGAACAGATAGAGTAAGAGAAATTCAAACCATTGGGCTACGGGGTCTGTGAAAGGCTTGAAGAGTACAACAATAAATCAAGGTTGTTTCATAGGGCAAGTTAAAAAAGCCAAATGGATCTTAATAGCTTATGTGAGTGAAATGAACATTAAATTGTGAACTTAGTAGGTTTAAAGGGAAATTAAGAATCCTTTAACATATACTAAAACAAGAAGAGCCTTCAAGGATACTATGCTTCAAGAAAGAATCAAAGGACATGGCGCACCATAAAATTCTTTGACCTAACTTTATCAAGTAAAATTTAAAACAACAATCTAGCAAACCCTAAAGAGCAGGGAACTCCTAAATTTTCTAGTTATTCACCTTCAGAGAAAGAAAACATTTAAGATGACACATTAGTAATGATTAAAGAGCAAGGAACTCCTAAATTACTTAATCAAACTTCAAAGACCTTTGAAATGAATTTTCAAGATAGACCAAAGGACAGAGAAAACCATAAACTTCTTTAGCTTAAACCCTAATAAGAAATACTTCAAAGAAAGACCTCAAAAACAATGTTTTAAGCTACACCAAAGGATAGGGCATACCATAAACTTCTTTGGCTTGACTCAATTAAATAATTTTCAAGACAACAAGCTAAGTGGAATCAAAGAGAAATTAAGAATTCTTCAATCAGACCTAGCAGAGGAAAAAATTGAGCAACAGAAAGCAGTGAGGCTTAAGGTGCCTCTAACAACATATCTTAACCTAAATATTTTGTTCTATTGCAAGAGAAAAGATGAAACAATATAAAAACAGAAGGAAATAATTACTAAATTAGAACAACATCACCATTAACCATGTTCATGAATCCTATGAATGTGCTTGCTTCATTGACATTCAATCCAAAACATTCACAAAGCTCCAAAGACAATTTCTTCACAACTCCAAGTCTATGTAATATTCATCTCAATAATCAACCAACAACCAACAATAAGTTATGAAGCATTACATGTAGTATTGATCTGAAAAATGAGGAGGTGAACCCTAGCTAGGGTTTGACAAGTCATTTATTACATATTTAAGGCATTTTGACCTTTGAGACCATGCAAGGCCCAAGGCAAAAATATCTAAAACTCATTCATTGCAATAATATCTTATAACATATCTACTGAGCTAATTTTGGAAGCATTTGACATTAATGCCGCTCAATAACTTTTACAATAACTCCTAGTGTCTTTTGTTGATTTTCTGACAAGGGCACAATGCCACTGGCAAACGCGCAGCGCCAAGACGAGGAAAATTGCTTGTTTTGCAGCTAGCTTTTGGAGCCCTTCCCGGTGTCCAAATGAGCTCCATGATAGCTCATTGGAAATCCTGTTATGTCTAGTTTCCAGATCGGCCTCTATTTTGAAAAATGGTGACCATTTTTCTGGTCAAAAATCATTTCTCCCAAGACTGATAAATGCACAGCGCCAGTGCTAAAAAGAGGGCAGAAAGGTGATTTGTTTCTTGTTTTTTTCCCTTTTGAGGGACTAGTTCTGCTCCAAATGACTTGAAACTTTCTGAGGGTGATGTCCTTGGCCTAATGAACATGAATATGTAAACCTTTCCTCAATTGGGTGCCCCAAAAAAGAGCGCAGCGCCAGTGGCGCTGCACACTTGGCCCTTTTTTCGCTAGCCAACTGTCAAAATTTCAAAAAGTACAAAAATGTGTCAAAATTGGATTTTAACTTTTTGATCATGTTTGGGAAGCTTGAAGGGATACATAAGCAAGGATATCCAACTTGTCTTTCTCCTTTGCCTCTTTTAGGGCTTGAATCTTTGCGAGGGCTTTATTGAGCTTGGCCCTTGCAATTTTGTTCCTCATAGCATAATGCTTTGCCATCTTCTTCTGTATGTTAATGTTACTTTGTGCCTTCTAAAGTTGATCCTCTAGGTGTACATTGGCTCTCTCTAGCCAAGATTCCCTCTCATAGCCAATCTCCATCGCAAGCAGCTCACTAGGAGTGAGCTACTCTGCCAATGTTGTCTCTTGCTCTCTTTCCTTGGCTAAAGCCTTCTTCAAACCAATTGTCCTTGGCCTCTTCCTAGGAAGTTGTTCTTCCTCATCCTCAATGTCATCAAGAGTGCCCAAGGTCTCATCTAGTTTAGCCTTGGATTTTCCAGCCTCTTTCCGAGCTCTGATAGCTCTGTCCTCACAGATGGATTTCTTTATTTCTAACTGCTGGTTTTCTACCTCAAAGAATTTTATTACATTCTTAGCCCTACCAAGATTGGCTTGTAGATCCCTAATCTGGGCATCCTTGCTTTTGAGCAGCATGTTTGTGATCCTCTCCTCATTCTCATCATCACTGTCAAGGTGAATTAGCAGAAACTCTTGTTCAGTTTCATGCTTGTCTTCCTCTTCTTCATCAATGTCTTGCTCTACAACCTTTTCCTTACCTTTGTCAAGTCGTTTTGTTGATGATGAAGGCAGGGCCCCTTCCACAATCTGTGGAGCAAACACCTGCCTATGACCTCTTTTTTAGGTCAAAGGAAAAGGCTCTATGTCAACCATCTCAGTGTCATCTGTCTCACTGCCATCTGCCTCACTGCCTTCTGCCTCACTGTTGGATGTTTTGGTATCATGAGATGAGGGTGAAGGGATGTGGGAAGGTGATGAAAGAGGATCATCCTGGGGTGAAGGAATGTGAGTGGATGGAGATGTATGATCAACAGGGGTGATGGAGGAGTGGATTCTGGAGGATGGGATGATGAGGGGACATCTTGCTGATGATGGGCTTGTGGAGAAGTGAACACCTCATTAGCAATGCAGGTCTCCCATGGAATGCCTTTCTGCTGTAGTTGGTGCATAAAAACCATCTTGATAAGTGTGTGATGGAAGATACTTTGCATCTGCTGAGGATAGTCTCTCTTTTGCACTATGTAGGAAATTTTATCAATACTTCTGTAGAGGTAATAGGGTATGTGCAATATCCTCACTCTAGTAAAGTGTATAAGCAACATGATGTAGTATGAGTAAAGACGAGAGAACCTTCCCTCACATGTGAAATACTTCATGATTATCCTCATCATGGGTGCATATCTATCAAGAAAATGTGAGAAAGGAAAGATGGATTTGTTGTGGTCTTTATGCCTGGGCTTAAGATATGGCTCAAAGTAACTCATGTCAAGATTGGCCTGCTTGAACCATTTCTCCCCTACACTAGGTATGTCTATGGCATTGGCAATAGCATCTGTAGATAACTCAAAGGTGACCCCTGCAAGGTTAACTTGTTTTTCATGCAAGTTAATGATAAAGATTCTAGTTAGCTCAGGGTGGTTTTTCACCTACTGCACCTTTTCACAAAAATCAAAGCATCCTACATGCTTGAAACAAGAAACAGTAAGGGGAGATGCCATTAGCTCCCTTGTGTTGAGGGGTTCAAAACTATTTATCTTTCCTCCTTTGTGCTCATGCCTCCTTGGCATTTGGGCCTCTCCACCACTACCACTGTCTCCCTCTTTTGACATTTTGAAAACTCTGTTTTTCCAACCCTAGAATTGATGTGAAAATTGAGATAACAAAGAGGGTAATGGAATGGTAGTTTTTTCAAGTGAAGGGACAGAGTTTTATGGACGAAATGGATGTAGGTACAAGCTTAGATGAATGAACAACGTCCAAAAAATGTAATTCCTCTGTCTATCATTGATTTTATTTACATGCAGATGAATTAATGGTAAAAAATGATTTCAAGTTTTAGCCTTAGGGTTTCCTCTTAGGGTTTGATTTCATTCATTAAGAAAACACCACAATTTCTTGAAGATGAGTGTATGTCAGGTACTTACCTCTTCCCAGTGCTTTAGAATACTTTGGAGGAAAATTGAAAGGGTTTTGAAGTGGTTTGAGTGGTCAAATTTCTTAGAAAGCCCTCCTAGCCAAGGGCGCAATGTCAATGTTGAGGGTGCAGCGCCAGTCCCAGGCGTGCAACACCAAACCTGAGCACGTAGTGCCTTAAGAGATTTGTTGTGGGCTTGTTGGGCAAGAGCGTAGCACTCTGCCAAGGGCGTAGCACTCACTTCCAGGCACACAATGCCAGTGTAAAATGTGTGGGGGAAATTTTCCAAGGGCGCAGCGCCATGAAAATTTGCCCAAGTTTGGCTTGAAAACTCACAAGTTCTTTCCCTCTGAATGCTCTTGCTCTTTTGAAATGCAACAATGAATAT
The DNA here is from genome assembly GCA_034641835.2 of Pinus albicaulis. Taxonomy (NCBI): domain Eukaryota; kingdom Viridiplantae; phylum Streptophyta; class Pinopsida; order Pinales; family Pinaceae; genus Pinus; species Pinus albicaulis. The sequence goes on along the minus strand of CM076584.1, from coordinate 1,193,982,538 downwards.
TTTGAAGTGTATAATGAGCTTTTATAGGCATGTAGCATTTGATTTATCTTTATGAACCCACTTTTTAATGTTTTAAAGTCATTTTGCCTTTCTCACTGATATTCTTTACACTTTTTCTTGCAGTTTGCTTTAGTGATAAAGTTGACTCTTCTTGGCTCCTTTTGACTTGACATGTTCATTTTGACACTTTTTGGATTCAACCATATAGTACCATCTTCAAAATCCTCTTTTGCTTCCATCTTGGAGCTCAACGCATCTTTTGCTCATTTAGGCACGAAAAGCTCATTTTTGACAAGTTTGGGATCCGATCACACATTGGCATCTTCAAAACCCTCTTTTGCTTCCACCATGGAGTTCAACTCATCTTTCACCTTCTCTGACCACTTTCCCAAAACCCTAGGTGTTTGGAGTACTTTGCAGAAATCATCAGTGTTGTCTTCTAAGTTCTCTATACCCTTTCAAGTTCATTCATTTCTGTCCAGTTTACCTCACCTTTTTCATTTCTCTTCAATCTATTCTGATAGACTTTCTTCATGTTTGGCTTTGTGTGCCTCCTCTATGTCATTTCTGCAAGGGATCACTGTTTTGGCACTCAACTGGACCATCAAGTGTATAAACCCTAATTCTTCACAGGACCAAGCTGTTTCCCCTTCTTTTGTTGTAAGTTTTTTTCATTTAGGAATAGACAGTCCACCTCATCAGTACCTTCTACTTGACAAAGCCTTCAACACTCCTGCAGAAGTGCCCAACTTTGTCCATTTTTCTCATTTGCAGACTTTGAACTGATGAGGTAATCTTCTTTAGAAATATTTTAGGTCCTTCTTGAATAACCATGTCTTGACATTCCATTACATCTGAGGCAGATTCTAGCAAAGGAAAATCAGTGCCTGAAACATCCAATGATGACCTTAAAACATGTGAAACCCTAGTTGACCTAGTGGGAGGGTTCTTTGACCTGATCTTGACTGAAAATTGGTTTGGAGGCTTCAAGTGAAAAACAAAGTACTGTCAAAAGTATTGTATTGAAGATCCAAAATCCAATGTACTTGATTTATCTAAAGAGCCTACAAACATAGTTTTGAGACCATCAAGGCTTGAGGAACCTGGGGAACATGGGAATGAGTTAGCTATAGGAAACCTTAGATGGAAAGTGGAGTTATGGATAGGGGAAAAGCAGGGCAATGAGGTCATAGGCAGGGAAAGAGGATGAAAATGAAAGGTATAAGACTTTGATGAGTCTTTCAGGAGAAACAAGGTGACTTTGGGATGGCAAACTGTGGAATAGTGAAAAAAAAGTTTTATAAGGATAATGAAGGCAGTGAGATTTCTGAAACTCACAATATTCAAGGAATGTTGTTTTCAGAAATCTATAAACACCCTTTAGTCATCCAAAGATAGTGAAAAATATTGATGACTAACAGGTTGGATTCTAACTACTATAGCTATAACTCTTAGTTGAGGGTGAGGTGGTGAAACACTTAAATGGCATCTAGAACTAGTGACCATTAAGAAAATCAAGAAGTGCCTTAACATTGCACTCATTTACTGATTACATCCCATGCCCCGTGGATAACAAACAACCGCCCCGATGACATGTTGTGATCATTAAGCAAGAAGTGCCTTAACAATTTACTCATTCACTGATTATCTTATAACTTGTGGATAATTAGCCTAGATCCATCTTAACTCCGGATCTACCAAGCCCAAAGAGGGATCAATCAAATTTCTTTTCACTTAAAAAAATATGTGCACCTTAAAAGATTTGATCTCTGTTGATAGATCCAGAATTAAAATTTATTAAACTGATTTATGTATTCTTAAATTAATTTTCTCTTTTTTTATATATTTGATGAAACACTTCCCCAAATAATTAGGAAAGAGGTCCAGTGAGGAAGGAGTCCTTCATTTTTTCAGGCAGTTTACTTAAAAATTTATTAAGGAGGCCTTTGTATACGACCCTACATGTTTGACCTTCTTGTTATATTACTTTTGGGAAGAGTTTTTTTAAATAAGATTCTTTGGAGTTTCCAACAAATTTTTGGCTGGAACCAGATGAAAAATTTTGTGGTCAAATCTTGATTTGTGTTTTTTAAACTGGTTTTTTGAATTCATATATGGATTCAACACATTGAAAAATCTTTGGGGCACTTTGATTGTGCATAGTCACCCGGAAAACTTGTTATTTCAATGAATCCTTGCTGGATTCTAGACAAATTAGATTGGAAAACCAGAAACTTTTCGAAAAATCTCACATATTAACAAGGCAAGCATCTCTGGTCAACACAATAAATTTCCAAGGCTGACCTATACCTAATTCAATTTGACTTGCCCAAGGCCAATCAAACAAGGCCATATCTTAGGTAGCTGCCACATTACTTCCTCTATTATCCTCCTATAAATACACATAATAGTGGTTGTATTCCTTCCTCTGTTATCCTCCTATAAATATACAGAAATAGTCGTTGTATTTCTTCCTCTCCTATTTGCCTATAAATAGAAAAACCAATTCAACTATGGGTGGATTGCTTAGAAAAAGTTAATTCCATGAGTATCATTGCAAAATAACTTGCATACCATCAACACTTCTAGCTTGTTTTGTCAAGTGAGTGTAGCTTGAGTGATAGGGAGGAGTCATTATTATCCTCCTCACTTTAGTTCCATTTCCAATCCCATTGAGATTAACACGTTAACTTCTTCTAAATAATTTTTAGATGAAAAATAACTTGCATAACTAGTATCAATCTTACTTACCTGCCATATTTTGTAAATAACTCCAAGTCAGAGCTATGAACATTCCTTTGTATCTTAATTTAGAGACTTAAAGTTAATGTTATTAATTTGTGATTCTGGTAATTCTGAACCAGTAGAGTGTTTTAATCAGAGATCTGAACACTGCTGTGCATTTTAATTGAAGAAATCCAAATCCTTTTATTGTGTGAGCCAGGCTTATGTTGGCACACTCCCAAAAGTGTCATAAATATTATAATAAGAACGGCTGTCACATTACTATTTTAGTAAATATATTTTTGAAAATTACTGCAACTTTTAAAGAAAAAAAGCAGAGTTCAACTGATAGACAATTTGATACAGAGTGACTGGTTTGACACATTCGCTTGCAATATATATTGTCGGTGCATTTGTAGGATAAAAATACATATCATTTCATCAAAATAAATATTATTTTTTTGGTAAATGGGTTTTATTGGTAAATGGTTTTCGTTCATTGTAATTTAAGGTTTATTTGGTAAATGGGTTTTATTGGTAAATGGTTTTCGTTCATTGTAATTTAAGGTGTGGGAGGTAGGAGTATATATAGTATTGTGTATTGTTGAAGATATAATGAAAAAAAAAGCTAATAAACTCTAATAATATTATTTTTTCATTTAAATTTGTATTGTAAAAAATATGTTTTGAATGTCCTGATTTACTTTTTCAAGTACTTTTTACTTAAAAAGTTACTCAACTTGTTATTTTTATTGACTTTCACATACTATGCCCTATCTATTCACGGATGGAAAAGTTTATTGACTTTCACATACTATGCCCTATCTATTCACGGATGGAAAAGAGGCAATTTGGACATGGAAGATAGATATATTTTCATTGGTGTAACTTGTTATTTTTATTGACTTTCACATACTATGCCCTATCTATTCACGGATGGAAAAGTTTATTGACTTTCACATACCATGCCCTATCTATTCGCGGATGGAAAAGAGGCAATTTGGACAAGGAAGATAGATATATTTTCATTGGTTAAAAAGATAGAGTTAAGTTTACAAATTGTGAAATCTTATGATAGAGAAAACATGTACAATTGATAAGTGGTGTTTAAAGAAGTTAAAAATATTTTTAAAAATAAGAAAAAATAAAACAACTAAAACTAGAGAAAGTGGAGTTTGAGCTAAAGAAGTATATATCTAAATCATTTAGAGAGGTAGAGTTATCTAAATAAAATGATGAGGTGGAACCACAAACTCCAATGTGAGGAAGTCTATTCATGCAAAGAGACATATTGCAAGGTATATTCCACCTTATATCCATGTTTTTTTTGTTTTATCATGTATTAATGTTGAACCAGATCTATTATAGAAGTAGTAAAGTCTAAAGAGAGAAAATTTTGGAAGAAATGGAGGCCTTGGAGAAAAATGAGGCTTGGGATTTGGTCAAATTGCTTGATGGAAGGAAAGTTCACATTGGTAGCAAATGGGTGTTCAAAAAGAAACTAAATGTAGCAGGGAAGGTTGAGAAGTATAAGGCTCACCTAGTAGCAAAAAGTTATTCCTAGGTAGAGGGGATTGACTTTGGTGATATTTTTCTCTAATTGTAAAATTGACTTCTATTAGATTTCTATTGTATCTTGTTTCTTGAGGCAGAGCAGATGGATATACAAACAATGTCCCTACATAGTGACCTAGAAGAAAAAATCTACATTAAGCAACCTAAAGGATTTACAATAAAGGTTAAGGAGTTGGTTTATAAGATAAATAAGTCCCTTTATGGTTTAAAATAGTTTGCTAAGATGCAGTACTGAAAATTTGACACACAAATACTGTTATGAACTCCAAAAGTAGAACAAAAGAGAGATCAACGCCTTAGAAATAAGCCACTTCGAAGGGGCAACCCCCTTTACATTACATAAATGAATAATTCTTGGATGATACAAATGACAAAACCTCCTTCTATATATAGGAGTCCATGGGGTCACAATATAATCCTAGCCGACCTAACAATAATAATGTAAGGGCACAATAATAACAATATTAAATATGTGGGTAAACAAACAACACATATGTATTACACTAATGTCAACACTAAGTGTAGACTATATTAGTATTAGTAATATAGGGACCTAACATGCCCCTCTCCTTCAAAAAAGTGTTGTCCTCAACGCTTGAGTAGCTCTGGGTGCTTCTGTATAAAATTCTCATCCTCCCATGTAGAATCTTCAGTGGGTAAGTTCTTCCACTTGATGAGATACTCTGAAATTGATCGATTCCGTAGTTGTCGAGTTCTTGTTTCCGTGACTGCTTCAGGTTCCAACATGATTTTTCCTTCCTCATCAAGTTCTGGCAATATTGTTTGAACTGGAAGATTTTCTCCTATAACCTTCTTTAAGCATGAAACATGGAAAACTGGATGTACTCGCGAAGAAGTAGGAAGCTCCAATTTGTATGCATAGTACCAATCTTTTGCAACACCTTGTAAGGACCATAGTACTTTGGCGATAATTTATTATCCTTCTTAGCTTGCTTGAGATATATTTTCTATTTGTATGTTGGGGCCTAAAATGAACTGGCCTCCTACATCAAAACTTCTCTATTAAGGGATGTTGATTCCCAATGCTTCATTTGAATTTGATAATCAGAGGTTGATTCTTAAGAGCTGAGAACTTATTTTTGATGCTCAATGTGATCTTCCACTGATTGAACCTTAGAATTTTCTCTTAAAGATGATGTGATGGATGGTGGATGACATCCATAAAGTGCCATAAATGGGGTCACTTTTGTTGAATTATGGAAGGAAGTGTTATACCACCATTTAGCCAGAGGTAACCACTTAACCCATTGTGTTTGTTTATCAGATACAAAACAACGAAGATATCCTTCCAAACATTTGTTCACTTTTTCAGTTTGACCATCAGATTGAGGATGATAAGATGACCTATGAGCTAGTTGAGTACCTGAACAAGAAAATAATTCCGTCCAAAATTTTCCAGTAAAAATTGGATCTCTGTCACTTACAATCATCTTTGGGTTTCCATGTAGATTTTGAACTGTTTCCATAAATGCAGTAACAATTGTACTTACCTTAAATGGATGAGATAATGTACAAAAGTGTGCATACTTGGTATCAACTACCACCATGATGACACTCTTTCCTTCAGACTTGGGTAAACCTGTGATAAAATCCATTGAAATATCCTCCCAACGTTGACTTGGAATGGATAAAGGTTGTAGAAGACCCGAGGTCTTAATTGTCTCAACTTTATTTTGCTGGAAAACCAAACATTCTACCACAAAATTTTGAATATAAGATTTAAGGCCATCCCCAAAAAATTATTTCTTCACCCTGTGGTAAGTTTTTAAAAATCCTGAGTGTCCTCCTAAAGGAGAAGTTTTCAATTCCAAAAGAATATTTGTTTTTAGTTGGGAATTCTTACAAAGATATAAGCGATCTTTGTACCATACAGAATCATTTTTCCAACTAAATGTATTAGATGTACTAGGATCTTGCTGCAACTTTTGAATGAGTGTCCAAACTTCTTCGTCCTTCTTCCATTCATCCCTTTCTTCGGTTATCCAATCTGGTTGGATAATAGAAATGGCACAAAGCAATGCTTCCACCTCTTCATCCTTTCTTGAGAGTGCATCTACAAAAACATTTAGCTTCCCTTTTTTGTAGATGATTTCAAAGTCATAACCCAACATATTTGTGACCCATTTTTGCTGCTCTTCTGAAGATAGTCTTTGTTCCAAAAAGTGTTTAAGACTATCATGACTGATTTTTTACCTTGAAGTGTCTTCCCATTAGGTAAGGTCACCATTTCTTTAGTGCATGTAGTATTGCCAACATTTCATTCTCATAAATAGCTTTCTCTAAATACTTTCCTTTGATTGGATGAATTTCAAAAGCAATGGGTCTTCCTTCTTGCATTAAAACAACAATTCCATTTCCTGAGGCATCACATTCCACAATAATTTTTTTTGTGACGTTTGGCATAGGTAAGACTGGTACTAAACACATTGCCTCTTTAAGATGTTCAAAGGACTTATTTTCTTTAGGAGTCCATGAAAATGCATCTTTATTTAATAATTTTGTTAGAGGTGTTTCTATTCTCCCACTATTGGCACAAATCGTAATAATACCCTCAACCCTAGTGAATCCTCTAACCGCTTTATGGTTGTATTTTCCATTCCTTAATGGATTTAATTTTGTTAGGGTCTACCTTAACACCCTCATGAGATACAATATGACCCAGATATTCCACCTCTTGTACTCCAAAGAAACATTTGGAGGTTTTTGCATATAATTGTTCCTCCTCCAATAGTTTGAGCACCCTGTCAACATGTTTCATCCTTCTTCCATTCATCCCTTTCTTCGATTATCCAATCTGGTTGGATAATAGAAATGGCACAAAGCAATGCTTCCACCTCTTCATCCTTTCTTGAGAGTGCATCTGCAACAACATTTAGCTTCCCTTTTTTGTAGATGGTTTCAAAGTCATAACCCAACATCTTTGTGACCCATTTTTGCTACTCTTCTAAAGAGAGTCTTTATTCCAAAAAGTATTTAAGACTATCATGATCATTTTTTTACCTTGAAGTGTCTTCCCATTAGGTAAGGTCTCCATTTCTTTAGTGCATGTAGTATTGCCAACATTTCCTTCTCATAAATAGCTTTCTGTAAATAATTTCATTTGATTGTATGACTTTCAAAAGCAATGGTTCTTCCATCCTGAATTAAAACAACACTAATTCCATTTCCTGAGGCATCACATTCCACAATAAAGGTTTTTGTGAAGCCTAGCGTAGCTAAGACCGGTGCTAGGCACATTGCCTCTTTAAGATGTTCAAAGGCCTTAGTTTCTTCAAGAGTCCGTGAAAATTCATCTTTCTTCAATAATTTTGTTAGAGGTGTTGCTATTCTCCCATAATTCTTAACAAAATTGCGATAATACCCTGTTAACCCGAGAAATCCTTGCAATTGCTTTATGGTTGTGGGGACTTTCCATTCCTTAATGGCTCTAATTTTGTTAAGGTCTACCTTAACACCCTTGTGAGATACAATATGACCCAGATATTCCACCTCTTGTACTCCAAAGAAACATTTGGAGGTTTTTGCATATAATTGTTTCTCCTCCAATAGTTTGAGAACCTTGTCAACATGTTTTGTCCTTCTTCCATTCATCCCTTTCTTCGATTATCCAATCTAATTGGATAATAGAAATGGCACAAAGAAATGCTTCCACCTCTTCATCCTTTCTTGAGAGTGCATCTGCAACAACATTTATCTTCCCTTTTTGTAGATGATTTCAAAGTCATAACCCAACATCTTTGTGACCCATTTTTTCCGCTCTTCTGAAGAGAGTCTTTGTTCCAAAAAGTGTTTAAGACTATCATGATCATTGTTTACCTTGAAGTGTCTTCCCATTAGGTACGGTCTCCATTTCTTTAGTGCATGTAGTATTTCCAACATTTCCTTCTCATAAATAGCTTTCTGTAAATACTTTTATTTGATTGGATGACTTTCAAAAGCAATGGGTCTTCCTTCCTGCATTAAAACAACACCAATTCCATTTCCTGAGGAATCATATTCCACAATAAAGGATTTTGTGAAGTCTGGCGTAGCTAAGACTAGTGCTAGGCACATTGCCTCTTTAAGATGTTCAAAGGACTTAGTTTCTTTAGGAGTCCATGAAAATGCATCTTTCTTTAATAATTTTGTTAGAGGTGCTGCTATTCTCCCATAGTTCTTAACAAAATTGCGATAATACCCTGTTAACCTGAGAAATCCTTGCAACAACTTTATGGCTATGGCGAATTTCCATTCCTTAATGGCTTTAATTTTTTTAGGGTCTACCTTAACACCCTTGTGAGATACAATATGACCCAGATATTCCACCTCTTGTACTCCAAAGAAACATTTGGAGGTTTTTGCATATAATTGTTTCTCCTCCAAAAGTTTGAGCACCCTGTCAACATGTTGAACATGATCCTTCGAAGACCAGTTGTAGATTAGTATATCATCAAAAAATACTAACAAAAATTTTCTAAGGAAGGGTTTTAAAATGGAATTCATCAACCCTTGAAATGTAGAAGGTGCATTGGTAAGGCTAAAGGCATGACTAAAAATTCATAATTACCCTCATGAGTTCGAAGTTCTATTTTCGGAATATCTTCAATCTTCATTCTAATATGATGATATCCTGAACTAAGATCCAACTTGGTAAAATAAATTTCTCCATGTAATTCATCCAATAATTCATCAAAAACAGGAATGGGAAATTTATCTTTAATAGTGAGCTTATTGAGCTCCCTATAATCCGGACACATGTGCCATGATCCATCCTTCTTGTACACCAATACTACTAGAGCAGAGAAAGAACTTTGACTAGGTTGAATTATACCAACGTCTAACATTTCTGCAATCATACATTCAATTTCGCTCTTTTGGACATAAGGATATCTGTAAGGCCTTATGTTTGGGGGAACACTTCCTGGAATCAAATGAATAGCATGATCATGATCATGAATAGGTGGGAGTCCTTTTGGAATTTCAAACTGTTGGACATTAGGTTCAACGCTCCCCATGTGTTTCGTGACATGGACTAACCGCCTCTTGTGGATCCTAACTCTGGTGATTGTAGCGGAGACTAAAACCTACGGGTTTTGGTCTAATGGAAATCATGATTCCAACAATTGGTATCAGAGCGATAGGTCTCGAGTTCGAAACTCACTCGACTCACATTGGGCGGGAGATTGTTCGACATTGGGTTCAACGCTCTCCGTGTGTTTCACGACATGGACTAACCACCTCTCGTGGATCCTAACTCTGGCGATTGTAGCGGGGACTAATGCCTACAGGTTTTGGTCTGACGACAATCATGATTCCAACACAAACACCTTGGAATGATTGTCTAAGAATTTTTGGAGATTTGGAGAAATAGATAATTTTGATGTTGGAACTTCCAGTGAGCATAATTGTGCAATTACCCCTCATTGTTCTTTCTTCAGAAGCTTTTTCATGACATTGGAGCTTATTATCTTTCTTGTATTCCTTGTGAATCCCCGTAATTCGACTTCCTTTCCTTCCGAAAAAAATTTCAAGAAAAGTTTTTGAAAATTAAAAGATATCGTCCCCAAAGATTGTAACCATTGTATTCCTAGTACAACATCAACACCTCCCATTGGACTATTCAATACATATTCCCCCATGGCTAGCTTGATATTATGGAATTTTCTAGAGAAATTTATAGTTCCTCCATTTTCAACGATCGCTTGACATTCTGGTGCTGGGTATAGGAAGCAAGTCAATTCCTTGGCTACCTTACAATGAATAAAATTATGGGTACCACCCGAATCAATCGGCACTATTACCTTTTTCTTCTTGATATGTCCTTCTATCTTGAGAGTTTGAGGAGTGGTAATTCCTGCCAATGCATTATACGATATGGTCAGACTCATTTCTTCTTTCTCTAGGGTTGGTTCCTTGTGTATATCCTCTTCTTTTGAAGTTTCCTGTTCATTTTCTTCCTCCTTTTCACAATCTATGTAAACTAATTTCTTCTTAGCACACTTATGACCTTTAGTGTATTTGCTATCACAATTGTAGCAAAGTCCTTTTTCTCTTTTTTCTTCCAATTGTTGTGGTGTCAACCTTGTAGGTTGTGGAAGTATAGGACTAGCAACACTTCCATATCTATATATGTGAGTGGTAGGCTCCCTTGTCACCATAGTTTTACATTCAATTTTTCTTGCCAACCGGAATGCCTTCTCCAATGAATCAGGTCCCCAAACCCAAACCTCATGTTGGATGTTATCCTTTAAAGTCCCTATGAAGACATCAATCCTGTGTTCCTCTGGAATATCAGCTACCCTTATATTCAATTTTTGGAACTCCTCAATGTGCTTCACCACTGAACCCTTTTGTTTGAGATTTATCAATTGGCTAAAGAATATGTTTCTCTTTGTATCCTCATAATGTGTTATCATTTCCTTCGCAAAAATTGACCAAATGTCAATTTTTTTACGAGAGTAAAGCCATCGATACCATACAAATGTATTTTTTTCTAAATATAAAGTTGCAATGCGTACCTTTTGTGCGTTTTTCACATTATTGAGATCAAAATTTTGCTCCATCTGTAGTATCAATGTTACAGGATCCTTGCCATCAAAATTCGTCATATTGATCTTTGGAATATGGTGGGTCTTCAATCCAACATTAGAGTTTATGGAATCATGATTAAAATTTATTTTGTTCTCATCATGAGTTTTCTCTACTATATTTCCGCCATTAGGACTCATTTCTTGTATCAACCTTGTCATCAAACCTTCCATGTCTACTTTTAGATCTTTCTTCATGTCTTCCATGTTGTCTTTCATTTTTTCATCGATCTTAGCTTCCATGCCAGCTTCCATGCCATCCATCTTAGGTTCCATTCCATTCTTCAAACCATCCATCTTAGCTTCCACGTGTTTCTTCAAACCATCCATCTTAGCTTCCACACCTTTCTTCAAAACTTCCATTTCATTTTTTGTTGCTCTTCATGTTGCGCTTCTTCCTCTTCATGAGTCATAGTAGAGCCTTTTGAAGGCTTAATGAGTGTTGAATTATTTTTAGGTGGTATTTTAGAACCCAATATCGATATCTGTGCTTCAATATGCCCTCGGAATCTCTTCAAACTGATTTTTCAAACAAGACTTATGCAATTTGAAAAAAAATACACACGTTTTTCTTGCTTTTGAGGAGCTCGATATTGAAACTGAATTATCTCTATGATTTTGGATCTTCAATATCTGAAATTCGGTTCTGTAGTATCCCTCTAAATTTTCTTTCCAATGCCATAGGTCTGACCTGCTTTGGATGCTTCAAGACAAAGTTATTCCCAATCTCCCACAATGACCTAATTATGGACTAGTTTAGTAGAGCGAACTTGTACGACGTGCCACGTGTCACTATTTTCTCCTTCGAATATGAAATTGATGCACAGGAAACTACAGTCTGTGTGATTTTGGCCAATTGTTACAAAATCCCAATCTGATGCTCAGAGAGAGAGTTATGATGATTTTCCCACAGTGACCTCTTTGAGATGAAACTCGGGAGCTTGAAAGAACCCTAACTTCCACAGATCATATCTCCGTAAATATTGCAAACCAAGATCTAAAATATTTACACGATGTTCCTCGGGATTTTAGCTTCGCATGATAAAAATTTAAGCTTCTGAACCTTCGTAGAAAAAAAATTATAGTGAAAATTCCATGATGACCCATTTGGAGTAGCGAAACCCTAGAATCCAAAGCTCTGATACCAAATGTTATGAAAACAACTCCAAAAATAGAAGAAAAGAGAGATAAATGCCTTAGAAATAAGCCACTTCGAGGGGGAAACCTCCTTTACATTACATAAAATAAAAATTCTTGGATGATACGAATGACAAAACCTCCTTCTATATATAGGATTCCATTGGGTCACAATATAATCCTAGCCGACCTAACAATAATAATGTAAGGGCACAATAATAACAATATTGGGGTTACAGGGGTACAAAAATAACAATAAGGGGGATACACTAACAACGATAAGGGACTATACTAGTAATATAGGGACCTAACACATACCAATATTGGGAATTGTGAGAAGTAATGATGATCATTATGTATATTACAAACAAGGTTGTGCACATTTTTTTATATGTAGTGTTATATTTTGATGACATGTTGTTTGTTAGAAATAATATGAAGATTATGAAGGAGGTGAAATAGAAGCTATCCTCCAAGTTTGACATGAATGAATCATATCGACGGTACTAATTTTATATTAGGGATGGATATTAAGAGAGACTTTGTAGGTAAGAAACTCTAGTTGAATGAGAGAAAATATGTTGACACAATTTTTCTTAGGTTTAACATGAAGGAATGTAAACCATTAAAGGCCCTTGTTCATATTGATGCAAATCTATTTGCAAAAAAATGCCCCAAAAATCCCAAAGAGAAAGAATACATGTCTCGTGTTCCTTATGCTAGTGTTGTTGGAATATTAATGTATGCCACGGTGTACATTAAACTAGGCACTACCATATATTGACACAATTTTCCATAGGTTTAATATGAATGAATGTAAACTGGTAAACGATCGTATTCCTATAGATGCAAATCTATCTGGAAACTAGTGCTCTGATACACCTAAATAGGAAGAATACATGTCTCATGGTCCTTATGCTAGTGTTATTGGAAGAATAATATATGTCATGGTATGCACTAAACTAGACATTCCCCATGTATTGGGAGTTTTGAGCAGTTACATGTCCAAATTGGGAAGGGAGCATTGGGAAACTATAAAAATGGTCTTAAAGTATTTTTGTGGCATCGCACATCATCTACTCTGCTATCAAGGAAGACCTAGATGAGGTAGAATGTTATATGTACATGATTTTTTGATGCTGACCATGTTGGAGATCTGGATCGTAAAAGATATACAAGTGGTTATGTGTTTGCACTATTTGGAGGAAATATCATTTGGATGAGCAAGAAATAAGCTATAGTGGCACTATCAACTACAAAAGTTGAATACATGGAAGCCACTCGTTCAAGTAAAGAGTTTATATGGTTGCATAGATTATGTTTAGAGATTGCCTTTTAACACCAAGCTATGAGGTTACGTTGTGTCAAAGTGAAATGCTCCTAGAAAAGGACATGATTTTCTCTCCAAGATTAAGCATATTGATCTACAGTACCACTTTGTGAGAGACATGGTTGAAAGAACGAAGGTATTGTTAGATAAGGTTGAAACATAGCAAAATGTTGTAGATTCATAGATAAAGTATGAGAACTAAGAAGGTGTGTTGGTGTAGAGAGACAACGGTAATTCATGAACTAGATTGTCAACTTGATAAAATAATAGTGCCCCCAAATATACAAAAAAAACAAGAAGTGGGAGAATGTTGGATATGTGTTATATTTTTTTATTATTGTTTAACGACCCAATTTATTTTCTTCAATAAAATTGTAATTAAACCTATTTAAAAATATTCAAGAGTATTTTTATTTTCTTTTATATTGATTACCATGGGTTAGATATACCATGGTATTGTAAACACTGTGAATATTTTTACTTTTTTCAATCAATACAATGTTAATTACCAAGGCTAATAGACTATGAGTGCCTAAAGGGGATATGATACCACAAGTGGGGAAAGGTAAGGGGGCCTAAGGCATTTCTTTAGTATTCCTCTAGCTATCCTAATTTATTATATTCACCTTAGTAAAACTATGAGTAGTGGAGAAAACCAATTCCTAGAGATAAATTGTCAGCCCTATACTTTATCAAGATATTTCCCCTACATTCTTTGAACAAGAAGAAGTTTTTTGGGGGAATTCCTATTGGGAATTTATGCATGAAGAATTTGAATGGGAGGTTAGAGACTAGGGAAAAGGGAGGAGAAGAGAAGTTCTAGGGAGGATGAGTATAGGAATAAAATTTCCATGAACATATAGACCAATCCAACCTTGAAGATAAGTGGATATACGTGTGGGAAGATCTAGAAAACGAGGAGAATATGCAAGAAGTATTGTGACATCAACCAAATATTTCTATGCAAGATGAAGAGATTTATGAGGGACTAAGTAGCCGATAAGGAATTTCTTATATGTTATGAGAGACATGTGTTGAACCTACAAATTTTCCAATTTTTGATAGTTTAGTTTCCATTTTTCCACTTATTATGTCACATGTTTCCAATCCATTTCATCTTCCCTACAAATTAAAAGTCATTCAGGTCATGCAATTACATTAAAAGGGTAATTATCCATCATCAACTAAAAATCTATGTTTTTCTTTATGAAGTTGGTTAAACTAACCTATATGTATAGAAATGTGCACTTTCCACATCTAACCTAAATTTCTATAGTTGAATCCAAAGTTCTATAGGTTCGCACGTGCTAGAGATAAACTAAAGCACATGAGCAGTTTCCAAATGTCATCAATATGGAGGTCCACCTATTCGTTACATATGGAAGCTCATAGGATATGCGTATATCGTTGGTTAAACCTATGGTCAATGTGGATATGACATGTTTTGTGCAGAATATCAAGTGAATAGTTCTACAATCAAGCAAGCGAGGATAATTAGCTAGCAAGAGAGATCAAAAGACCATGTTGAAGTTGATGATGTGTCAAGAAATTTCTTCTCATGATTTTCTCCTTCAGTAGTGAATCATGAGAAGAAAAACTCCTATTTTGTTTCAAAGTTTGAGATGTCGACTTCAGTTCTAGTTTCTAGGCAGTAATTCCTCAAATTGTTTAATTTTGAAAACATTATAAAAACATTTCGTTTTGAAATCGAAAGCAATCAATGAAGTCCAGAGATTGTTATTATCATTGAAGTACCTTATTGTGAAACTTTATTTACACACTGCAAGTAATATAAGTTATATCCACAACCTTCACGTAATTGTTTTATGGCGATTTCATTCATGTGATATGAGCTTTCAATAACTCGCACTCGTTAGGAGGGCCTCCTGAAGACATGTGAGAATAGTATAGATTTTTTTCATTTCATTTCATTTCTTTACACTGCATTTAGATTAAGCTTTGTCTCGTCCATTCTTATTTCATTTAGATTCTTTGTTTCATTTGAATGATCTATTCTTAAATTAGTATTTTACCCATTTACCTTTGCTTCTCTACATGGTTTGATAAAAAATCGAAAACAACCAAAAATATTTACATTGATTATATTTTCTAGCTTAGTCTCAGATTTATGTTTGATAAGTTAGGATTGGCTTTGGTTCAATATGTGCACACTAGTAATCTCTTAAGGCTTCATGCACTTTAATTTCTATCATTATTCCATTTCTCTCTAGTTGCTTCTTTCTAGAATAGTTTCAATTCCAAAGTCTCTACATAGATCTTAGACCAACCTTTTTTTCACAATATGATAGTTTAGATTTCCTTTCAAGTCCTGTAGATTAAATTTGTTTCAAACTATAAAAATTAGATTTATTTTCAAGTCAAATAGTTTAGGTTTTCTTTCAAAGAACAATAGAGTAAATTTATCTTTCAAAGTTCAATAGAGTAAGATTTCATTTTCTTGTTCAATAGAATAGAATTTTGAAGCTTTCACTTAGCATATTTTTCTTTGAATTCATTTAATTTTTAAGTCTTGAATTTCGTAATTTATTTGATTTTGGTCTCTTAGAAAGAATGTATGTGTGTGCTAAGATATTGTCATAAGTAGTTTTATTCTTTCATCTTGTAATTACATTATTTTTCTTTCAATTAGAAGTTGATAGCCTAACATATATAGTCCAAGTATACTTCACAAGTTCACAAACCCAAGATTGATAATTTAATGCAAGTGATTTAACTGATAATTAAATTACCCAACATTTTCAGCGCTTTTGTTGTGGAAGTATACATAGGTGTTTAATTTTAATGTAGGATGCTTTTTAATTTACACAACATTGTTTAGGAAGAGTGGTAAGACAAGAGGTAAGAACCCACACATCATGATTGTGGGGTTCTTCCTAAACTAGAGTTGTCGCAATTGCATTTCATAATATTTGTATTCATTTGTTAGATGCATAATTAAAAATCCATGTTTAAATAATTTAGGATGCATGTATAGAGAATGCGATTCTAGAGGTATATTTGTAAGTAGATAATGCGGTTCAATTCCAAAATCACCAACCACCCCCGCCATACCTCGTAGTGTTGCACCACCTTTCGATACATGCATTCCATCATTTGAAGGTAGATCAAGACTTCTTGAAGTTCATAGGTTGGGAATTCAACCTAGAGAATCACCAACTTCATCTACAGAAGTTGTAGTAGAAGAACCAACATCCCCAACTTAAGGAGGCATATTCCTTTCTTCAAAGGGGGAAAAACTCATTGGACAAGAGTTAGAGGTACCTAGTGAAGAAGAAGAAGTAGAGGAGGAAATTTTTCCTGAAAAACCATTGATAGAGGAACCAAAGGAAGAGGAACTAGTTAAAAACAACCCTACTAAGGAACCCTATATAAGCCCCGAGGAATATACAATGGAAGATGAAGGAGAAGTACATAATGGAAGGACCACAAATTAATGGAGGTAGAGGAGATAGGATGTTACAAGGAGGTTGTAGAGGTGGTGGTCAAGGTGGAAGAGGGGGAGGATAAGGTGATGGATGCTTTCATGAAGAAGAGGATCCTTTTGGATTCCCTATTCAAGACACAAATATTATTGCCACCATGAAAAATATTTCTCCATCTATTCTCCCTAACTTTCATGGTATGAGAATTGAGGATCCAGAAACATTTCTTTTTGAGTTTGAGGTATTGTGTAGATCCTATGACTATTTACTTGATACTCAAAAACTAAATTTGTTTCCTGCTACTTTAAAGGACGAGATATTAAATGGTTCATGGGTCTAGGAACAAATTCTATAAGAACATGGGATGATATGCAAAGAATATTCTTATAAAAATACAAAGATTATTGCATACATCATGATCTTAGGGAATAAGTTTTCAAAATGGCCCAAAAAGAGGATGAAAGCCTTAAAGACTTAGTGGAGAGATTTACTTATAATGTCAAAAGAGCTAAATTGCATAAATTAGGATTACACACATTAAAAACTCTCTTACTAAAATATATAAGGGATGAATGGATTGATATTCTTAACTTGATGGGTAAAGGAGATGTTTCTCAATTTCATTTCAAGAAATTTGTGAATTATGCTCACATTTCAAGAGGAATCCAAATATGGCAAGAGTTGGAGAGACATAGTTATATCAAGGGTAAGTAAATCTACATATAGAATAATAAGTAGAGAAGAACTTGGTAATTTTCTTAATAACTTCAAAATTGATATTCTTAGGAATTTTAGTGAACAACTAGATATGCTAAGAGTACAAAAAAAGAAAAAAGCCGAAAATGTTTCTTTGTCTATTTTCTGTCTTAGATGTAGGAAGAAACATGCGTTATGAGAATATGCTCTTGATAGTGTTAAAATATGTGTTATATGTGCAGAAAATCATGCTACATAAGAATGCCCTTCAATACCAAGACTTAAAGTTGTTTACCAAGAAGAAGTTGGGAAAAATCAAACAAAACCACTTTGTTCTATTGTTTCTCATAGAAGACCTTGGTAGCCTTGGAAAACATATATTCCACAAGATTTGAATGCACAATATCAATATTATGCACAACTAAAAAATCATTGGAATATACCCTTACCATTGCAGACTTGCCACCTCAACCACAAAACCCATCTTGGTCACAAGGATGGTGATCTAAATTTAGGAAGGAGCGAAATGAACAATAGATATAAATAGAAACACATAGCTACAGAAAAAACATAACTTCAATCCATTAATAACAAAGCACTGAAAATTGTTTACATACATAATGGAAATAAACTAGCTCAGGTGATGGTATCTTATCTCTGAGAAGGGATGTGGCATATGGATGCCTTCTGAACTGTGTTATAATGAGGCTCAAAGATCTATTTATTATTGATAAATAATTTAAAACCCTAAACATCCAAAAAACCTAACCCTAGGAGATGAAGTGTGAAAAGTTTTTGGGCCCCGTTGGGGTGAATTGATTCATCAACTTCTTGGGATCGTAACTTTGGCGTATGATCTTTGTTTGACGTATATGATACCTCATTAGAAATATCTATCCGAGGAATAAAAATTTTGACTATAAACCATTTCCACAAGTTATTCGTTTTCCCATTTTCCAAAAAAAACATCGTTCGGAAGTTCAGGACTCGAAAACTGCCAAAATTAGTAAGCTGTGCTATAAATAAGGAAACTGAAAGAAAAAATGGTGGTGGTCCAAGTGGAATGGGTAGGAGGGCACCAATATTGACCTGGATCAATCCTCCTCCCTTAGGAATCAATGGTCCCCATTGTGTTGAGTGCTTCCATGAGATGGGGAAACTTCTGCTAAACTTGGTCCCTAGTGAGCCACTTGCCTTGGTGCAGGAGTTGGAAAAATTTGACCACCTGATATAGTTGGATATTCTATTGGAGAGTGTTCTTGATCTATGTGTCCATGATCTGCTCAATTTTGGCATGTTCCATGCAGTTTCGGTTTAGCTCTATTGGTGTTAACTATTCTACAATGTCTGATGTGTCCATCAATGGTGGAGAATATGACTGAAGGTAGTCCACATTGAAAATTGGGTGCAAGCAAAGGAATGGGGGAATGTTGAGCTCAAAATCATTGTCTCCCGTAACCTTGTTGATGGTGTAAGGCCCGTATCTGAGTGGTTTGAGCTTCTGATGGGCTCCGATAAGGCGTTCCTTCTACAAATGCAACCAAACTTTGTCGCCCACCTAAAAATTACGTGGAACCCAATGTTGATCATGTCATTTCTTGTACTTGACATTGGAATTATCCAAGATGTCATGCATCTAATAGCATATGTGTTGGATGCATTCAATAAACTGGGTTGCTTATCAACCTAAAACTATACTTGGGCAGATCATGTCTATGTAGTCGCATGAGGCATGACAACATCAATCAGACACAATGGTTAAAATTCTAGACCCCTTTGAAAAGGACTGTGGCTAGTCGAGCTATGGAGAGATTTGTTATAACTGTGCTACACATAAGGAAGGATCTCATCCTAGGTTCGTTGATTCTTGGAGTTGTACATGCATAGTATGTGCACTACCATCATGTTAACGACCTTTGTCTGGACATTAGTCTGGGGATGGAATGAATTTGAATTAGTGATCTTGGTATCCAATAATGTCCAAAGCCTTGAACAGAATGTGCCCAGGAACCTGCTATCCCAATCTGATATAATGGTCTGTGGGATCCCAAAATGTACCCATACTTGTTCAAAGAAGAGCTTGGCAGTTTCCTAGGAAGTGATACTCTTCTTGAAAGCTGTCAATATAGCCATCATAGAATATATGTCCACAACCATAAATACACAGACATTACCATGCTTGGTAGAAAGGGAAGCTCGGTAGATAGTCCATGGAGATGGATTCCCAGGGTTGGCTAGGAGTAGGCAAAGGAGTGTACAAGCCTTGATTCTTGATGGTTGGATTGGCAATGACACATGCAATGAAAGATCTGATATATTTTCCAAGATCTTGTTGGAGTTTTGGCCAATAAAAATAATTTTGTAGTACAAATACGATTTTATCCACACCAAAGTGTCTTGCAACACAACTGTAGTGTGCCTCCAAAATAATCTTGGAACACTCGCTTGAAGGAACACAAAGGTGGAACAGGTAGCATAATAATGCATCCTAGAGGTGGAAATCTAGAACTTGTTTTCCATCCACTAGTATCTGATATGTGGTGGTGAACTATAGATCATTTTTGTATAGTTTCAACCATCCCTAGGTCTCGTGGCCACAAGAGTTGAGAATAATAGTTAGTGGTGCAACTGGGGGTCGACTCAGGCAATGTACAACATGATTGGTGTTTCCCTTCTTGTATTTAATGTTCAAGTGGAATTCTTGTAGATATGTAGGCCACTTCTGATGTTGATCATTTTACAAATTTACTTGTGTATGTATAAACTTAAGAGGTGGTTATATGTGTGGATGATCGTCTCCTTCCCCAGAATGTAATGTTTCCATTATCGGGACACCTACATTATAGAATACATCTCTTTATCCTAGGCAGGGTATTTCCGAATTGTGTCAGAAAGTGTCTAACTATGATAGGCCACTAGATTGCACCAATATCATAGTCAGAGGTGTCTGTCTCAATTCAAAATTGTTGTTGAAGGTATGGAAATGTGAATACAGGTGCATATAAAAGGTTGTGTTTCATATCAAATAATTCCTTTCGTTGGGATTGAGACTAGAAAATTTTTTCTCTTGCTCTGCCCTTGGTAACCTAACTTAGAGGCCAAGTGATATGAGAGAATACCAACATGGACCTTCAATAAAAATTGGCAAGGTCCAAAAAATTACAAAGCTCTGTTAGAGTGGTCAGGGTTGACCAATCCCAAATGAATTGGATTTTAGTCAGATCCACATGCACCCCTTGCTCATCAATGATGTAGCCCAAGTATTGGACCCAGATCATGCCAAAGGTGTATTTCTCCAAGTTGGCACGTAGTTTGTGTTGTCATAGGGTTTGAAGGACCTATCAAATGTGTTGCAGGCGCTCTTCCCAAATCTTGCTGAAGATGAGGATATCATCCATAAATACAAATATGAATCAGTTGGTGAAGGGTTGCAAGATGTAATCCATCAGCATCATAAAAGTTGCAGATGAATGTGTTAACCTAAAAGGCATGACCAACCACTCGAAAATTCCATCATTGGATTTGAAGGTCGTCTTCCATACATCTATGGATTCTATTGGCACCTGGTGCTATCCAGACTTCAAATTGATATTGATGAAATACTTAGAACCCTTGAGCTGGTCAAGAAGGTCATGAATATATGAGATTGGATACTTGTTCCTATCAATGATTTTGTTTAGTGTCTGATAATCAATGTAGATCCTCTTGGTTCCATATTTCTTCTATACAAGTACAATTGGGCTCCCATAAGGTGAGGAACTTGGTATGAAGTTCCATTTTTTCAATAGCTCCTAGATTTTCTGCTTGATTTATTCATTTTCTAGAATGGAGAGGCGGTATATCAGCCCATTAGGTAGAGGCGCACCTGGTTCAAATTGATTGAATGCTTGACCTGATAGTGCAAAGGTACCCATGTGGGTGAGGAGAACATGTCCCTGTATTCTTCCAAGACCTTATCCACCTACTTCTGTTGTGTGGAGGAACCCTTCCAGGGGGCCATGGATGTGGCCACTATATTACCCTTGCTTTGAGAGAGAATAAGAAAGAAAAAAAATTCCTAGTTTGGGAGATGATATTACTGCATTTGTTAGCAGATATCCAAGATATGGTGGTAGGCAGGGCTACCTCTGATATCTTGTATAACTTATTTCCCAAAGTAATAATAACAATGTGAGGCATGGAATTATACAAAACATGACACTTCCACAAGTATGGTTGGCCTAATAACACATCACAAACTTCAAGAGGAGAAACATTACACAATACCCCATATGTGAAGGGATTGATGTTTTAGGGAAGGAGACACTAATAGATGACGTGAGGATCCCGTCCTTGGTGGAGCCACCTGATGGTGTATGATTGCGGGTTTGGTGTGGTAAGTAGGCCCAATTTCTTCATGGCATCTACTAAAATGAGGTTATTTTCACTCCTGATGTCAACAATGAACTTTAGCGGAGAACCCTTCACCCACATATGTGAGTGGAAGATACACTCCCCCTCCTTTGGATATTCTGGCTCACTCTTCTAGACCTTGGAGGTGGTAATGGTGGCACTGGGTTCTGCATCAATAATATGCTTCCCCTTTTCATTCTCCTTGTTGGGTTCTGGCTCAGAATCAAAACATGCATCGAAATTTGAAGCTTTCAACTTTTCCACCAATGATTGCTTGGAGCTACACTCATTTTTGTTGTGAGTGGTGATATTTTCAAATCACACCACTTTCCTATGCCTTTCTTCATCTTTGTGGTGCCATTGTTTTCTTGTGGCTTCGATGGGTTGTCCTGGGCCACTCCACCTTGGATCTGTCATTTTTTTGTGGTTTTGGGGCTTTCTTTCCATACTTTTGATTTACATCTCCAAAGTCACACTTCCTTTGTTTAAATTTTTGTTCAATCTTGTTAGCATATTTGTATGTTACACCAAGCAAGAAGATATCCAAGAAATATGTTTATTTATAAATATATTTTTACAGATAGTCAGAGTACTTGAGCACTAAATGTCACTCAGAGTCTTTGATACCCAACTTTGTGCATAGAGTATGAAAAATATTTGTGAACTCATGCAAATCTTGGTCCCTTTGTTGTCGTAGTGTGGTACACTATATGTACTTGTCCTCATAGATCCCCATGGGGTAATAATGTTCATTGACAACGTCTCGAAAAGAGTTCTAATGGGGGGTGGCTATAAACCAAGAGGGTTCCTTGGCCCATTTCTCATAGTAAGTTTCCCACCAATCCTTGACATGGGGGTGACCTAAAGTAGTGCAAAATTAATATTTTCCCTATCAAAAAATAACCTTATAGCAGATTCAACCATTTATCTACAACATCTACATATGTTTAACAATCGAATATAGGTATATCGCATTTCACTTGTACCTTGAAGGGGGTGGTGCCTCCGAAGTGACTGTTTGATGAAGATGTATTTCCATTGGGCATCCACGCTGGATGAAGATGTGTCATTAGTGGGCATTCGCCAAAGGATTTGGGAAAAGTTATCCATCATCTCATTCCTTTGCTGCTAGAGGGCTTCTTCGACCAATAGTTTGATAGGATCTCCTGCTCCCTCATATTGATTTTCTTCCACCATGGGAGGTCGTTGTTGTTAGCGAGGACAATCTTGTAAAGTCTCAACTAGTTCAAGTCCCAACTCCTTATACCCCAACCTCATTGGGGACATGCCAAAAAAAAAAAAAAAATAACATATCGCTTTATTTCCACTGATCCATATTTATGAAGGAATGAAATGAAACACAAATATAAACATAAAAACAAAGTTGCAGTGAAAAATTAACTTTGATTCATTAATAACGAATTACTAAAAAATTGTTTACATGAAGAATGTAAATAAACTAGCTCAGGTGATGGTAGCTTATCTCTAGGGAGATATGTGGCAGATACATGCCTTCTGAACTATGTTATAATGAGCCTCAGAGGCCTATTTATTATTGAAAAATAATGGAAAAAATTAAACATCCAAAAACATAACCCTAGGAGATGAAGCACCAAAAGTCTAAGGGCCCTGTTGGGGTGAATTGGTACATCAATTTCCCCGGATCGTAACTTTGGCATACGATCTTCATTTGATGTGTATGATACCTCGTTAGAAATATATATTCAAGGACTACAATTTGTTACTACAAATCCATACCATAGTCAATGATTTTTCCCATTTTCCAAAAAAATGTCGTTTAGGGCCTCAAAGCATCTTTGGAAGTTCAAGACCAGAAAAAATGCCAAAAATAGTAAATTGTTCTATAATTAAGGAAAATGAAAGAAACAATCATGGGGGTCCAAGTGGAATAGGTAGGTGGCCACCAATATCCACATGGATCATATGGAAGGCTTCTTATGGTAGAAATACCTAGTATTCTCAACCTTACCAAAAATCCTATCCCCAACACCAACCTCAGTATTATTTTCCACCCCAACCACCACAATATATCCAACCACAATTTAAACCTCAATTGAATTAAATTCAAGCTCTTTCACTACCATCCAATTAATTTCCTTATGAATATAATCAACTACCTACACAACCACTCCCCAATCCCAATAATAAAACACCTCAACAACCCATCCATAATGTTGAGGCCCAAAATTTTCAAGCTTGTATGATATCTACTCTAGATTTAAATGATGTCCAACTTAGATCTAGTCGATTTTTGCACAAGAAAACACCTACAGTTGTCATTCAAGAATATACAGAGGATAAACTTCTTGAAAAGGAGACATCTTCTGATTAGGAAAAGACCCCTCCAAAGGAATATATTCCTAAACAATTAGATGACAACCAAATAAAATCAACTCCTACAATTCCTATAGTTGAATAACCCTTTGTTTCCTTACAAAATCCTCCCTTTCCCAAGAGACTTGAAAATGATAAAGGAATAGAGAAAAATATAATTTTTCCTAATTATAACATGTTAGATGAATTGAAAAATATTTTCATTAAGATTCCATTGCTTCAAGATACAAAGGAAATACCTATCTTTGCAATGACAATAAAGGAGTTGTGTATCAAGAAACCGAGAAGAAAAATAAATGACATTAAAAAATACAGTTTGTAGGAAAAAGTGTAGATATTATGATAGGGAAACTAATAATTGAAAAATATTTAGATCCAGGTAAACATATTGTAAAAATCAATAACAATGGTATTGAAATTCGAAAGACTTTAATTGAATTAGGTGCGACTATTAATATCACGAGAAAAAAAACTATGGATCAATTAAGGTTAACTAACCTTCAATATAATCCAACTCTATTGCAATTAAAAAAATATCTATTATTGATCTGAATCTGGGAAAACTAGTTATTTCTATGCTAGCTCCCTCATAAGTATTGAAAATGTGTGATTAGGATTGTCTCATGTTAACCACTTGTGCAGGGATTTATGTGTGTAGTTTAATATGTTTTTGATGATCAAATTATGAGTTAATTACTTTTTAAAAACTCATATACAACAACTAAAATGCAGAAAAAAAAAACTCACAACAATCACATAACACAATGGATGGTAATGGAGTTCACCTCTCTTGGGCTACATCTCCATGTACCTGCTTTAACTAGCCAGGCCCTCTTGGGATTAAGAGTAAAATGTATGATTACAAGCATATTTGATGCTCCAATGTATTTTATGACTACTCCATTTGCCTCATAATACATGCAAACCCCAAAAATGACTATTCAATCTCTGAATTTGGTTACCGGCTAATCTAGGCTTGACCTCCCATCCTGGTGGCCATGGGCTTGTTTAATCTCCAAAGTGACAAAGAAACCTTCAGATGTGCTCCAACACCTCTACAAACTATACCACTATGTTCAAAACATTAAATACATCTAAAAATGACTATTCATTCACTCCATTTTTCCTTCAGCTAATCTGGGCATGGCCTTCCCTTTTGGTGGCCCTAGGCTTCAAAATTATTTAAGTGACCAAAAAAACCTGTATATATTCTCCTCTGCCTCTGTAAGCTATTCCAATGGATTCAGAGCATGCCAATATGATAGGAATGACTTTTCCTGAGCCAAAATTGGTAGAAAGTTTCTCAAGATAGGCTTCATTTACTTTTCCCCTAGATTCTGCCTCTAAATCTAGAGAACTGCCAGTTAGCTTCGACAATTCTAGAGGTGGTGCCGAATTTGGAGGTGTTGCCAAAAATTCCTCCAACTGTTAAATAAGCTTAATTAATGTTTAAATCTAGATTAAATGGGATAAGCATGCACTTAAGCACGTTTTGGTTGAGCGCTAGTGTGTGGTCTTATGGCGCGGTTATGTGGGAGAAGGGTTGGCCCACGGGGCTGGCCCCTCCATTCCTCCGCCATCGGATCTGTTGCAATTTATATATAATTTGGTGTCTGCCATTTAACAATACCTGCCCATGGCCCATTGGTAAGGCATGAGAATAGATGGAGGGAGGTCAAGGGTTCGACCCCGACCTCCGCTCCTTCGCATACATTTGCCAATGAACTTGTTTTCACTCTGAAAACCTTTGTAATTTGCAATATATGTGCTCCATAATATAGTTTAAAACAATAGGTTTCATATATATATATATATATATATATATATATATATATATATATATATATATATATATATATATATATATATATATATATATATATATATATATATATATATATATATATATATATATATATATATATATATATATATATATATATAATGCACCACCATAATATGATTCAAACCATATAAATCTTGCGTACTTTGCAATAATGTTTAATACTCCATGTCTATGGTTTAATGAAATATATACCACCACGTATATGCCACCATTACAATATGTAACCCAATCAAACTCTGGTTATAATATAATGTGCTCCACATAACATTTGCAATGATATGCGACCACAGACTATGGTTTGAAATTTAGGATTAAAAGCCAACTCAATGCGCTCCACCATATATGCTTTGGACTATGGTTAATGTATGCCATATCCACTAAATTTGGACCTTGGTTAAAATTTGAAATGCGCTACAAGCCATATGATAATTCAGACTAAGGTTTAACCAAAAAAATGCCACCATATCCAGTATAATTGAAATTTGACCATAGTTAAAATGTAATTTGAACTAGGTGTTGGAGAGGGGGTCCACCAGGGGACACGTGGCGGTCCCTGGTTGGGTTGTCCTCCAATATGAAAAAAATTTGAATTCAACCTTAGGAGGAACTTAGGAGGATATTGGGAAATTTTCACCTTCACAAACCAAGCTGGTGAATCCAGCAGTGACACTTGTCACAACCCCATTGGACAAAAACTTAAGAAGATTCCCTGTATGATGACTGGGCTGCCTTGTCATCACCCTGTACCTATTCAACACTTCTTTTTTCAAATTTGATTGTGCTGAACGATAATCAACAGACTATAACTTATTCATCCGAACTTAGTTTTTGATGAAACAGGTTGCATTGGATTCCTGGCGATAGACCGGTTACTACCATTCTGTTTTGGTGAAATTTTGAGCACTTTGAATTTTGAGATAATTTTTTCCCCATAACTAGATTCTGATCACTCCTTCCCACTAACATGCTTTTGGACCCACAAAATATGGTTATCTCATGAGAGATGAACACTCTTCTGTTTCCCAAGTTCTACCATCTTGATTCTACTTGAAGAAATTGCTATGAAAACCACTTCGGTTCACTGACATGCCTTGCCTTGCAAATAACTTGGCTCTTCAACCACTATTCTCCTATTGTTGCTGACCGAATCCAAAACTATTTGGCTGATATAACACTTTTGTTGTACAAAATCAATTCCTCGGTGCTTGGAAAACTAACTGATTTCCTTCCCACTGAGAATCATGTTCCCCCTTTGCACAAACATGCATTCAATGTAAGCTTCTTCTTGGAAACCACTTTTCCCAATTAAGCCCATCTAAGTGAACTACGGCAATGAGTTCCAACATCAGTAAAAATAAGAAAAGAAATGACCATTCTTTTACCTCCACGGTTCCAAATTCCACATATGGAAGGATGCATTTGCCATCTCCTTCTCTTCTTGGCGTCAACACATAAAATGGTCTATAATGGCTGCCAAATTTTTTGACATCTTGTCACAAACACAACATATTCAGATTGATAGTTGTTGTTTGTATTTGAAAAACACATCATGCAAGAAACATAACTTGACGAAATATTCTCTTGCTCCTTCAAATAAAAAATTTTCACATCATGTGAACATCTCCATGTACTCTCACATCTCGGGTGTTAAAATTCATCGACCAAACACAAGTTGACAAAAAATGGCTCTTCAAACAACTGACTCTCAAGTCAAGCATACGCATGTGTAAAAAATTGATGATTCTTTTCCCAAAACAAAAAGAATTTCACATTTCATGAAACACTTTGTTAACATCTCCTCTTCATATTTGGAGACAAAATCAACTCTTCCTAGTCGATATGACATGCATGTAACACACAATCGATCAACAAAATTTGACACTCATGCATGTGCAAATGAGAAACACTCTCAAGTTGACAACATACATGTTAAACAAAGCAATCGACCAACACAATTCAATTACTCGTGCATTTTAAAACACAATGAAACCATCAAAATTCCACTGTTCATACACAAACTCTCATGCATGTATACAATCTTCAACTCTCCCACAAGTACAATCATAATTACAAGAAACCCATTCATATGTACATGTACTTAAAGCTTAAATGAACAAATTTTGCTACAATAAAGTGAGTCAACATACTCCACTTTCAATCACCTTCTTGGCATAAACATGCAACATTTATTCCATTGGCAAAGAAATGCATCAATATCAAAAGACATGCAAAGCCTTAATAGGATAAGAAATCTAACCATTTCTTACCAAACCATTTCAATGGAGCTTCTTTCAGCTGCACATCATCATCATGTGAATCATCTTGACCCACACCAATTATGGAATCTTCCTTTCCATTCTTGCCATTATCTTTCTCCACCTTCTTCAAGTGTCGTGGATGAATTGTTGGATACAAAGTCCAACGCTTGTCTACAAGATGACCTTGCTTATGGCAATGAGTGCAAAAAATTGCATCTTCTTTTCAGCATAGTTTTCTTTATCTAATGGACCTTTGGATTTTTTCCTCCTTTGCTTTGAAATTTTCCTGTGCATGGCTATATTATTCCAACATCTTGAAACATTATGATTATCCAAACCACAAAAGGAACATGCAAACTTTCTCCAAATCTTACGTGATAATTTGCCATGTTTATCATAATCAAAGCAACTTGATTAAAAGCATATTTATACCTTGAACATTCACCTTTGTCACCTTTTTGAGGAGGTGAATTTGATGAGGTAGTGGGTCTCTTCGGAATACCAACAATGCATTTATTGACTTTAGAGATTTCGACATCCTCTTGTTCACCATTCTCATTAGCTGAATGCTTATGAGCACCTTATTGCAAAGTGGGTGTAAAACTTTTTCATTCATCATGAACACAATCTTCACAAGCTTGAGGTAATGAACATGAAATTAAAGTCCTTCTTGGAACACCTTCATGTGCCTCCTTGGCTTTAAATTTTTCTCCATAATTTATTCCATAACCAAGACCCAGATACTTAGGCCTTTCCTCAACAACAATTGGCTCAACTATGCCTTGTGCATGTTTTACCAATCCTTTACCTTCATAGCCAATCTTCATCAACAATTTGGACCCTATTCCTCTAGTGTGTCTTTCAAAATCACATAAACATTCATTTTGAGAGGAAATTGAAGATAAAATTGAATTGCATACCTATTTTTCATGCAAATACATGGCTAAGTCTTCCTTGGCATCATGGGGCCGAGTCTCCATCTCATGCATCCTTGCTAGGTTCTCATTTGCAATATGGAACTGGGTCTCCATCTTATGCATATTTTCAAGAATCTCTTGCTTCTCCTCCTTTATGGCAATCAAATACTCTTGAAGTTTAATTCTCTCCCTCTTATCTTCATGCTTCTCTTGCATATTATCAATAATGATGTAGAGTTTCTGCAACATCTCTTTATCAAAGAGTTTTGCTAAGGAATATTGACTAGAAGCATCACTTAAGAAGTTTCCATCACACCTGCAATGCATACAAATCTTATTTGCTGTGATTTTAGATTTTAATTCTCAATATTGACTTCTTTTCCTTCACATGTAAACTTGCAAGTTCACTGTGTACAAGTTCACAGTTAAATTCTCCTTGCACAATTTCAAAAAACAATAGCTAATTCTTCTAGCTAACCTTGGCTAAAATGAGCTAAACTTTTTCTCTGATACGAACTTGATCTGAATATGGGAAAACTAGTTATTGCTATGCTAGCTCCCTCATCAATATTAAAAATGTGTGATTATGATCATCTCATGTTAACCACTTGTGAAGGGGTTTATGTGTGTAGTTTCATGTGTTTTTTATGATCAAATTATGAGTTAATTACTTTTTAAAAACTCATATACAACAACTGAAATGCATAAAAATAACTCACAACAATCACATAACATAATGGATGATAATGGAGTTCACCCCTCCTGAGTCCATGGACTTGCTTTAAATAGCTAGGCCCTCTTGGGATTAAGAGTAAAATGTCTGTTTACAAGAATTTGTGATGCTCCAATGGATTTTCCGACTACTTCATTGGCTTCAAAAGACATGAAAACTCCAAAAATGACTATTCAATCTCTGAATTTGGTTACCAGCTGATCTAGGCTTGACCTCCCATCTTGGTGGCCATGGGCTTGTTTAATATCCAAAGTGACAAAATTATGTACAGATGTCCTCCAAAGCCTCTGAAAACTATACCACTATGTCCAGAATATCAAATACATCTAAAAAATGAATGTTCATTCACTCCATTTGGCCTTCAGCTGATCTGGGCATAACCTTCCCTCCTGGTGGCCCTGGGCTTCAAAATTCTAAAAGTGACAAAAAACACCTGTATATTTGCTCCTCTACCTCTACAATCTATTCGAATGGATTCATAGCATGCCAATCTACCAGGAATGACTATTCCTGAGCCAAAATTGGTCGAAAATTTCTCAATATAGGCTTCATTTAATTTTCCCCTAGATTCTGTCTCTAACTCTGGAAAACTGCCAATTAGCTTCGAGAATTCTGGAGGTGGCGCCAGATTTGGAGGTGTTTCCAAAAATCCTGCCAAATTTTAACTGAGATTAATTAATTTTTAAACCTGGATTAAATGGGATAAGTGCACACTTAAACATGTTTTTGTTGAGCATTGGTGTGTGGTCTTATGGCGTAGTCATGTGGGAGGAGGGCTGGCCCCCTCCATTCCTTCGACATCATATCCACTGCAATTTAAATATAATTTGGTGGCTTCCATTTAATAAGACCTACCTGTGGCCCATTGGTAGGGCACACAGTTATTTGGAGGGAGGTCAAGGGTTTGACCCCAACCTCCACTCCTTTGCATACATTTTGCCAACGAACTTGTTTGCTCTCCGAAAACCTTTGTAATTTGCAATAATTGGCTCCATAATATAGTTTAAAACCATAGGTTTCATATATATATATATATATATATATATATATATATATATATATATATAATGCGCCACCATAATATGATTCGAACCATATAAATCTTGCGAACTTTGCAATAATGTTTAATACGCCATGTATATGGTTTAATGAATATATGGCACCACGTATATGCCATTGTTCCAATATGTAACCCAATCGAACTATGGTTATAATATAATGCGCTCCACATAACATTTGCAATGATATGCAGCCGCAGACAATGGTTTGAACTTTAGGATTAAAACCCAATTCAATCCGCCCCTCTATATATGCTTTGGACTATGGTTAATGTATGCCATGTCCACTAACTTTGGACCTTGTTTAAAATTTGAAATGTGCTCCAAGCCATATGATAATTTGGACTAAGGTTTAACCAAAACAATGCCACCATATCCAGTATAATTGAAATTTTACCATAGCTAAAATGTATTTCGAACCCACTGTTGGAGACGGGGTCCACAAGGGGATACATGGCGGCCCTTGGTTGGGTTGTCCTCAAATATAAAAAAAAAATCGAATTCAACCTTAGGAGGACCTTAGGAGGATATTGGGCAATTTTCACCTTCACAAACCAAATTGGCGAATCCAACAATGACACTTGTCATAGTCCCATTGGACAAAAACTAAAGAAGATTCCATGCATGCTGACTGGGCTACCTTGTCATCACCCTTTACCTATTCAGAAATTTGTTTTTTAAATTTTGACTGTTTTGAACGATGATCAACAGACTATAACTTATTCATCCAAACTCAATTTTCGACGAAATGAGTTGCGTTTGATTCTCGACGATGAACCGGTCACTGCCATTCAAGTTTGGTGCATGTTAGGTCCCTATATTACTAGTATAGTCCCTTATTGTTGTTAGTGTAACCCCCTTATTGTTATTATTGTACCCTTGTAACCCCCATATTGTTATTATTGTGCCCTTAAATTATTATTGTTAGGTCGGCTATGATTACATGGTGGCCCCACTAGGATTACATTGTGGCACCATGGACTCCTATATATAGAAAGGAGGTTTTGTAATTTGAATCATCCAAGAATTTTTCATTCATGTAATGTATTGGAGGTTTCCCCCTCGAAGTGACTTATTTCTAAGGTGTTTATATCTCTTTTCTTCTCTTTTTGGAGCTGGTTTCACAACATTTGGTATCAGAGCTTTGAGATTCTAGGGTTTTGCTGCTCCAAACAGGTCATCATGGATTTTTCGCTATAACTGTTTTTCTACGAAAGTTCAGAATCTGAAATGTTTAGAGTGCAAGCCAAAATCATGAGGAACATCGTCGCAAAATTTCAGAGCTTGGTTCGCAATATTTCCGGAGATATGATCTGTGCAAGTTAGGTCATTTTGTAGGCTCCTGAATTTAACCTAAACAAGTCATCATGGTATTTTCGTAATAACGTTTTTTCTATGAAGGTTCAGAAGCTGAAATTTTTAGAGTGCGAAGCCACAATCCTAAGGAACATCGTCGCAAAATTTTAGATAGTGGTTCGCAATATTTTCGGAGATATTATCTATGGAAGTTAGGGCTTTTTGAGGCTTTTGAATTTCATCTCAAAGAGGTGATCGTGGGAAATATTCATAGCTCTCTCTGAGCATTAGATTGGAATGCTTTAAAAAGTGGACGCAAGTACACGGACTGCAGTTTTTGTTCTATCAATTTTAGAGCCAAAGGAGGAAACAATGACATGTGGCAAGTCGTACAAGTTCGCTCTACTGAACCAATCCAAAATTGGGCCATTGTGGGAGATTGGACATAAATTTGCCTTCAAGAATCCAAATTAGATCAGACTTGTGGCATTTGAAAGAAGCTTCAGAGGGCTACTATAGGTATGAATTTCAGATATTGAGGATTTGCAATTATAGAGATAATTCAATTTCAATATCGAGCTCCTGAAAAGAAAGTAAAAGGTGTGTATTTTTTTTCCGAATTGCATAAGTCTTCTTTGAAGAATCAAGTTGAATTGATTCCAAGGGAATATTGTAGAATATATATGAGTATTGGATTCTAAAATGGCCCCTAAAAATAATTCAACACCCATTAAGCCTTTAGAAAGCTCTACTATGACTCATGAAGACGAAGAATGGCAACATGACATATCAAAATTACAAGAGCAAGTGCAACAAATTTCACTCTCGCAAGGAAACGACGCAAAAAATGACACTTAGATTTTGAAGAAAGGTGTGGAATTAAGATGGATGGTTTGAAGAAAGGCGTGGAATCTAAGATGGATGGTT
Source organism: Pinus albicaulis (assembly GCA_034641835.2). Taxonomy (NCBI): domain Eukaryota; kingdom Viridiplantae; phylum Streptophyta; class Pinopsida; order Pinales; family Pinaceae; genus Pinus; species Pinus albicaulis. Next base: position 1,193,949,264 of record CM076584.1, on the reverse strand, counting down.
TGAAGAATGGCATGGAATCTAAGATGGATGGTTTGAAGAATGACATGGAATCTAAGATAGATGGCATGGAAGCTGGCCTGGAATCTAAGATGGATGACATGGAAGCTAAGATCGATGAGAAAATGGAAAACATGAAGAATGATCTAAAAGTAGACATGGAAGGTTTGACAAAATTGATACAAAAAATGTTTCCTAATGGTGAAAAGATGGTAGATGAAACTCATGATGAGAACAAAATAAATGTTAATCGTGATTTCATAAAATCTAATGTTGGTGGGAAGAACCACCATATTCCAAAAATGGATATGAGGAAGTTTGATGGAAAGGATCCTGTAACATGGATACTACAGATGGATCAATATTTTGATCTTCATAATGTGAAAAACACACAAAAGGTACGCATTACAACTTTACATTTAGAACAAAATACATTTGTATGGTATCGATGGCTTTGCTCCCGTAAAAAAATTGTCACTTGGTCAATTTTTACGGAGGAAATGATAGCACATTATGAGGATACAAAGAGAAAATCCTTCTTTAGCCAATTGATAAATCTCAAACAAAAGGGTTTAATGGGGGAGCACATTGAGGACTTCCAAAAATTGAATATAAGGGTAACTGATATTCCAGAGGAACACAAGATTGATCTCTTCATAGGTACTTTAAAGGATAGCATCCAGCATGAAGTTCACGTTTTGGAACCTCATTCATTGGAGAAGGCATTCAGGTTGGCAAGAAAAATTGAATGTAAAATTATGGTGACAAGGAAGCCTACCACTCACTTCTATAAAGAGGGAAGCGTTGCTACTCCTAGATTTCCACAACCTACAAGGTTGACACCACAAAAAATGGAAGAAAAAAGAGTGAAAGGGCTTTGCTACAGTTGTGATAGCAAATACACTAAAGTTCATAAGTGTTCTGAGAAGAAATTATTTTACATAGATTGTGAAGAGGAAGAAGAAAGTGAACAAGAAGAGGATATGCACCAGGAACCAACCCAAGAAGAGGAAGAAATGAGTCCGACCATATTGTGTAATGCATTGGAAGGAATTACCACTCCTCAAACTCTCAAGATAGAAGGACATATCAAGAAGAAAAAGGTAATAGTGTTGATTGATTCAGGTAGTATTCATAATTTTATTCATTGTAAGGTAGCCAAGGAATTGAATTGTTTCCTATACCCAGCACCATAATGTCAAGTGATGGTTGCAAATGGAGGAACTATAAATTGCTCTAGAAAATGCCATAATATCGAGCTAACCATGGGGGAATATGTATTGAATAGTCCAATGCTTTCCATTCCTATGGTAGGTGTTGATATTGTACTAGGAGTACAATGGTTATAATCTTTGGGGACAATAGCTTTTAATTTTCAAGAACTTTTCTTGAAATTTTTTTCAGAAGGAAAGGAAGTCAAATTATGGGGTATTGCAGGGAAGCCAGGAAAGATAATAAGATCTAATGTCGTGACAAAGCTTCTAAAGAAAGAACAACGAGGCATAATTGCACAATTATGCTCACTAGAAGTTCCAACATCAAAATCATCTATTTATGCATATCTCCAAAAAGTCTTGGACAATCATTCCAAGGTTTTTGAAACTCCAAAAGGACTCCCACCTATTCGTGATCATGATCATGATATTCATTTGATTCCAAGAAGTTTTCCTCCAAACATCAGGCCCTATAGATATCCTTATGTCCAAAGAGCGAAATTGAACATATGATTGCAGAAATGTTAGAGGCGGGTATAATTCAACCTAGTCAAAGTTCTTTCTCTGCTCTTGTAGTATTGGTACACAAGAAGGATGGATCATGGCGCATGTGTCCGGATTATAGGGAGCTCAATAAGCTCACCATTAAAGATAAATTTCCCATTCCTGTGATTGATGACTTATTGGATGAATTACATGGAGCAATTTATTTTACCAAGTTGGATCTTCGTTCAGGATATCATCAAATTAGAATGAAGACTGAAGATATTCCAAAAACAACATTTCAAACTCATGAGGGTCATTATGAATTTTTGGTCATGCCTTTTGGCCTTACCAATACACCTTCTACATTTCAAGGGTTGATGAATTCCATTTTCAAACCCTTCCTTAGAAAATTTGTGCTAGTATTTTTTGATGATATGCTAATCTACAGCAAGTCTTGGAAGGATCATGTTGAACATGTTGACAGGGTGCTCAAACTATTGCAGGAGAAACAATTATATGCAAAAACATCCAAATGTTTCTTTGGAGTACAAGAGGTGGAATATCTGGGTCATATTGTATCTCACGAAGGTGTTAAGGTAGACCCTAACAAAATTAAAGCCATTAAGGAATGGAAAGTCCCCACAACCATAAAGCAGTTGCGAGGATTTCTCGGGTTAACAGGGTATTATCGCAAGTTTGTTAAGAATTATGGGAGAATAGCAGCACCTCTAACAACATTATTGAAGAAAGATGTATTTTCATGGACTCTTGAAGCAACTAAGGCCTTTGAACATCTTAAAGAGGCAATGTGCCTAGCACCGGTCTTAGCTACGCCAGACTTCACAAAAACCTTTATTGTAGAATGTGATGCCTCAGGAAATGGAATTGGTGCAGTTTTAATGCAGGAAGGAAGACCCATTGCTTTTGAAAGTCGTCCAATCAAAGGAAAGTATTTACAGAAACCTATTTATGAGAAGGAAATGTTAGCAATACTGCATGCACTAAAGAAATGGAGAACTTACCTAATGGGAAGACACTTGAAGGTAAAAACTGATCATGATAGTCTTAAACACTTTTTGGAACAAAGACTATCTTCAGAAGAGCAGCAAAAATGGGTCACAAAGATGTTGGGTTATGACTTTGAAATAATATACAAAAAGGGAAGCTAAATGTTGTTGCAGATGCACTCTCAAGAAAGAATGAAGAGGTGGAAGCATTGCTTTGTGCCATTTCTATTATCCAACCAGATTGGATAACCGAAGCAAGAGATGAATGGAAGAAGGATGAATAAGTGTGGACACTCATTCAAAAGTTGCAGCAAGATCCTAGTACATCTGATACATTTAGTTGGAAAAATGATTCCTTATGGTACAAAGATCGCTTATATCTTTGTAAAAATTCCCAACTAAAACAAAAGATTCTTTTGGAATTGCACACTTCTCCTTTAGGAGGACACTCAGGATTTTTAAAAACTTACCACGGGGTGAAGAAAGAATTTTTTTGGGATGGCCTTAAATCTGATATTCAAAAGTTTGTGGCGGAATGTTTGGTTTGCCAGCAGAATAAAGTTGAGACAATTAAGACCCCGGGACTTCTACAACCTTTATCCATTCCAAGTCAACGTTGGGAGGAGATTTCAATGGATTTTATCACGGGTTTACCTAAGTTTGAAGGAAAGAGTTTCATCATGGTGGTAGTTGATAGACTTGCCAAGTATGCACAGTTTTGTGCATTATCTCATCCATTTAAAGCAAGTACATTTGCTACTACATTTATGGACACAATTCAAAAGCTACATGGAAACCCGAGGGTTATTGTGAGCGACAGAGATCCCATTTTTACTGGAAATTTTTGGACGGAGTTATTTTCTTGTTTGGGTACTCAATTAGCTCATAGCTCATCTTATCATCCTCAATCTGATGGTCAAACTGAGATAGTAAATAAATGTTTGGAAGGAAATCTTCGTTGTTTTGTATCTGATAAACAAACACAATGGGTCAAGTGGTTACCTCTTGCTGAATGGTGGTATAACACTTCCTTCCATACTGCAGCAAAAATGACCCCATTTATGGCACTTTATGGATATCATCCACCATCCATCACATCATGTTTAAGGGAAAATTCGAAGGTTCAAGCAGTGGAAGATCACATCGAGCATCAGCAAGAAGTTCTCCAACTCTTAAAGGATAACCTGAATTTGGCACAAAATCGAATGAAACAACAGGAAGATCAACATCGTAGTGAGAGAAGTTTTGATGTAGGAGATTGGGTATTTTTACGGCTACAACCATACAAACAAATGTCCCTCAAGCAAGCTAAGAAGGATAATAAATTATCGCCAAAGTACTATGGTCCTTACGAGGTGTTGCAAAAGATTGGTACTATGGCATACAAATTGGAGCTTCCTGCTTCTTCGCGAGTACATCCAGTTTTCCATGTTTCATGCTTAAAGAAGGTTATAGGAGAAAATCTTCCAGTTCAAACAATATTGCCCGAACTTGATGAGGAAGGAAAAATCATATTGGAACCAGAAGCGGTCATGGAAACAAGAACTCGACAACTACGGAATCGATCAATTTCAGAGTATCTCATCAAGTGGAAGAACTTACCCACTGAAGATTCTACATGGGAGGATGAGAATTTTATACGGAAGCACCCAGAGCTACTCAAGCGTTGAGGACAACACTTTTTTGAAGGAGAGGGGCATGTTAGGTCCCTATATTACTAGTATAGTCCCTTATTGTTGTTAGTGTAACCCCCTTATTATTATTATTGTACCCTTGTCACCCCCATATTGTTATTATTGTGCCCTTAAATTATTATTGTTAGGTTGGCTAGGATTTTTTTTTCTTCTGAATATGGATACTTCTATATTGATACAAAAATAGTGTTACATAGAGACCGAAGCCTCGAGAGTTCCAACCCATTGCTGCGGCATTCTTACTTTGCAAGCTGATAATTGATCATCAAAACATTTAGGAGGTAGACCATGAGAGCTTTGAAGAGCAGTGATACTGTCTGTTCCTAAGAAATGACTGACATCTATGACTGGAAATTGAACAGACCTTGATAGTATGACTCCTATAGAGTAAGCCAGAGTGGAAAGATTTTTACAATTTCGAACCAGAACAAAAACAAAAGTGACAGTTCGAGAACCTGTGACTAAAGCATGAACTTGGACATATATCAGAATATAACTTCCACGCAGGGGATACCGTCCATGAAGCAAAAGAGAAACCATAAGAACAGTAGCAGAATTAAGCAGATGCATAATATTGTAGATGAACACCTTCAGGCCGACGGAAACCAAAACTCGGGAGCGCAAACCTGGATACACGTTACTGAGCAGAGGGAGGATCTTCCTCGACAATGAGGCAGCTGAATTTGTAAGAATCCTCATCTTCAGGAGGAGGATCATCCTGGCGCTCAGGACCGCCATCATTTGGAGCAGAAGGACTTGCCTGAAGGCCCAAGTTGGAAACTTTTCCAGAAGAAACATTCTGCTGGTTATCCGCCTAAGGATTGCTGTGCTCTGCCTCCGCTATGGGCTCCAGTGAAGCCTCCGTAGTAGCGCGAACCTGGTTGAAAGAAACCTGTTCAGAGGAGGCTTCCCGAAGGTCAATGGTAACCGTTGCAAGGAGAGAGGTGTTGTTAATGATGCAGGGGAAATGAAAACGAGCATGGTGAGAATGCGCCCTGGAAGACAAGCGAAAGTGCCCAATGGGATTAAAACGATTACGACCCCTTCCTCGACCTCTTCGTGGAGCAGGAAGACAGACTGGTCCGAATTCAGAAGAATAAGATGAAGAATCGAAGGTGGAGGGAGAGGATCTGCTGATGGCACGCCCAATGGTACCACCACACCTGCAACGCATTCTCGGGCGTAAGCAGGGCATGGTTTGATGGACAGGGGGAACAACAAGGGCGGGATAAACTTGCAGGTGACTGGTAGATGAAAAGAACGGGCGTGAAAGGTTACAGGAGGCGCAATTGGAGAAATGGAAGCCCGACAGTATATCAATGCAATAGTTTAAGACGCAACGAGACCCTGTGCTGGTGCGTGAGCTACACTCAGCAGCAGCAGGGGTGCAACAAACGTGGAGAGGATTAACACACAGGAAATCGCCAGAGCTCGCCATCACTGAAGTAGAAATGAGCAGGTATCGGGGAGAGAGCTCCCATAAATCTGCATTTAAGAGCCGGACAGAGGCATTTAAGAACAGGAGCATGCGAGGATGGGTGGTGGTGGTGGTGAGCCACGCGCCAACCCACCTGACCAGCTGCTCACAATTAATCACAAAGCCCACCTGCATCCGGGAGTTAGGTTGGTTAGGATTACATGGTGGCCCCACTAGGATTACATTGTGGCACCATGGACTCCTATATATAGAAAGGAGGTTTTGTAATTTGAATCATCCAAGAATTTTTCATTCATGTAATGTATTGGAGGTTTCCCCCTCGAAGTGGCTTATTTCTAAGGCGTTGATATCTCTTTTCTTCTCTTTTTGGAGTTGGTTTCAGTGAAATTATGAGAACTTTGAATTTTGAGCTAATTTTTGCCCCTGATCTAGATTCTGATCAGTTATAAAACCTGATGGTATATTGGAATATGTATTAGAATCCATAGATTCATGAGAGTATCATGGTGACTTTGTGATATTAACTACAAAAAATAATCTAGGAGGACATCCATTGATTCTTGGTGGTCCATGGTTAGCTAAAATTGATGCATTCGTAAGTTGTAGATTTGGTGACATGTTCATTTATGATGGAAATTCTACTAGTAAGTTCACATTATATCCACATGCAAAAAAATAAACTGAGATATGAAATGAAGTTTGGATTGAATATGATGACCAATACTTTGAAAAAATTCACTTAATATTAACTATTTCACAAAATTACAAGGAAGATCAATTAATAAATTTAATGAACAATCATAATTTTTTTAGAATGCAAACTTTTGTGATTCATAAATGTGATTTACTGAAAGGATTCTCTCAAGAAAATCGTGATTTTTCTTCATATTGTGAGAAAACGTATTGTATGCATATGCTACATCAAAGTTTTCAGGAAGATTGTGGAATTGGATATTTCTCACCACGATATTCCAAAATATCATTAAATTCTATGGAAAAGTTTGGAAATTATTAGGTATAAATTTATTCAGGAAAAACATAAAATATTAATAATAACTTGGACGAATTTCAAAAGAAACAATTTATAAAGATGCTACAAAAGCATTCATCTGCATTCGCATGGGAATACACTAACTTGAAAGGAATTAATCCAAATACATGTATGCATCACATTTATATACAAGGAAATGCCAAACTAGTCAGACAACCTCAGAGAATAATGAATCATAATTTGAGGAAATTTGTAAACAAGAGTTAAAAAAATTGTTTAATGTGAATTTCAGTTATCCAATTTCAGATAGCCAATGGATTTTACCCTTGATGATTATGCCTAAGAAAAATGGAAAATGGGAGTATGCATAGATTATCAAGAATTAAACAAAACCACTCTAAAATATCATTTCCCACTATTTTTTTATTTATTAAGTATTAGATACTCTAGCAGGAAGAAATATTATTCATTTCTTGATGGTTTTCGAAAATACAATTAAATACAACTTGCACCTGAAGATCAAAACAAAACAAATTTTATATATCCATGGGTACATATGCTTACATGGTCCTTTTGGTTTATATAATGAACTTTCTACATTCAAAGTGTAGCATTATGTATCTTTTCTGACTTGATCCATGATTGTGTATAATTTTTTATAGATGACTTTACTATCTATAGAAACACTTTTGAAGAAGCTATGGAAAAATTAGAAAAAGTCCTTGTTAGATGTAAATAATTCAATATTTCATTAAGTCATGAAAAATTATTTATGATGTTTAAGAAAGGAATTTTTTTGGGCCATCATATTTCAAGTGTTGGAACTGTTGAAAAGTGTAACTAGGTTCGGTCTTCATAATGAGTAGTAATTATCAATTTATTTAATGAAGAAGACAAATAAAAAAAAAAATGTATTATGTAAATTCTTAACTCATGGGTTTCATGAGAAAGAAGTTTTTATTATAGGTTAAAGACTTCTTCTTGATGTCTTTAGGGGTTTGTCATCTTGTCATAAATGTATAATTTAGAGTCATTTATATGAAGTGTTGTTACACTTGTAAAGAAAAAATTATTGATGTAAATGTATGCCTCAAGACCTTGTCAAAATTCTATAGAAGATGTTGAAATAAGTCAGGCCAAATATGTTGAAGATACTCCTTGTTAAGTTTGCCCAACAACAAGAGATCATGTTGGCCTAGGTAGAGGGAGACAGTCCCTATAAATAGACCAAACTGCAACCTCATTTGGTCATCAAGAGTGTGGATAAGTTTGAAATATTAGTGCGTATTTGAGTCCTTGTTTTGGTGCGAAGAAGAGGAGGAATCCAGCGAAGAAGGAATGCTTCATTATATCTAAGTTTTGAGTATAATACCCTTCACATAATTCAAGGGAGGTTGAAGGCTACCACAACGTAGAATAAGGTCTAAAATACAATGCCTAAAAGGTGTATAAACAATGCGTAAAAGATGTATCTGGATAGCAAAGGGTCATTGAAAGGATTGAGATCAATGTGGAGGAGAGGCAGTGCTAGCCTCTGTCATTGATCTCACTCCCTTGCATAAGTTCAATGACATACACAGCACCAAGGAAGAAGGTCATCAAAACATGAAAAGAAGGCATCACACCAAGGAATGAGATCTCATTCTAGTGCATCAAGAGTGTAGGAAGGTAGATCGAGGAATAGTCTCTTGAATACCGAGAAGGAACACATCATTTCAGGATACAAGGAGCTTGGAAGAGCAGTGACAAGGTCTCAGAGGCATACTGGTGTCAAGGGTATGTGTCATGGTCATGGTACTTGTCAATGGAATATATATAAGAAGAATTGTTTTGGGTTTCCTCTCCAAGAGGGAGAGGTTTTGGCCCTGGCTTGAAAATTCTAAATGATGTCTCTTGTGTTTTGATAATTGACTTGATGAAAGACATAATAAGTTAACTAATATAATATCTAAAGTAAAGAAGCATAACAAGTATACCACAAGTATTTATCAAGTAAGATAATTGAATTAAATTCTGCCCTACCAAATTCTCAACATGGTATCATAGCTAAGGTGCTAGATAGGGCTATTTGGAAAGAAGACACACAAGGATAAATTTTCAAAAGAAGGATCTAATTTATAAAATTTTATATCTAAGAATATATTCATTCATTCAAGAAGGAATTGTTTGCAGAAATTGGAGAAGTCCTCAAGCTATCTCAAGAAGAAAAAAGATATTACTTGAAGGACTTATAAAACAAGGTCCTTTCGAGAGGTGATATTTATCTTCAAGGAATTTAAAGCTATCCCTTGATTGAAGCCAAGTCAACACTACTGAAGTCATCATAAAGCCATCCTTGATCATCACCATCATCAAGGATCCTAAGTGATCTACTGCTTTACACCACTCTTAAAGAATTATATCTAAGAGGGAGCTCATGATGCTATCTACATCATCATCAACAAGGAAGCTGATAGAAGAATGAAAACATCTACTCAAGTAAGTATATTTATGACTTGATATGAATCTATCAAAATGTCTTCTTTGCAAAGAAAGAAACAAACTAGTTAGGGTTTCAAACTTTCTTGCATGGAAGAAAACGACGATGAATTCATGCCAAATACATGAAGGGAGACATAAGAGCCCATAAGATTCTTATAGAATCCACAAAGGACTTTCTCATACCCTATGTATCAAAACTAGAATCTTCAAAAGAAATATATGACAAAATTGGTGGAGCTATTCTCGGTAAGTACCGCGAGAGAAGTAATATCTCAGAGATAAGAACTATACAAGTTGAATATGTCAAGAGAAGGAATAACTCCATACTATATGAAGTACAAGATAAACTGCAGGAGTTGAGAGAAGTAATTTTTGATAGAGAAATGACTATAGTAATGTTGAATGATCTACCGGAGGGATTGGAAAACTTAAATTCAAGTATCTATGGGAAGAAAGAAGCAACACCATTCAAGGATCTATGGTATCTATGTAAGATAGTAGAGATGATGTTAAAATCTAAAGTTGATATACTATGAAATGAAGAGAATCAAGTCTATGCTGCCATGTCAAAGGGAATATTTGATAAGTTTTTTCCTCAGAAGAAAGGGAGAAACATGGATAAGTGATGATGCTATGGATATAATGAAATTGGGCACTATATGAAAGATTGTCCCAAATATAAGGAAAAGAGGAAAAAGGAGGAAGCCCATGTTGCCAAATAAATAGAAGAAACTGATTCAAAGAAGCCTAAGAAAGAATAAGTGAAATATCTCTAATATGATTGAGATAATCTTCCTCTTTTATAGGTATTTGTTGGTTATAAAATAGTATGTTAGGAAACATTGTATATTAGGAATGGCATCATTATAGAAGCATTGAAAAAGGAACACATGTCATAGGAGGATGTATGTAATACACTTATGCAATAAGTATGCCATGAAAGAAGTAATTCCTGGGAACCTCACTAAAACAACATTGATGAAAAGTAGTTATCTATATCAAGGTTCATCATTCAATAATAAATGTGGAAACCAACATTGATATTTCCTAATGGAGTCCTCTTTTGACTCATTGGTTAGAAAGAAAGCAATGGGTTTCCTTGATAATTCTAACTTGCAGAATTCTGGGATTAGAAATGATGATATATTGATGAAGCGGGTCAAGGGAATGAAATGCTTCACTCCAAGGAAATTTTTTGGAGGATGAAGCAAAGAAAGGAAATAAGGTACATATATATTTATGTTGACACTAGATGCTTTATAGACAGTTCATATGGTTGCAGATAGAAGAAGTATGATTAAAGAAAGAAAAAACTCTTTTAATGCACATGTTGTCAATAAACATGTTCCACACCAACTGAAATCAACATAATATGTACTCATGTGGAATATGAGGTGATTATATACTATCAAGGAGATTCACATTGGAAGTTCCCGGGAACGAAATAAAATTGTGTAGATAAAGAAAGAAAAAGGAAGAGATCGCAAAAAGGTGCAATTATGAAGAGGCAATCAACATCCAAGGAAGCCAAGAAAACTTGACTAGAAAATATCTTGGGAAGATATGTAGATTTTGATAAGAAGTCTGGAAAAGATGAAGAACCTTGGAAATACATATCTTTTGGAGATGTGTCAACATATACGAAGGATGTAGATGCCCACTAGAAGGATGTCATGGTGAAAGATCATCACTCAGGTAACTTTTGATTTAAGTATTCATATTTATAATTGAATAACATCTGATGAGATTATGCAGGGATGCCAAAGGGAAGTATATGTCTTCTACAGGTTGATAACCATATGGCAGGATGAAATATCCTTGGAAGATATATGGTTCAAAGGAAAGCAACATAACATGAAGCTAGACCAGATGAGAAGATTGATGTACCACTTTCTAATGAAGACATGAAAGTGATGGATGATCTGTTCCCTATGAAGAGATCCGAAATTTGAAGGCTCCTCAATTGACGACATCAATAGAAGGAGTCCTTCATGAGAAGCTAGATGTTTTCATCATTGCTACTATAGGTCCCTAGTTAAGAGGGAGCCTAGTAATAAGTTCCTTACTTGGAAGAAACTTTGTAATTCCTAATCCAAAAAGAAAGCTTAGGTACATTATTTGTATAAGTTTATTCCTCTGTGGATTATGTCCTCCCTAGTTAAGAGGGAGAAATTGACACATCATTTTGGTCTTCGCTTGGAATATTGAATGCGAGATTGGGTAATCATCCAACATCTGACACTCTTTAAGAATGTGATAAGACGTTTCGATAAGAGTAGTTGTGAAAGAATGGATATTCTTTGATGATTAGCTATCCTGATAAGAATAGTCCTTTAAGGTCATACTCAGTGAACACTTGGGTGGAGTATGTACCTTGGAGACAATGATAAAGGTGTATATAATCATTGGTCTCACCAGAATTTATAGCTCTTGAGAGATGGAGCTGTTAGTCAAAGCCTTGCACTGTGATAATGTTGGTTAATATGATGCTATAACAAATGATTACCAATAAAATTCTTCTTATGAGATTCTTCTGGTTGAAAGTGACCATGTATCATTATTAATACCTCCCTAGTTAAGAGGGAGTGTTGAAAAGTGTAACTAGGTTCAGTCTTCATAATGACTAGTAATTACGAATTTGTGTAATGAAGAAGACAAATCTTAAAAAAATGTATTTTGGAAATGCTTGACTCAAGGGTTTCATGAGCAAGGAGTTTTTATTATAGGTCAAAGACTTCATCTTGATGTCTTCAGGGGTTTTTTATCTTTTCATAAATGTATAATTTAGAGTCATGTATAAGAAGTGTTGTTACACTTGTAAAGACAAAATTATTAATGTAAATGTATGCCTAAAGACCTTGTCCAAATGCTATAGAGGCGTTGAAATAAGTCAGCCCAAATATGTTGAAGACACTCCATGTAGTCGGCCCAACAACAAGAGATCATGTTGGCCCAGGCAGAGTGAGACAATCCCTATAAATAGGCCAAATTGCGGCCTCATTTTTTCATCAAGAGTGTGGATAAGTTTGAAATCTAAGTGTGGATTTGAGTTTGCGTTTTGGTGCGAAGAAGAGGAGGAATCCAATGAAGAAGGACAACTTCATTATATCTCTGTTTTGAGCTTAATACCCTTCACATTTTTCAAGGGAGGTCAAAGGCTACCACAATGTAGAATAAGGTCTACAATACAATGCAGAAAGGTGTATTGACAATGCGTAAAATATGTATATGGACAAAAAAGGATCATTGAAAGGATTGAGATCAATGTAGAGGAGAGGTAGTGATAGCCTTTGTAATTGATCTCACTATCTTTCATAAGTTCAATGACATACAAATAAGGAAGGAAGAAGGTCATCAAAATGTCAAAAGAAGGCAGCATAGCAAGGAATGAGATCTCATTCTAGGGAATCAAGAGGGTAGGAAGGTAGGCCAAGGAATAGTCTCTTGAAGACCGAGAAGGAACACATCATTTCATGATACTAGATCAGGGACCATGTCTCCCTAGTATTGGTGTAGCATGGTGCAGAAAAGAAGATCATCATAAGGAGCCTAGAAGAGTAGTGACAAGTTTTTGGAGGCATATTAGTGACAAGGGTTTGTGTCATGGTCATGGTACTTGTCAATGGAATATTTATAAGAAGAATTGTTTTGGGTTTTCCTCTCCAAGAGGGAGAGGTTTTGGCCCTGGATTGAAAATACTAAACTATTTGTCTCTTGTGTTTTGATAATTGACTTGATGAAAGACATAATAAGTTAACTAAGATAAGATATAAAGTAAAGAAGCATAACAAGTATACCACAAGCAATTACAAAGTAAGAGAATTTAATTAAATTCTGGCCTACCAAATTCTCAACATGAATCAAAGTGGATGCATCTAAAGTTGAGGTCATTTCCAAAATTTTAGTACCAACATGCCAAAGAGAGTTAGAAGTTTTCTCAGTTTTATATGTTATTATAGAAGGTTTATAGAAAAATTCACAAAAATAACTTCGCCACTTTTCAAACTTATTACAAATGATTATGATTTTTTTTGGAATTTTGACTGCCAAAAATCTTTTGAGTTATTAAAATATAAATTTTTTGAAGTGCCAGTCTTAAGAGGACCAAATTGGTCCCTTCCATTTCATATTTATATTGATGCTTCAAATACAACCTTGGGAGTTGTATTGGGACAAAAAGACTTAAATCCTTACGATATTTATTATACAAGTAAAAATTTAACTCCTACAGAGTTAAATTACATAGTTACAAAACATGAGTTTTTGGTTATGAGACTTTGTTATATGGATTTATGCTTGGTTGGACAAACAAGAAACCTTCTCAGGTTTTCCTAAAAACCAAGGGCAGACATATAAAGGGATCTAATATTCTATGGACATACCCATTCAATAATGAAAACAATGAACTTGAATTGACAAAATGAAGGTGAAGAATATCTTGTAGATCCTCCCATGTAAATTAGTTCTGTAATATTCCAAATTAGGAAAGGCAACAATATTGAACACCAAACTGAAATGTACAAAAAATAATCATGCAAAACATATGAGCAAATCATAGATCCATTAGATTATGTATTAGAGTAGCAAAATATGCAATGTGTTGAGGAACAAATCACTCAAACTAGGCAAACAAGCCTCCAAAGCCCAGAAATACTAGAATCCCAAGGGATGCTACAGTACAGAAATGTCGGAATACATGATAGCACAGTCCCAGTGAGGGTTAATGCTATAGTAAAATATAAATGAATGGATCTGTTACCCCCCTATATTTTTTTGACAAGGAAACATGGGGCTAAATTGTTTGTTGACCCTTCGAGGAATGCATTTTTCCTAAAAACACATCATCCTTGAAAGCCTCTTCATACTCTTTTCCCTTTGGTAAATTTCCACTGCTGTTTCCAAGTTAATAAGCCTCTCTGTTGTGAAAAGGATGTCCAAAGGCCTTTTCCCCTTATTTCATCCTCACTTAGCCTCTGTTTCTCTCTCCTTTTCCCTCCCCTAGTTTCTCTAAATCATCCCAAAATCCCCTTTAGACCCTACACACACCCTTGTTTGGTTTAATAGCCTTTTCTCCCCTCTACCGTTACCCCCTTTCTGGCCTCAAATTGCATTAAAAAAGGCCGAAAACCCATATTTTAACATATATTAGGCCTAGCCCCCTACGGCCAACCCCAAAACCATTTCCCCACATGGTCCAGGCGCTAAACCAGGTGCTAGCCTGTAACGCGCTTATAAAATGAATGGTCGGGTGCAATACCCGCCGTCGATCTATACAGATCCAACGGTCTTCAAAAATCTTATCGCACCCATGGTCCCCCCTTGTTCACCCCTCCGATCGCATCACAACCGTCGATCTGATCCACAGATCGATGGCCCGCAGTTCATCCGCTCCGGTGGTCCCTGCAGACGGTCACTATTCGAAAACCGACGGTTTCTATCGCACCACCTTTGGAAGGAGGGTAGTATTTCTCATTTGGCAACGATTAGCGCCACCGGTTGACACGTGGCCTCGAGTTGTTTTGAAAACCATTTTCATCGCATGTTAAAGTTCGACCGTGGGCCCGACGCGATATGTGCGTACGTCGTCCGATCTGAGGCTGGCCATCCGACGGTACTCGCGTCCAAAAGATGCACAGGGGATATGTCCAAGGCAAACAGGACCCCAGGCCCACCATCAGTTGTCCTCCGATGCATTTACAGCCGTCGATCTCCTCCTGAGATCCGATGGTCCAGGTTAAAGCACTCCCTCCATTTGATCAGGTCCCACCGCCAGAACTCCACATCACCTGCCTTCTTGGCATTTTCCCATTACTTTGGTTTTTTCGCCCGTTTTCCAAAACCCATCATCGTGCATTTTCCGCCGTCGATCATCGCCCTCATGCAGGATCGAATGGTCAACATGCTTTTTCTCCGCCACGCCTCCACCTGTCTAGTCTTTCACCATTTTTTGTATTTCCTGACTTGTTTTCACCGTTCTACTACATTTTTGCCATCCCTCCACAGTTTCTCTATCGTCCTCGCAGCCTTCCACTGCATCCATCTCCCTCCAGCATGATTTTTCTTAACAAGTTTGTGTGTTTTTCAGGGTATGGGCGGTAGATGACCGCCATGGATCACGCACAGAATGCAAGGAAGACCATTTCCAGGGATTGAAATCATGAAAAAGATCCTGGGAGGGTGTTAGGACATGATTTTCATTGAAAAAGTAGAGTTAAACTCTGTAGAACCTTTTTAGAGCCATTAAAGCCGAGTTTTCACTGACAGAGACAATTATGGAGCAGTAAAGAGTATTAGTAAAAAAGAAGAGAGTTTAAGGCCCGTAATTGAAGATTTTGAGCCTTAATCCAATAATTTAAAGGCAAGGTACCATATCGAGGACCTCGTGAATCACACGAAAGGTCCGGTATGCAAAAAATGATATCATCAAGGTTTCACATCAGCGGAATGTCTCCCCTAAGAAAGGACATAGTACTCATTGTTGTTTCAGTTTACATTGTGTCCATGAGAAGTTTTCCTCCCTGACAAAAGTCCTAATGCTACCAGTGCATTAGTTATGCAGTATGGCAGACCTCACAGTATTTATATCCACCTTGGTTTATTCACAAAAATATTGCAGAGGTACTACAACAAGTACATCAAAGACATACCTGGAGTAAATTGCAGCCTGACAAAGACCACTCTTTCATCCAAAGAGTACTGAAGATAAATGTTCAGAATTTAAAATAGAATGGGGCCTCGACCCTCTTCCTCTTCTGATTTTTAATTCTACATTTATTTTTTCATCTACCTCCTCTGCCTCTCTTTCAGCTATAAAATTCATGAAGAAAATCATTGTAAGGTTTGTTGATCGGATATCTGTGAATTGCAAGCTGATTCTCTTGAGACATAGTTCTCTATGTAAAGTTGTGAGGTAGGCCGAGGAAGATTTTTTCAGACCGAATATCAAACTGTTGGCAATGTTGTACATGACTGGTGTTGCTCTTTAATATGACAAGCAAATTTCTTTGGATCCTGATTTAAAGCAGTGGTGATGTTTTTCTGTCTTTGTCTATGTTTTCCTTTTTAGTTCATTACATTTCATTTCTTCTGGCACGCATCAGAAATATGGCATAGGATTTACCCTTGTTATGTACCCTTTGTTTCTGCTCTCCCTGCCTTCAATGTTTTCTGCTGTATGTGTTATCTAAGGATCGATTTCAAGCTAATTTAACCAGTGTAGTGGTCAAACATATGTCGCTAGCTGATGTATGAATTGATGAATCTGTTCTTAGATGTTCTTGTTAGGTTTTAATTAAATGAATTGGGATACCGTGAGTTTAGAACTTTGTCTCTGTCTCACTAGGATCCTTTTCAATTTATTGAACATTTCTAAGTTCCCTCAAGCTGGAGGCCGAAGAATTGAGAGTTCAAAGTCTCTCTCTGATATCGGGTTTTCAACTTTGTGTTCTAAATATTTAATGTTTCCTTGTCTGAAGAGTTAACCTTTTAGGTTTTGGATCACAGGTTGTCCAATGGCATGTCCTGTCCCTGGATCTGATCCCTGAAAGGTCACCTTGGAGGTTTTCTTATTTTCACCTTCTCTCTTCTCCTTTCATGCCACACTATCATCTTTAAGATCCAATGCTTTAGATGAATAGCCCAACTGAAAGCTTGCATATCGAATAGCAAGTAAACCCTTTCCTGACTCCATTTCCCAATGGTCCCGAGTGCTCTCTGAAATTTATCCTCCTTTGTCTATAATCCTCTTTATACAGCCTTGTCTTATACTAAAACCTTCTTTCCGGATTCCCAACAACCAAAAAAAAATCAAACAAACAAAACCCCATGCCTATAACTAGCCTAATATCTTAAATTTTGAGCTTCAAAGACATAAAACCTTTGTTTATATAGAGAGATCCCTCTCTGGACCCAGGAGGGCTAGATCCTAAGGTCTGAAAGTGGTTATAATGTTGTCTCATCTTTTGGTCTTGCCAATCTAGCCAAAACATGGGACCCCCAATAGGATCTATTACTCAAAAGGAGTTAAAAATGGAGAACTAGTCCCTCAAACACAATCCCAAGATAATCCGGCAAGGGTTCCTTGAAATACACAAGATGCAAAAATTGCAGACTCCAACTCTGTGGCTGAATCACGCTGTATCACTAAGGTTCTACTGCAATATGGCTGAAATGACAAAGATATGGCTGTAACTTCTCCTCCCTAGCTTTCTGGGTGAAAGGTTGCTCCTTTCACTAGGAAACTAGCTCATAAAAAGGGTTTTACACCCTTCCACTGCAACACCCTGAAAAAAATGCAGTTCCTCAAGGAGACTGCATTGTGGCTGTAGGTGAATGCTTGGACCAGTTCCAGATGGTGGAAATGAAGCTCAGAATACTCATCCTAGATAGCCTTCTCAAGTCCTCCAAGATAGAGTATGGGATTTCCGCCTGGAAATGCCCTTGTACTAAACAATACAACAAACTCAGCTAAACAGTTGAAGCATGAAATAAGTCATAAGACTCAACCATAAACAATATTATGAATCCCTCTCATGGTTTCCATCCCTTCCCTTATATTCTTGGTGAGCTTCCTCATCTTTGGCCCCACTCATTTATGAGGTTACTTCCATGCAAAGACTCCTCCAAAACTGTGTTGTCCCCAATAGCTCCACTCTCTTCTTTGGTAGCGATGTTGATTTGGTCAACCTTGATCCAGTCTACATGCATTTCCCCCTTTTAAACCCAAGGTGGCTTTATTTTGACAATCTAAACTGATCCACATCCACACTGGAAGTGATTTATTCCTACTAAAGAGATTTAAGGGTCTCCCTACCCCACTTATTAATCTAGACTATGAATATAAGCAACATATAATATTCCAACTAGTTGAAAGTAAAGAATGATGATGCAAAATCTTCTCTCCCTCCCAAGTGGCATCCTCATTAGGAAGATTCTCCATCGAATCAGATATTCTTTAATCACCTTGCTCCTTATCTGCCTCTCCCGAGTATCCAAGATAGCTTCTAGTTGCAAAAATAGATGGCCCTCATCATCAATAGGTGGGAGATCAATAGTGGAAACCACATGTTGTCCAATGGACTTCTTCAGGCATGAGACATGAAAATTTTTATGGATCTTGCTCCCAATAGGAAGCTCTGGCTCATATGCTACTTCTCCAACATGACAGATCACCCTGTATGGCCCATAGAACCTAGGTTTAAGATTCTTAGCTCCTTTCTCCTTAAGTGTAGACTGTCTATATGACTGAAGACGAATATAGACCAAATCATCCACCTCAAATTGCCTCTCTATCCGACCATGGTCTGTGTTTGGTCAATTTAGTGTGTCCTAAATTGCTAACATAAATTATCAACCAGGGATTCGTAAGCTGACGAAGTGTGGTGCACTATATGTGCAAGATAACCTATCTCTTACTTTTTGTCGTTTTTGGATTTTTATGAAATTCTAAAAAACAAGTATGGTTATGAATGTTCAAGGCAATGATGTCCTTTATAATGATTTACCAACTTCAAACTTAAAAAGGAATTTGAAACATACAATGACAAAACTTGAAAGGAAATGAAAATGTGCTGCTAGCCTAATAAATCAAATAGTGAACTATTGAGCATGAAAACTAAACTATCCTTGCTGCTGTCTAAAAACAAAAGAAACTATGTTGAAAGAAATTCAAAAGTTGCAATAAAGTAAATCTAAATCAAATTACATCAACTTGTCTTTTGATCCCTCATCATTAGTCCAGCTATGATTTTCGGAAGTAACCATAAACAACTTGAGTAACTGATATCTAACTTGCAGAAAGTAAACTAATATCAAACCACACATTCATAAATCAATCCCTCACCATCAGTCCAGCTGTGGCTTTCGGAGGTAACTGAAGATGTCATGCACAATTTAATATTTCTAACTTGCAGAAAGGAAACTAATATCAAACTACACATCTATAATTCAATCCCTCACCATCAGTCCAGCTGTGGCTTTCGGAGGCAACTGAAGATGTTATGAGCAATTTAATATATCTAACTTGCAGAAAGGAAACTAATATCAAACTACACATTTCATAATACAATCTCTCACCATCAGTCCAGCTGTGGCTTTCGGAGGCAACTGAAGAGATGTTATGAGCAGTTTAATATATCTAAATTTAGCTACTGAAGCAAATGAGCAAAACTGAAATACATAAAGCAATACTGAAATTAAACAGAAACTAAGAAAAACAAATTAGCAGCAGAACAATGTTAATTCCATGTCATTAGTAAAAAAGCTATGCAAATGCCCGGGCTGCCATGAAAAATTATGCTAAAAGCTATGATTTCAAAAAGCATTCTAAGTAAGGAAATATGACAAAACAGAATTAAAAGCAATTTATCTAGAAAACATGTAAAAGCCTCCATGGATAGCAGGGGCCCTCTGCTACCAATTTGGTGAAGTCCTTCAGCTCCTTAAAGTTGTAATCAAAACAACATTAAAGAACTGAATTTCTCTATTAAAAAGAACTCACAAATCTACATCCCATTCCATCTTGAAATTTGTTACAAAAGACTTCTCTACTACTTTTTCATTACTTCCTCATTACCTATGATAGGAGAAAGCTTCTCCTATTTATACAAAATATGAGAAGTTATCTCATTAATGGGAGTCCATGAATCTCTCCCTCCATCTCTAGAGTTACAATCAAAATAGGAAATGATAAGACACATGTCTTTCTAGAGTTTCAACACAACTTGAGGAATGAGACACATATCCTCTTAGAGTTTCAATATAACAAGGAAGTGAGACACATATCCTCTTGATCCCATAATCTTCTCCAACCAAATTCGAATTTGGCCTTAGAGTGCCACATAAGGGTCTTCTAGAAGTCTCCTTTTGACCCACACATGTCACAAAACTCATAACACATATATAGATATATGAAACTATGTTAATTTTCTAGTTTCTAATCATAAATTCACTTAAAATACATAAAATAAATAACTTTTGAAAACAAGGATCCTAACCCATATATTTATGAAAATGGTTACTTGATGTAGGGTTTTAGGTCAAATGGTTATGAAATCAGAGCTAAATGGTTATGACATAATGGAAATATGTATGAATATGGAGAACACTTTTGAGACTCAACATACCCCCCAACTGAAGTTGTTGCATGTCCTCATGCAACTATTGCAATGATTCATTTGTCCATGAGTTGATCTTTGACTCATATAGATTCGTTCCAAACTTTGCTTCTTGATATTTTCTTTTTTGGCAAAGTATAATACATTTGATTGCAACACATTTTTTTTTTTTTTCAATGGTTGGTTCTTGTGTGACAACCATTTTTTTTTTTTTTTTTTTGAGCATTGGTTCTTGTGTAACAATGCTTTATTTTCTTTGTTGCATCAAAGTTCATGAAAACATTTAGAATCAACTACTTCATCAATGAATTGATCATTTGCAAGGCATATAATCTTTTGAATCATGTTGCAATAATAGTTGGTTGGGAAGTATATGTGGATGGAAATGAAATGAAAATGTGTGATAGTGTATGACATGTGGATATGAAATGATGTCCCTTCTCCTCCCAACTAAAGATATGACAATGTGGAAAAGAGAGTGAGGAATTTTTTCAAAGTTACAATTTTAGCATTCTAATGAATTACATGACTAAAAATTAGAAAACAACATACATTCACTTACCTTAAATGTGGATGAGTTGTGTATGTGTGGTGGCTGCAAAATTTTGATCATATTCTTCTTCAAGTGGTTGAACAAGAGGAGTCATGGATAAAGAGATAAGATGACTTTTTATTGCTCCTACTAAAACTTGCTGAATCTGCTCCAAAATGCTGAAAATAATAGTCTTCATGTCTTCAAAACTCATTGACATAATTCCTACTATGTGAAAAGATGTTCTGATGTCGAACATAGTAGGAAATTGTTGACTTAGTGGCCATTAATGGATGCCACTAGTCAACACGAGAACTCTCACCATTGATGACAATGAGAGTCAAGATGCCTAAACACATCTTGCTAGGTACGAATGATTTTGCTGATGTCGAGTCACCTAGAAGATCTGACGAACAAGAGACATTAATGTATTCTCATTGTTTGTCAGCATGAGAACTTGCCATTAAGGCATGCAAGCCTCAAGGTGTTTTTACAAAGAACTTCGACTCAAAGGACTATGGACTCAATAATTTGCATTGAAGCAGGGCTTATTTGCAGAATGAAAATGACAAGAAATGGAAAATGAAAATGGAAGATGGCAATGGAGAGTAGAAATGAGAATGGAAATAAGTATGTGAATGAGCCTCTTGCTTTTATTTGTGGGTTATGAATGGACAAAAAGAAATGAAAAGTGGATGTGAATATAAATGGAAAATATGAAGTGAAATGAGGTGAATGGTTTATTATGAGGTATGGATGTGATGGAAACAATAGTATCTGAAAGTTTTTCAAGTGTTTGGATCTGATTTTGCATCAGCATATTTCCTCCTCTTTGTTGTTGATCATCCTCTTATGAAACAAATTGGTCTCTTAAAGAGACACCATTCTCTTGTAGTCATTTGTCCTTCCTCTTGGAACCTGCAAAAAAAACTAATACTTCTTCTGCAATGGAATGTAAGATTATCAAAGGGAGAGAGGTGATCAATCTCTCTAGTTATGACATTTACACACAAACTAAGAATTTGTATTAATGAAACAAGTTCTCAAAGGAAAAATCAAAAGAATTTATACCTGTTTTGGAATTAGTGCCTCAAGTTGAATGTAGCTTCTTTTCAGCAATTTATTTCATTATTTACCATTTCAAACTCTAATGATGAATTTCTCATTGTATAGATCTTTTTGAGACCTTTCCAACGATACTTAAATCATCAAAATCTGATTTTGTATGAGAAAGTTAGGCTGATTTGAACAATGAGGTTTTTCAGCTGCGAAATTGGAGAACAGCTGCGGAATTGGATTTCAGCTGCGGAATTGAAGAACCGCTGCGGAATTGGACTTCAGCTGCAGAATTTCGACGGTTTCTGTAGCTAAAAATATTGAATAAAAAGTTAGCCATTCATCATTCATCTTCAGTTCAAAATTAATCAATACCTTCAGAAAAAATGAGCAAATAACTTATTCATTTCATCGATTCAAAATTATTTATTTTTTTTAACAACAAAAGAGAAATGCAATTTTTTTAAGTTTCAACAAATGATGCTAAATAAAGCAAACTCAGATACATTGACCAATCGTGACCTTGCAATGACCATAGAATGGTAAGTGAAGATCACATAAGATGAAAAATAATATATTGGTAAGCATTGAAGAACATAAAAGGCATGATTGCGATTTCAAAATATAATCTTTCATCTCTTCAAAATTTATTTTTGTATCTGTTTGATCCTTGAGGACTATCACAATCAGTAACCGTTCAGGACCACCCCCCTCAGTTGGAATTCCAATTGCAGCAGTTTCCATTACAGACACGTTCAATCTCAATTGAGCTTACCTTTATGCTACTAAGGTTCATTGTGTCATCTGCACGACCATGTGCTTGATAATATCCTTCTGTAGTTCGCTCAATTCATCCCCATGCCCTCTTAATGTCTTTCCATAGTGATGTGGCATCCCTTTGAAATAAACATCATAATGGTTGGTGTTTAATAATGTCGTTGAAGCACCAAAAATCGCTGGGCAGATGATAAAGGAGATGTGAAATCCAACATTCAGAAAACGAAATTGAATTGAATTAAAAAATGAGTGGAATGTGGATTGAATGCCATGATAAGAGTTTGATTTCATTTTGGATTCTTCTTCCTAGAGATCAGGAAACCGAATTATCAATGCAGAGTGCCGTTTTCAAATTCTTCACTCAGAGAAAACCGTTTTTCCTCACGCGGTAGACAAAAATGGCCTTCAAAGAATCGAGAAATTCTCCCAGACCGCCACGAATTTCATAAAACGATTTCTAGGTTATCTAATTGATCACGTTAGCGAAAAAACCATGCTTTATTTTTTCCAAATTCATCTCCATTTGGCCAAATCGTGCTTTCAAAGTTTTACGTTTTTCGTGTTTTTATGCTTCGAATTGCTACATTCGGCTGTGTGATTGATTTTGAAATTTTTTAGATTCGATCACAGCATAGATAGATGACTGAACAATACAATCATGGCATCCTCTTCTGATTTCAACTTGCCACTATTGTCAACAGGGACAGGCATGAGAACAGCGAAATTGGGAATATCGGGATCAGTGGCTAAGGCTTCTACTACCAGCAGATTCTTTGCGCTTCAATCTAAGAATGTTGTTGATGATTTCGTTGACCTGTAGATGATTATCACGAGCTTCTACATGGTTCAGTCCAGCCTATGTGCATGCACAAGATTCATTGCAATTCAAACCAGTATTTAATTTTGTGTTTTCATCAGTAACGCATTTCAAACTTATGCTATCGGCCTTTTTTCCAAATGATGCATTTTTATTTGTTTTATTATGTGAAATGTGTATTTAATTTTTGTTTTTTTGTTTTCAAAGTTTTTTCAAAAGGCCATGGTTTTTGTTTATTGATTTGTTTGTTTGTTTTTCAATTTTTTTTTTTTTTTTTTGTTAATAAAACTATATGTTATATTTTTAAAAATTAAAATTACACATATATATTTTACTAAGAAAAATGATTTTTTTTTTTTTAATTTGTTTTGTTAATAAAATTTACATATGTTAAATTTTGAAAAATTAAAAATATACATATGTAATTTACTAAACAAAACAATTTATTGAATTTTTTTTTTAAATGATTTGTTATTAAAATTATATATATATTTTCAAAAATAAAAATATACATATATATCTTAGTAACAAAACAATTTAATTTTTTTTTTTTTAATTGATTTGTTTAATAAAATTATGTATGTTATATTTTCAAAAATTTAAAAATACACATATATATTCATTAAACAAAACAATTTATTGAAATCAAAGTTTTTCATGAAAACAATTTTTTTTTTTTTAAATTGTTGAATCAATTGAAATGATGAAGTTTTATTTTGTCTCCTTTTTTTTTTTTTCTTTTTCACATAACAATTCTTTTTCTGATCCTCCAGATCACACAAAGTGCAGGAGGAGAGCATACTCAAGAATTATTAATTTTTTTTTTTACATAACAATCCTTTTTCTGATCCTTCAGATCACACAAAGTGCAGGAGGAGAGCATACTCAAGAATTATTAATAATTTTTTTTAGATGTAAGAAATAAGGCTACCTAGTTACACTTCCCCGGCAACGGCGCCAAAATATTTGGTCAATTTAGTGTGTCCTAAATTGCTAACATAAATTATCAACCAGGGATTCGTACGCTGACGAAGTGTGGCGCACTATATGTGCAAGATAACCTATCTCTTACTTTTTGTCGTTTTTGGATTTTTATGAAATTCTAAAAACAAGTATATGGTTAAGTGAAGATCTAAGGCAATGATGTCCTTTATAATGATTTATCAACTTCAAACTTTAAAAAGGAATTTGAAACATACAATGACAAAACTTGAAAGGAATGAAAATGTGCCTATTAGCCTAATAAATCAAAACAGTGAACTAGTGAGCATGAAACCAAACTATTCTTGCTGCTGTCTAAACACAAAAGAAACTATGTTGAAAGAAATCCAAAAGTTGCAATAAAGTAAATCTAAATCAAATTACATCAACTTGTCTTTTGATCCCTCATCATTAGTCCAGCTATGATTTTCGGAAGTAACCATAAACAACTTGAGTAACTGATATCTAACTTGCAGAAAGTAAACTAATATCAAACCACACATTCATAATTCAATCCCTCACCATCAGTCCAGCTGTGGCTTTCGGAGGTAACTCAAGATGTCATGCACAATTTAATATTTCTAACTTGCAGAAAGGAAACTAATATCAAACTACACATCCATAATTCAATCCCTCACCATCAGTCCAGCTGTGGCTTTCGGAGGCAACTGAAGATGTTATGAGCAATTTAATATATCTAACTTGCAGAAAGGAAACCAATATCAAACTACACATTTCATAATACAATCCCTCACCATCAGTCCAGCTGTGGCTTTCGGAGGCAACTGAAGATGTTATGAGCAGTTTAATATATCTAAATTTAGCTACTGAAGCAAATGAGCAAAACTGAAATACATAAAGCAATACTGAAATTAAACAGAAACTAAGAAAAACAAATTAGCAGCAGAACAATGTTAATTCCATGTCATTAGTAAAAAAACTATGCAAATGTCCGGGCTGCCATGAAAAATTATGCTAAAAGCTATGATTTCAAAAAGCATTCTAAGTAAGGAAATATGACAAAACAGGATTAAAAACAACTTATCTAGAAAACATGTAAAAGCCTCCTTGGATAGCAGGGGCCCTCTGCTACCAATTTGGTGAAGTCCTTCAGCTCCTTAAAGTTGTAATCAAAACAACATCAAAGAACTGAATTTCTCTATTAAAAAGAACTCACAAATCTACATCCCATTCCATCTTGAAATTTGTTACAAAAGACTTCTCTACTACTTTTTCATTACTTTCTCATTACCTATGATAGGAGAAAGCTTCTCCTATTTATACAAAATATGAGGAGTCATCTCATTAATGGGAGTCCATGAATCTCTCCCTCCATCTCTAGAATTACAATCAAAATAGGAAATGATAAGACACATGTCTTTCTAGAGTTTCAACACAACTTGAGGAATGAGACACATATCCTCTTAGAGTTTCAATACAACAAGGAAGTGAGACACATATCCTCTTAGAGTTTCAATACAACAAGGAAGTGAGACACATATCTTCTTGATCCCATAATCTTTTCCAACCAAATTCGAATTTGGCCTTAGAGTGCCACATAAGGGTCTTCTAGAAGTCTCCTTTTGACCTACACGTCACAAAACTCATAACACATATATAGATATATGAAACTATGTTAATTTTCTAGTTTCTAATCATAAATTCACTTAAAATACATAAAATAAATAACTTTGGAAAACAAGGATCCTAACCCATATATTTATGAAAATGGTTACTTGATGTAGGGTTTTAGGTCAAATGGTTATGAAATAAGAGCTAAATGGTTATGACATAATGGAAATATGTATGAATATGGAGAACACTTTTGAGACTCAACAGTCTGCATACATCTTCTATTGGTTTTGTGCTGTAGAAATGTTGTCCTTGAGGGCCCGAAGTATATCCTGACTCTCTTGAATCCACTCCTTTGCTCTAGAAGCTTTAATTTCTCCAAAAATCACATCAAAAAATGATAGTGCATCATACCCATAAAGAGCTCGAAATGGGGTCATCCAATGGAAATATGAAAGGTTGTGTTGTAGCAATACTCCCCCAAATGGAGCTAGTGTAGCCATGCTCTCTTCTGCCCCAAAACATAGTTTCGCAAGTAGCCTTCCAACCACTTTTTTACTATTTTTGTATGTCCATCAGTGTTTGGGTGATAGCTGGTACTTGGTGTCAACTCAATACCCACTAACCAAAAAAGCTCTTGCCAAAAGCCACCCATGAAGCGGTTATCCCGATCACTGACTATGGTCTTTGGGAGACCATAAATTCTAAACACATCTCTAAAGAAGAGCTCAGCTACCTGTGAAGTAGTATATCATGTAGAAATAGCAAAGAAATGTGAACACTTTTTTAGTTGATCAACAACTACAAAGATACAATCCTTACCCTGAATTGTAGGTAGATCGATGATGAAGTCCATGGAAATACTTTCCCATTTTCCATATAGAATAGGGAGTGGCTACAATAATCCTCTGAGATTTTTGTGCTCTTCTTTGTTCTACTGGAAAACTACGCACTCCTTGATGTGTTGGAGCACATCCTCCTTGAGACCCTTCCATGAGAATCTCTCCCGAATAACCCGGTATGTCTTGGTGAATCCTTAATGCCCTGCAAGCAGTGAATCATGTGATGCTTGCAAAATCTTCTTCTTGAGCTTATAATCTCTAGGCAAGAAGACCCAATCTAGGTAATAGATGACCTCATCCATCACTCTATACCTCTCATCAGTCACCATTCCATCTAGGTTCTCACATGAAAAGTGGTCTTTGGAATATTCCACTAGCAACTGAGCCTTCCAATATGTATCCATGCTCATCAAGGACAACACTATTGACCTCCGAGATAGAGCATCTGCCACTACATTACTCTTCCCCTTGACATATTATATGTCAAAGTCATATGCTTGGATCTTACTTACCCATTTCTACTGCCTCTCCTGAAGCTTCTTCTGCTCAAGAAAGAATCGAAGACTATTATGATCAGTCTTCACTCAAAATCTATTACCCACCAAATATGGCCGAAACTTGGCTAAAGCATGCAGAATAGTCAACATCTCCTTATCATATATGGGGTATGGTCTCTCATGTGGTAGTAACTTCCAACTCTCAAAAGCTATGGGGTGTCCCCCTTGTATCAATACTGCTCCAATTCCTTCTCCCGAAGCATCACATTCCAACACAAAAGGTTGGGTAAAATGTAGCAGAAATAATACTGGGCAACTACTCATCACCTCCTTGAGCTTATCAAAATCTCTCTCGTTGTGGTTGTCTAATTGAAAGCTCCCTTATTATTTAGATCTGTAAGTGATGATGCTAGTTGAGAGAACCCTTTTGCAAAATTCTGGTAATAGGTACAAATGCCTACAAACCCCCAAAGTTCTGTGACATTCTTTGGCTTGGGCCAATCTCTGATAGCACAGATATTCTCTTCATGAAATCTCACCCCATCTACTCCAATGATGTGGCCAAGATAGAGCATCTATGTGAGCCCAAACTCACACTTAGAGAGCTTAGCATATAACTCCCGCTCTTTAAGAATGTGTAATAATTCCTTAATATGCTGCAAATGCTCCTCCCATGTGCGACTGTAAATGAGAATGTCATAAAAAAAGACCAATACAAAATTCCTCAAGTGACCACAAAAAATGTGGTTCATGTAAGACTGGAATGTTGCTGGAGCATTGTTTAGCCCAAAAGGCATTACTAATAACTCAAAATGGCCATAGTGACATCATAATTCTATCTTGGGGATGTCTTGATCCCTCACTTTGATTTGATGATACCTCGATTTCAAATCAATCTTGGAAAAATACTAGGACCCTCTTAGTTCATCCATCAACTTATCGATCCTGGGAATTGGGTATCTGTTCTTCATGGCCTTTTTGTTCAAAGCTCTATAATCAATGCACATCCTCAATGTGCCATCCTTATTCTTCACCAAGACCACCGAAGAGGCAAAAGGACTGGTGCTAGGCCGAACGTGTCCTAAGGCCAAAAGCTCTTCAATGGCCTTTTCAATCTCATCCCTGTAGGCTTTGGGATGCCTATAGGGTGTGGTGATCACTGCTTGTATCCCCTGCTCCAACTCAATAGTGTGCTCAAATCCTCGTTCAAGAGGTCTCCCAAGTGGGATATCTCCAAATACTGTGGAGTATCGGTCCAAAATAGATTGTACATCCAGATGTACTGGCGAATCCTTGCTCCCTACTTCTGAAATACACAGTTCCACTACCCACTCTATGTCCCCTCTATGAAAATTAGCTTCCATCCTGTGTGCTGAGATAATTTGGGGTGGATAGGTGTGTATGCCTTTGATTTTCTAATGTTTACCACTCCATTTTTCTGTCCATTCCATCTCTAATGTTTCCCAGTCTGTGGTAACCTTCCCTAAGGTGATTAACCACTGTACACCCAATATCACATTGATGTCTGGAATATCAACCAAAAATAAGTGGTTTGTCAGTGTGTAGGTTCCCATAGTGATGGTTAATGCCGGAACATATTTGGCACATTGCATGGTTCTAGCTCCCAGAACCAAAACTGAGAAACCATCAAAATATTCTATATGAATTCCCCTCCTCTGCACCAAATGTGTGTCAATAAAGTTATGGGTAGCTCCATTGTCTACCAATATTGATACTCTTTGCCTAGAATAGTGCCTCTAACCCTTAAAGTTAGATACTTGGGAACTCCCCTCAAAGCTGCAAGGGTTCCTCCCATTGGAGAAAATTCTCCCACTACATCTCCTGGGGGTGGTGCACCTCCTACTGCTGCTACAATGCTGGTCTCCTTCTCCTCATCAGAAAATATCGCAATACAATGTGCCTTCCATGTAACACATTGGTGGTTTGGTACCCATGGCTCATGACAAGTGAAACAAAGTTTCTCCATCCTTAGATCTCTCTGGCCATTATCATCAAGAGATTTCTTCTCCTTATCATCCTTTGTGTAAGAGGAGATATTTTGCTGAAAAGGGGCCTTTTCATTGGGTAAAGCACGCTGAAGGTCCCTATACCTCTCCATATCTTCTTGGAGCATAGTTGGTCTAGTAGATTTCACCAACCCATGCAAATTTTCAACCATCCCATCAATGAACATGCATACTCTCCTGGTCATAGTGAGGTCAGATACCATGACTGAAAGCTTTAGAAACTCAGAGATATAAGTTTCTAAATCTCCTATTTGCTTGAGCTTGGTTAGACCCACAAAGTGTGCTTCCGGATCCCTAGAATCAAATATCTTCACCATCCTCCAGGTGAAGTCTGAATATGAAGTGATACTAGCATGCCCAAGTGTAGATAACCCATGAAACCACCACTCATGTGCCTCACCTTCTAGGTGCAACACTGCTATTTTGATAGCCTCTAATTCTGAAACTCTGTTGAGTTGGAAGTAAGTATCCAACTTCTCTACCCAAGCCTTAGCTGTGCACTTGGGTGATCCATCATAAGAGGGAAAAAATAATATGCCCAAACTGCGTTGTAGATATTGGTTCTAAATGTACCCTCCATTTTTATAGTGATTGAAGGATCTCCTACCATCCTTGATCCAAAAGAACTCCTGAAAGTTCAAATGCTCCTTAAACCTCTAGGACTGAGATTCATATTCCAAAAAATAGTCACCAAGGGCTTCTTCCCTCAAAGGCCCTCCTTCCTCAGCTTCCAATGATAGGAATGTGGGCATAGTGGAGCGTTGTGAAGAAGGCTATGCTACTAATTTCTCCCACCATAAATGTGAAGTGTCAGAGCTTTCTCCATGGTGAAACCCTCTAGGGGATTTCTTTTGTCTTTTGAATCTCATCTCCTTGATATATTTTGCAATGTTCTACATGGTTTGAAGAATAATTTTTGGGATCTCTTTCTCCTCCATGGCTATAGATGTATTTCCCCACAAGCTGAGCCAAGATTAGAGCTCTGATACCACTGTAATATTCCAAATTAGGAAAGACAAAAACATTGAACACCAAAATAAAATGTATAGAAAATAATGATGCAAAACATATGAGAAAATCATATATCCATTAGATTATGTATCAGTGTAGCAAAATATACAATGTGTTGAGGAACAGATCACTCAAACTAGGCAAACAAACCTCCAAAGCCCAAAAGTACTAGAATCCCAAGGGATGCTGTAATACAAAAATGCCAGAATACATGACAGCATAGTCCCGGTGAGGGTTATTTCTATAGGAAAATAGAAATGAATGGATCTGCTAATATATTACTCAAAAGGAGCTGAAAATGGAGAACTAGTCTCTCAAACACAATCCCAAGGTAACCCGACAAGGGTTCCTTGAAATACACAAGATGCAAAAAGTGCAGACTGAAACTCTATGGATGAATCACGCTATATCACTAAGGTTATGCTGCAATATGGATGAAATGACAAATATATGGCTGTAACTTCTCCTCCCTAGCTTTCCAGGTAAAATGATGCTCCTTTCACTAGGAAACTAGCTCATAAATAGGGTTTTACACCCTTCCACTACAACACCCTGAAAAATAACGTAGTTCCTCAAGGAGACTGCGTTGTGGCTGTAGGTGAATACTTGACCCAATGCTAGATGGTGGAAATGAAGCTTAGAATAATCTTCCCAGATAGCCTTCTCAAGTCCTCCAAGATAGAGTATGGGATTCCCGCTTGGAAATACCCCTATACTAAACAGTACAACAAACTCATCTAAATAGTTGAAGCATGCAATAAGTCATAAGACTCAAACATAAAAAATATTATGGATCCCTCTCATGGCTGCCATCCCTACCCTTATATTCTTGGTGAGATTTCTCACCCTTGCCCCACTCATTTATGAGGTTACTTCCATGCAAAGACTCCTCCTCCAAAATTGTGATGTCCCCACTAGCTCCACTCTCTTCTTTGGCAACGTTGTTGATTTGGTCAACCTTGACCTAGTCTACATGCATTGCCCCATTTCACACCTAAGGTGGATTTATTTTGACTATATAAACTGATTTACATCCATACTAGAAGTTATTTGTTCCTACTAAAGAGATTTAAGGGTCTCCCTACCCCACTTATTCATCTAGACTATGAATAGAAGCAACATATAGTATTCCAACTAGTTGAAAGCAAATTTGGAATATTACATTGGAGCAACCAACATGGTTGAGAAGCATTCCCAAATAGTTACAAAGGCCAATCTTGCACACACAGAGACAAACATAACCTTCACATCAGACAAACCTTATCAATCCAAAACATTAAAAAAATGAGCATCTATACATAATTGAATACATCAATAAGAGACCATCTTCCAAATCATCATAAGACAACCACAAGATGCATAATTAATAGACAATACTATAGAAGAAACAATGGTATATCTATATATTAATTTAATATAAGGAATATTATTACAACCATAAGTAGTTGTAGCATGACCTCCTCCAGATCCTAGCTCCTCAAACTCTCTCTCTTAAGCAGTATCTCGAAAACATAACAATACATGAATTATGATCCCTTTCTCAATGTTCAAGCCTCCAATATATATGCAAGTGGAGGCTATGAATATTACCAAATTATTTATTAGTTAAATTTGGGAAAAATATTTGAGGTGGATGATATTTCCTCATGTATAAATTATACAACATGCATGTATACCTTGGATTCACCCGATCTAACAATGTACTAAAGTTAGATACTGAATCACTTCTACAAATATTTTGTGGAATTAAAAACACAATCGCTAATCACATGAAGTAAATAAGAATAAAATCAAACACAACACATATAATTTCTCAGGGAAAGCTTGCTACTCAAAACCCCACTATATTCTATTGTATATTCAGCATGGAGCATGAAACAATTATATACAAAACTCTTCTCGCAAGAGCCCTCCAGTACTTAGCTAATTGTCTCACACTGTCATACAAAAAATTGACCAATACTTAGCCAATTTACTGCCTCCAGACAACCTGCCTTGCTTGCAAAATCCCTGATGAATGCAATCCCTAAAAGATAAAAATTATGGCCTTCCTCGACTGCACAAGTATCATGGGCAATACAATGGGTGTTTGGTTGCATGTGTGCAACCCAATAATCCTACAACTGATAGTCAACTTCCCTTTCACCTAGATCTCAACTGGGTCTCCACTGGATTTGACATGCATGCAACTAATAATAGTAAATCCTCAGTTGCATGTGAGATCACTGATTGTGAATTAATTAATATTTAATTCACTTGATTTCTCACTAGTGTATCTTTAGTTACAACCATCACAACTGAGTTTAGCTCACTTAACCGAGTTAAACTAATTACAACCTGCATTAACTAATGCACCACTGCACTTCAAACTCTGTTACAACTAGAATTACTTTGCATGCCTCACCAACTACCTCTAACTCTAAATCCACTACCTAACTGAGTTTATCACTCTTAGTTAACTATTACAAGTTATCATTAAGAATAGATAACAGTTTATTGTCCATCTTAATTAAGGGATAACTAAAATAGACATGCACCAAAAATAGCACTGTGGGCCCCATCCTAGTGGAGGTGCTTAATGCACTAGGCATGGGTGCTGAAATTTTCTCGTTGAATCTCAACACTCCCTCTAAAAAAGAAAGGGATTATCATTCACCCCGATGCTGTCTCTATGGTATTCGAATTATCTCCTGGTGAGCGCCTTCGTTAGAATATCTGCATCTTGATCTTTTAGGGGAATGTAATGAGAAATTATCCTTCTATGCGCACAATCTCTGAGATGATGGTACCAGATATCTATATTTTTGGACCTATCATGAAACACAGGATTAATCGGGAGTTTAATGCAACTTTTATTATCACAATGAATCAATGTCGGATCCATCTAAGAACCAAAAAAACCAACCAAGATCTCTCTCATCCAGATAGCCTCACATGCAACTTGACTTGCTGCCATGTATTCTGCTTTTGCTAAACTAAGTGCCACTAATCCTTGTTTCCTGCTGTACCAGGAAACTGTTGTCGATCCATGCTAAAGATCCCTCTTGATGTGCTCTTTCTGTCTCATGGACTGCTCGCCCAATTTTCATCTGTGAAGCCTTGAAGCTTCACTCCCTTTGTCTGTCTATACCATAGACCATACTCTGATGTGCCCCTAAGGTATCTCAAGACATGCTTCCCCGCCTTCAAAAGATCTTGGTAGGGTTAACCATAGCTTGTCTTAGCTGGTTAACTGCATAGTAAATATCTAGTCTGGTGTTCACTAGATACATTAGCAAATCAACTAAGTGCCTGTAAAAAGTAGCATCCACTACCTCTCCGGAAGTAGAATCTTCTTTCCTCCAATTTCTTGGAAGAGGAGTATCCATGGGTTTGCAACTCTCCATGTGAAACTTACCTAGTATCTCCTTTACATACTTGCCTTGAGACACAAAAATTTCACCATCCCACTGCCATATTTCCAATCCAAGGAAATAATGAAGGAGTCTCATGTCCTTCATTTCAAACTCCCTTACAAGATCCTCCTTGCATGAGTGTATCAGCTGCTCATCACCAGTCAAAATTATATCATCAACATAAAGAAAAATAATTAATAGCTTACCCTCAACCACAATCTAGTACAGGTTTGCATCTGCTTCACTTTTGGTGAAGCCCAGTCTGGTGAAATAGTTGTCTATCTGAGTGTACCAAGCATGAGGTGCTTACTTTAGCCCATACAATTCTCTTTTGATTCGGCACACATGCGACTCACTATTGAAGATCTTGAAAGATTCAGGCTGTTTTATGTACACCTCTTCCTCAATGATCGCATTGAGAAACATAGTTTTCACATCCATCTGATGAATGCGCCAGCCCATCTGCGGTGAGAGTGCAAGGATGGATATTATGGAAGAGTACCTTGCAACAGGTGCAAAAGTCTCATCATAATCTATCCCCTCGATCTGTGAGAATCCCCGAGCCACAAATCTAGCCTTGTATTTCTCCACACTCCCATCAGCAGCTTGCTTTACCTTGTAGATCCATCTCGATCCAACCATTGATTTGTCGACCAGTCTTGGGACTATCTCCCATGTACTGTTCTTGACAATGGACTTGGATTATGCCTATAACTAGAGGAGGGAATTATAGCTAAACCCGAGCGAGCATAGCGAAGGAAGGCGCCTCTTCTAGGGATGGCAGGAATTATTAGGGTTGGGAAATAATAGGTGTAGCTCGATGCCTGAAGCTTTGTCTCGAGGCGAATATGCAGCAAGATTGATCGAATATCTATATTGGTTAGTCCTCATAGATGTGGGTGCAACTAG
Organism: Pinus albicaulis; assembly: GCA_034641835.2. Taxonomy (NCBI): domain Eukaryota; kingdom Viridiplantae; phylum Streptophyta; class Pinopsida; order Pinales; family Pinaceae; genus Pinus; species Pinus albicaulis. The sequence continues at coordinate 1,193,914,426 of CM076584.1, read as the reverse complement.
GTCTCTTACCTCACACCTTACACCCATGAATTCTCACCAGAAACTGAGTTGAAGAGGTTTGAAGGGGCTTAAGAAAATACCAGTCATACTCCTCCACCATTGCTTCAACCCAAGTTGGTTTATGTACTGCTTCCTGAAAGGAAGATGGTTCAGTCACAATACATTTTCTCATAAGATCCATGTATCCAGTAAATCAGTCAAGAGACTGTCATTGTCTGTGTTGTGAAGTAGGGGCTCCTACATTCTGTGCAGCATCAAGTCTCAATCTATCAGCTTCCGTGGTGCGCCTTCTGCCATTTTTGATGGATGGCTTTGCATGAGGTTTTTCCTCCAATCCATGAACCTCCTCATGTGGTTGATCCATATCTTGAGGCTCATCCTTGGGAACCAACAATTCCTCCTCTGCATGCAAGTCCAGCTCCCTCTCAAGAGACAACTGCATGGCTTTCTCCTCATCAAATTTTATATCCCGTCGCATAACAGTGATTCTACTGTTTGGAAAATACACACGATAATTATGGGGTGTTTCACTGTATCCCACAAAAATCCCAATCTCAGGTGTCGGTTCCAGATTCTTTCTGGCATCCTTGGTCACATGCACATAAACAGATGAGCCAAAAATATTAGAGTGTGAAACATAAGGTTTCTTACCAGTGAAAGCCTCTTCAGGTGTACTCATGCCAAGTATCCTATGAGGACAACGATTTTGCACAAATACCGTAGTGTTGGATGCTTCCACCCACATATGCATTTGTAGGCCTTGATCATGAAACATTGCTCTTGCTGCCCCCATAATCGTTCTATTCTTTATTTCCGTGACCCCATTCTGATGTGGGTTATGAGGCGCTATCAGTTCTCTTCGAATTCCTTATTTGCTACAAAAGTTCTTGAATTTGTTTGAGATTTATTCTCCACCATTATTGCTCCTAAGAGCATTCACTTGCTTCCCTGACTCTTTCTCCACCAGTGCCTTAAATTCAAGAAGCTTAGAGAATGTATGATCTTTCTTCTACATGAAGAAGATCCAACACTTACAAGAAAAGTCATCAAAAAATATTACATAGTACTTATGTTTTTCTTTATAAGAAATAGAGAAAGGACCACACACGTTTGTGTGAACTCTCTCAAGGATCCCCGAAGTTCGATTATCCTTCTCATGAAAGGTGGCCTTTACATATTTTCCCATAGTACATCCATTTTATGTGTCTGAATACATAAGTGTACCCCTGGGAAGGCCAGTAGAAATCTGCTCCATGACTTTGAAGGCTCCATGGTGAAGATGGACCAATCTCATGTGCCATAATTTTCCCTCGTCCCGGCTCACCACTTGATCTGAATTGACCATGATTGCTGAGCAGCCATCTACCTCCATCTTCTAGATATTATTAACTCGAATCCCTATCCTCTTGGCTTGTCCTGCTTTTTTATGTCGCAGGAAAGCTTTTCCTTCACTAAAAACAACATCATATCCTCTATCCTCCAACATTGCGACTGAGACTAAATTTTTCTTCAAACCTGGTACATGAATTACATATTTTAATTGAAAGGGTTTACCTGATTACCTCTGGAAGGTAATGGTATCAATCCTGGTAGCACTGTACTGCCCGTCATCACCCATTTCAATATGCATATGGAGATCCTTCTCCTCCAAGTCACTGAAAATTTCCTTGTCTCCCGTCATGTGAATGGAAGCGCCACTATCCAAATACCACACAGATCCCAATTCACTTGAAACCATGCACGCGATCAATGAGAAGTCAAGCTCAAATTGCGATGCAAGGGTCGCACCAGCTGAAAATCCTCCAGCCTTCTTGTTCTTCTTCCTTTGTGGACAGTTAGTATCAAAATGCCCATGCTCGTGGTAGTGAAAACACTTCACCTTGGACATGTCCTGCTTCTTGCCATTATTGGACTCTGATTTGGAATGAAATTTCTTCCCCTTCCCCTTCTTCACCTTGTCATCCAAAGAAAAATATTCTTCATTTTCATTCTTAGATGAAGATACATCTCTGGTGTTCCATCTGATCTCCTCCTACACCAAATATGACCACCGTCGTTCCCAATTTGGCAATTTTTCCCTTCCATTGACGGAGTCTTGATAACTGTGCCAACTCTTGGGAAATCCTAGGAGAGCCAAAATCACCAAATCATCATCAATGAATATTACACCAACGCTCCCTAGTTCATCCCAACATTAGACAAAATTTCTTAGATATCTTGGTATGGAGTCACCCTTCTCCATCTTGATCTTCCTGAGTTTATCTTTGAGCACCAATTTCCTATGGTCGCTGCTGCTTTGGAATAGATCTATCAAAGCCTTCCACATTGAATATGGTGTGGCTTTCCCATGGAGGCTTGAGACAATGTGGTCTCATACTCCCTCCAATAGGATCCTCCTTGCCTCTGCCACTTTCTTTTTCCATGCATCAAGATTTGCAGCATCTGTCACAACGGATTTAGGAACACCATTGTCAATGAATTCCTTCAAGCCATTGTCTTCAAGTACGGCCTCCATCCTATCCTTCCAAGAAATATATTTTGAGCTGCCCTTGAGTTCATACTCCAACCTCAATCCATTGAAAGTCATTTCGATCTTGAATCAACTGTAGCACCAAGAAATTCTTTCTGCAAATTCGAATTCTATCCAGTAACAAACTCAACTCCTGTTTCACTTCTGCAATTTCCTGTGCTCTAATACCATGTAAAAATTATAAAACATGCATTTATATCTTGGATTCACCTGATCTAGCAATGTAATAAAGATAAATACTGAATCTCTTCTACAAATATTTTGCGGAATTAAAAACACAATCGCTAATCACATGAAGTAAAGAAGAATCAAATAAAATAGAACACAGATAATTTCCCGGCGAAATCTTGCTGCCCAAAGCCCCACTATCTTCTATTGTATATTCAACATAGATCATGAAAAAATTACATACAAAACTCTTCTCACAAGTGCCCTCCAGTACTCAGCTCATTGTCTCACACTGTCATACAAAAAACTGACAAATACTTAGCCAATTTATTGCCTTGAGACAACTTGCCTTGCTTGCACAATACTTAATGAATTAAATCCCTAAAAGATAGTAATTATGGCCTTCCTTGACTACGCAAGTATCATGGGAAATAAAATGGGTGTTTGGTTGCATGTGTGCAACCCAATAATCCTACAATTGATAGTCAACTTCCCTTTCACCTAGATCTCAACTAGGTCTCCACTGGCTCTGACATGCATGCAACTAATAATTGTAAATCCTCAGTTGCATGTGAGATCAATGATTGTGATTTAATCAATATTTAATTCACTTGATCTCTCACTAGTGTATCTTCAGTTACAACTATCACAACTGAGTTAAACTCACTTAACTAAGTTAAACTGATTACAACCTTCATTAACTAATGCACCACTGCACTTCAAACTCTGTTACAACTAGAATTACTCTTCATGCCTCACCAACTACCTCTAACTTGAAATCCAATAGCTAACTGAGTTTATCACTCTTAGTTAACTATTGCAATTTATCATTGAGAATATATTACTTTTTATTTTCCATCTTAATTAAGGGATAACTAAAATAGACATGCACCAAAAATAACATTGGTGGCCCTAGTGTAGGTGCTTAATGCACTAGGTGTGGGTGTTGAAATTTTCTTGTTGAATCTCAACACCTCATGCTCTAGTCCCTTTTTTTCTTTATTTGTTTTGGAAAAAGATTCCTTATGATTTATGTCTCATTCCTAATCTTGTATGCTCTGTTATTTTAGGAAAAAGCTATATATGAGGATAAAGTGATCACATTCCACCATATGAGAGTTTCCTTAAGTGAACAAGAGTGTCAAAGCAAGTTAACTACGACTTTTTTCTTTGTGACTAAATGAGAATTTGGTAACACAATTTAGATGAAGAGAAAAAGTGTTAAATAATAGGATTAAATTGTCCTCATGGTACACAACTTACGTTATAGTCTTAAATAGGAAAAACAAAAGGGAGTGTAAAGGGGCGTATTTCAACCAAAAGCATTATAATCTCGTCTGAGTTAATGAGGAGGAATTTTCATTGATAAAAAACTCCCCTAAAGTGTGAGGTCTGTAGAAAATATCTAACACAACTCTGATACCATGTAGAAATTACATCAATGGATTCAATCCGATCATGCAATGTACTAAAAAAGGATAATGAATCCTTCTACAATATTTTCGGAATATAAATCACGATCGCTCAATCACATGAAAGTAAGAGAAAGAAGTAAATCAATCAGACAACACAATATTTTCCTGGGGAAAGAAACTACTCAAAACCCCTCCATCTCTATTGTATAATCAGCCAAGGAATCATGAAACAATACAATGCATGTGTGATCACAAGAACCTCATACACTCTACCAATCGTCTCACACTAATCTAGGAAAAATTGGACCAATACATATCCAATGTCCTGCCCACCTTCAGCCTACCTTGCTCACGCAATCCCTAGGAAAAATAATTCCTATTAAATAGGAATTCCAACCTTCCTTGACTGAGAATTCTGTCACAGGCTTCCTGTGGCTTTATAACTGCACCTGGGCAGTTTGCTAATAATACAACTGATAGTTTACTTGCCTTTAACCTTTGTCTCAACTGGGTCATCATCAGAATTGACATGCATGCAACTATTAATAGTCCTGATACTCTGTCAGCCTTTGATTCACCTGGCTCTGTGTTTCCTCCAATTCCACCAGCTGATTTATTCGCCTGGTCATATCATCAGGCTCTTCTTGACTTTCCTGCATGAATCGGGCTACTGGTAGGGCTAACTGTATATGGAATACTACTACCCTCCCATATACTAATTCATAAGGGGATTTCCCAGTTTCTCTCTTGCTGGTAATTCTATTGGCCCACAGAGAAAATTTCAATTGGGAATCCCTATTTTTCTGGTTTTCATTTATAGCCTTCTTTAGTACCCTCACCAAGGTTTTATTGGAAGATTCTGCTAAGCCATTTCCTTGTGGATAATAAGCTATAGAGTGGCTTAGTGTGATGTTATACTGCTGACAGAAGCTCACAAACTTTGCAGACTTGAAGGCCTGTGCATTATCAGTCACTATTCTGGCAGGACAACCAAACCTGGATATGATGTTGTCTTCAATGAATTTTATTATCACAGTATCCGTGGCGTTCCTTGCAGGTATGGCTTCCACCCATTTTGTGAAATAATCAGTGGCAGTTAAAATCCACTTATGCTGGCCACTTGATGGAGGGTGTATTTCACCTATAAAATCAATTCCCCATTGTCGGAATGGTTCATCCACGTGCACGGGAATCATGGGTAGAGGTGCCAATTTCTGTTTTTCTACAAATTTCTGACATTTCTCACAGGCTCTAACCCGGGTGAAAACATATCCAAAAAGATTGGGCCAATAGAAACCAGCCTTCAGGATTTTGTGAGCAGTGGCCCTCCAGCTGTAGTGACCCTCACAGATTCCTTCATGAAATTCAGCTATGGTACTCTCTACCTCATCCTCTGTGAGACATAGGAGTAGGATGCCTGAGGGATCTCGCCAGTATAGCCGACCATTGGCGACTATGTACTTCTGTGATTTCAACCTCAGCGGTTTGTATTTAGCTTTATCACAGCTTGGAGGGAAGCTGAGTGTGAGGAGATATTCTACTATCTCTTTGTACCACTGACTGGTGAGGTACTTTATATGTGTTCCCGGAGTAGCTACTCCAATTCCATGTCGCTCTTCTTTTTCCTCAGATTCCTCACCTACTATAATGGACAGATTAATGCCAAGAGCCTGATAATTTGATTTAGATAATATTTTGGCAAACCCCTATCCTTTGATCAGCTTAGTAGGGTGGATGTCTAATTCATACTCCTGTATCTTAGCAATCCACTTCCTCCTTTTTCCTTCACTGTCCCCCTAAATAAGAATATCTTTTACAGCAGCTGTAGGCACAAATGCAGTGATATGGGACTGCAAGATATACATGTGGAATGCTTTGAGGGATTTCACTAGGGCGTATGCTTGCTTTTCTAATATGTTATAATTTAATTCTGCATCACGGAGCACCTGACTGAAGAAGGCGATGGGCTGCTCGTATCCTTCCTATTTTTCTGCAATTAAACTCCTGCTATTGTATGAGGTGATGCAAAAGAAAAGATCATGAAAGGTTTAGCATAATCTGGTCTAGCTAGTACAGGGGCTTCTGTAAAAGCATTTTTTATTCTGGTAAAGGCCTCTCATGATTCCTGGGACCATTTCACTTCATTATTCTTCTTCAGCATGTCAGTTATATGTCTAACTATTTCAGCATAGTTAGGAATAAACCTTTTCAAGAAATTGATGCACCCTAGGAACACCTATACCTCCTTCTTATTTATGGGAAAAGCAATACCATTTATAACCTCTACCCTCTTAGGATCTATCTTCACCCCATCTTAGTCACAATGTGTCCCAAAAGTTTACCCTCTTCTAAAGCAAATAGAGACTTTTTAGGATTTAGAGAGAGACCATACCTTCTGCATTTCTCAAAGGTTCTACGCAGATGCTCAATGTGTTTAGTATCATTCTTTGAGAATACAGTGATATCATCAAGGTAGACTACCAAAAATTTATCTTGCTCCCCAACAAAAGCAATGTCCATAGCCCTCTGAAAAGTGGCCCCTGCATTAATCAATCCAAAAGGCATCCTGGCATACAAAAATGTACCCCATGGTGTGGTGAAAGCAGTCTTCTTTTGATCTTCTGGAAGTACAACCACCTGGTTATAACAAGAGAATCCATCCATCATTGACATCCTAGAAGCTCCAACCACTTTCTGCAGGATGTGATCCATCTTAGGTAGTGGATAATTATCCTTTAAGGATGCTCTGTTTAAATTTCTGAAATCCACACACAGGCTTATTTCTCCATTCTTTTTTCAGATAGGATTAGGTTTGCCACCCATTCAGAGTACCTTAATGGCACAATTATTTTGGCCTTTAACATCTTCTTAATTTCCTTCTCAATAGAAGGAAGCAACAGGGGATTTATTTGTCTGAGCTTTTGCTTATGAGGCTTTGCATCTCCCTTTAGTGGAATCTTGTGCTGCATTATATTGATGTCAAAAGTTTTCAAGTCCTGATAGGACCCTGCAAACACATCTTTGTAAGACTGAAATAATTTCTGATATATCTTTTTATATTCTCTAGGGATCTTCTTGGACAATTTTACAATTTTGGGGTCAGCATCAGTACCCAAATTCAGGTCTTCTACCACTTTTCTTGGTTGCAGTGGGACATCATTCTTATCAAATAATCTTTCTAGAGGTACCAGTCCTCTAGGTATAATGTTTCCCTTTAACTGCAACACTTTATTACCTGCCATTTTCTCCTCCCAATTTCTTTCTGGAGTGTCCCCAGACTCTCCCTCTTCACCAACATCTATCTCCATATTGGAGAGTTCCCCTATTGTTTCCAGGAATCTCTTCATCTGTTCTTCATCCTCAAATACCTGCCAGTGTTTGATGTTATCTGGGATTGACGGCCGGTATCGTACCTCAATTTCATATCTTAAAAGAGGGTTATGAGGTGGACGAAATGTACTAGCAGCCACAGCAAGGGAATCAACCATCCTGTTTTGTTCTCGGTGCATGAACTGGATATTAAATTCCAAGAGTAAATTTTCCACCATGTCCCAAACTTCATTCCTATAAGCCCTCAGCCGAGGATGTTTGGTCTGAAATTGATTCCTGACTTGTCTAACCACCAGTTCTGAATCTCCCAGAACTTTTAAACTTTGTATGTTCATGTTCCTGGTTGTCTGCAATCCTAACAGAAGTGCTTCATATTCAGCCACATTATTAGTAGCTTCATATTCTAGCTTGAAAGATAATGGAACCCATTTTCCTATAGGAGAAATTAATAATATTCCAGCTCCATTACCTTCTTTTGAATTTTCTCCATCAAAATGAAGTGTCCAGATTCCTGCTTCATGGCTCTCTGAGGGCTGCCCAGTCTGGATTTGACATAAGGATGGTTCATGAGCATAATCTTGATCTTCTTCCAGCATCAAGCATGATAAATCTCCTTCTTTACTGTAGACTGGTGAATTTACGGAGTTGTCACCCTTAGTCACCATCTTGACAAATCTAGTTTCCCTGTACAACCTCCTCTCTTGGCCACCAAAAACTGGGATAGTAGCATATGTTAAATCCAACTTAATTGACCCACCAATTTTTGTTCCCCAGGACCTTGACAGTAACATGCCAAAGCAAGTTGGGATGTCAGCCACCACTATGTCCATTACCACACTTTTTGCTGGGATTTGGGCCAAATTGACCACCAAATCCTTGATCATCCCCAAGCATTTAACTCTTTTGGAATCAAATGAATAGAGGTCCTTGTATGGACGGGTGATTTGTAATCCTAGTTGTTCCATGACTGAAAAAGGTAGTAGATTATGGGAAGCTCCAGAATCTAACATACAGTTATGTAATAGCAGGTCATGAATCACTAGAGATACATAAAAAGGGAGGAGCGAAAGCATCTAAGTCCTCAACATGTGGACCAAAGACAACCATGGGTCTTTCTTCTTGAAGGTTGAGAATATCTAGGGTGAGTGCTGCTTCTGGAGGGATCATAAAAGAGGTGACTTGGGATTGATATGCAGGTTGCTTTAATAGTTCAGTCAAGGGAACTGGGATTTTGAATTTTTCAAGTTCCTTTTGCAGACTGAAAACAGGAGAAGATTTTTCTATTACAACTTCTTTTGACTCTTTATTTTCAGCTGAGGGTTTGAATTATTTTGACACAGACTTGGTATTAGGAGGAATGACCACTTTTGAAGAGGAAGGAATTTGATCATTAGACTGCAAAGGTTTGTTTAGAGGGCCCTTACCTTTGTCTATGGCTTTCTGCATTGTTGATTCCTTCTAAGCAGGTGCTTCTTTCTGGGGTGGCTCTTCTTCTTGATCTTGAGTACGAGTCCTCTTCCTAGAAGATCTGAGATCATATATTCTATTAAACTGTGCTTGCATAAAATCGGAAAATTGTTTACAATAATGATCAATTTCTGTGTCTTCTGTGTCTTTGGCCTTTTCTTCTCCTTGCAATGAGCACTCAGTTCCATCATTCCCTTGCAAAGGGAATTCTTACCCGTCACTATTTGAAAAAGCAAGATTTGCATCCTCCAGTCCATAGGAAGTGTCTTCAGTAGGATCATCTACTGGACCTTCCAAGTACAATGGGTGTGGTACTTGATCTTGTTGCTCTTTTGATTCCCTTGGCAATATTTGCAGGGGTGGTTTCCTATATTGAGGATTATAACCTCTATTTTGAGCATTGTGAAAATTCTTGGAGGCTGAATTCTTGGTCTCCAACTCAAGCTTGACCAGTTTACCAGAAAGGTTCTTAATCATTTTGCTCATTTCTTCCATTCTGTCATTAGTTGAGTCTCTGTCTTGGTAGGAGGTGGACACCTCTTCTTTGCCCCTTGTTCTAATATCTTGTTTAGATTTTCCCTTTGATTTTCCAGTGGAGGCAAAGTTTTCTTCCAACTCTAGTGCATCTGTCTGGGCATCATCTAGAGCAGCAGGCTTTCTTTCTCTGAGAGAGAAACCAAATTCTGAATCAAAAGTTGCTACAAAAACAACTTTAGCAGCGGTTTGATGAGGTTTCATATCAACAGGAAGACTCAAATACAATTTATTAAATCTCTTGATAAATTCTGACACTCCTTCATTATGTCTTTTCTTGAGTGTATTGAACTCAGTAAGACAATGTCCATGGTCTTTCTTCTCTCCCCATTTTATGAGAAAAGTATCTTCCATTATTTCCCAAGTGGTAATAGAACAACCTACCAATGTCTTAAACCATTTTCGAGCTTCACCATCAAGAGATTGGACAAACAGCCTTAAGACCACATCCAAATGTTCCACATTGAAATTCTCTGCAAAAGCACAGAAGACCTCAAGATGTTTTTGAGCATCAATCTCGTTTTCCCCATTGAATCGGGGTAAAATATTCAAATAATCTTGTGGCATATCATTCAACACTTGGGGTAATGCTAGAGGGGCATATTTATTTAGCAAGAAGCCTAGAACATTTGCCATTGGAGGGGGTGGAGGTAGTGCAATAGTTTGATGAGTAAGAGGAGGAGGAGGAGGTGGAAGTGGGGTATGAATAACAACAGGAATGTAATGAACAACAGCCTGAGGTGTTGAGGGGAATAATGGTATGTTAACAGCAGATACTTCAGTGACTTCTTTAACCTCTTCAACCTCAGGAGTAGGGTGAAAATTATCTTTATTTCTGACACCTCCTCGGGGTGGAATATCTGAATAATAATAATTAGTATCTCCCACAGTGGAGTCGGGATCTGGAACTTGAGCTTCTTGAGAAGAAGAGGATGGAAAGTCTTCTATAGACAATTCAGGGATTTTAGAGTGGACTGATTTTCTTTCCCTCCAATTTCTTCTATGTATGATCTTTTTAGGGTCAGAAACTGAAGGTGTCTTTGGCTGAGACATATCTGACCTCAGGTGTGGCTTACGAGGAGCCAGGACTGCAAATGAATTTATCAAATAAAAAATGTGGAGTCCCCAAGGTGAGGGATCTACAACTCTCAACTCTCCATGCTCACCTACTTGAAGAGTGAATTGGATTTTGTAAAGGCCCAGGGATTTAAATGTTCTCAACTTCGTTCCCCGGAAACGATGCCAAAAATATGTTGTCGTTCCTAGAGACAGCCTAGAGTTGTGATAGACTAGTGCCTAGGACATCTTATATAGCAAGGAGCACAATGGTATAACAGAGGAAGTTATCAATAAAAATCTCTCATGCTATCTCTTGTAAAACAAGGAATACTAATTTGAATGGGACAAAGACCTTCAGAAACTAACACAGAGGAAGGAATACTACAGAGGCAACATGCAAAACTCCAATATAAAAGCAACAGATAATTCAGAGACAACTTACTATAAAGAGGGCCAATTCAGAAATACTTCACAGAAATAAGTTATCAGAAGGTGTATGTAGTGAATGAAATATTGAGAGAATACTAATTTTCATTGAGCTGATATCCAGATACACAATACCATCATGCATGGGCTTACCAATCTAAGAATCCATACATGACAATAACGTTTTATAAACACCCTCCCAAAGAAACTAATATAGCAGAAATACGGTTTAGATGAATAGTGGAACAGAATATCATGCCTGAGCCATATTTAAAGCGCTTGACTAATCCAAGCATGGGTATCAACTAGGATAAATCCATACTAAAACCAGTGAGCCACTCGCATTCCAGAAACATGATACGAGAAAGATGGATGAAATGAAATGATCTATTTAAATAACACATAAGAGAAAGTTACAGACTCTGAAATACCAAAGACCAAAATCCTCTTTAACAGATGGAAATCCTCCTCACTGAGACCCTATGGGCTCTGTGCCTTCATACAAGAGTTCGACAAAATGTATACAAAAATCCTTTCACTGCATAATTTTCTGATAAAATCTGGAACCCTAAATCATTTGTTCTTTGGGAGCTTTATAGGAGAAAAAGAAAGCTCGAAAAGGGAGTAGATGATGAACATTTAATTTTCCTCATTAAAACAAAATGGCGGAGACGTGCACGCCCATACTGCTCGATGACTTTGTAATACTGTTTGTACTCTGTGGCCTACTAACTGAAATAAATGCACTAGGTAGAAATCTCTTCAGGAACACGGCAAAGAAGTAAAATCACATAAACATTCTGTCCTTTCCTGAAAAGAAATGGTGCTGAAAAGAAAGCCATAAAGTAGTGTTTTCTGCGAATGGTACCATCTGCCTTCTAAACCCTAAATTACGGTTTAGGATCTTCAATGATGAATGTTGAATTCCTCAATCATTCACTGATATTTCTCTGCTACTCCATTAATATCTCCATCTGCGCAAACTGTGCTTTGAATGACCCTACAGGGTTTGACAGATTTTAACCCTGCTTCTTTAATGGAAGTCTTGTCGATTTACCTTCCTAGGCCTTTCTCCATAATTCCAGCCTCTGAAAAATGGTCCTTTGATGTTTCCTCTGTTACTGTAATAAAGGCTGTAAATCATGGCAGATTTCCGCCACTGTAACCCTGCAAAACCCGCAAACTTGTTAAGAAAAATCATGCGTGGGGATGGTGAAATGGTGGAACGGTGATGGCGGAAACACAGTGGAATGACGAAGAAATACTCTGGTTGCAGGATGGTGGAAATGCAGAAGATTACACGTAAAACCTTAGAAATAGGCTCTAGAATGGAATATGTATATGATATGGACGTGGGGTGAACACACGTGGAACGGGTGACGTGGAGGTACGGAGTCAACTGGCGGAGAGGTAAGTGATGTGGACCGTTAGATCTCAGGAGGAGATCGACGGTGGAAAGCGTACCGGAGGGCGATGAAATGGTGGGCCAGGGACACTGTTGACTTGGTTTAACACCCGTGCAACTTCACGGAGCGACTACCGTCGGATGGATCGCCCCAGATTGGACAGCTCTTGTGGATATCGCACCGTGTCTACGGACGAACAATAACGCACGATGGAGGGCGGTTTTTGAGCTGTACGTGGGGACACGTGAAAAACGATGTATGGAATCACTCCGAAATGAGAAATACTGCCTGCCTCGAAAAGGCGGTGCGATAAAAACCACTGGTTTTGTACAGTGCACGGAGCGGGGACCACCGGGGCGGATAGGTTTTTGACCGTTGATCTGCAGGTTGATCGGACGATGGATGGGCGATCTGGGCGATGAACAGAGTGGGCCATGGGTGTGATGAAGACTTGCGAATGCCATCGGATCTTTACAGATCGACGGTTATAAATGCGCCCGATATATATATGTGTGTGTGTGTGTGTGTGTGTGTGTGTGATAAGCACTTTCGGGTTTAGCACTTGGTCTGGCACCCAGGTTACATGGAGAAAAATACTGAGGGGCTAGGGCCGAAAGGTGCCAAACCTTATATATTTTAAATGTGGGTTTTGGCCATTTTTAATGTAATTTGGGGGAGTAGGAAGGTAACGCTAAGAAGAAAATGGATTTCTCAGGGCAGAAAGAGGGGGTTTGAAGAATTTAAGCGGGATTTATTAACAAAATTTAATAGGAGGCTGACATGGTCAACATCATGGGATGGAAAGCTCCTAGGAATTTGGATTAGGTAAGATCATTCATGGGACTAGCAGGTTACTACAAGAGGTTCATCAGGGACCATTAGGGGAATTTTGAGGTCTAAAATGGGCCTCCTAAAAAAAATGTACAACCAAAATAAACTTTATGAGAACCAATAGGACTCAAGATGATGATGTCAACCATGGGGGTTTTTTCACCATTTTTGTAGTAAAAAGGTAAAAATATTAAACAATAATAAATAATAAAACTACTTTTTCAACTCGTATTTTCAAATTATCTCCCTAAGGGTTTACTCAAATTTCAAGAGGAAGTACTGGTTGGATGCAAAATTTAATTCGTCATCCAAGGGGTACCCATGTTACATACTTTTGATGGACCCTGCTACATGAAAAATGAGAAATACATGAAAAACGTGATTGCAATCATATTTTTCATGTATTTGTCATTTTTCGTGTAGAAAAGGCTATCAAAAGTATGCAACATTGGTACTCCTTGGATGGGAAATTAAATTTTGCATCCAACGAGTATTCCTGCTCGAAATTTGAGTAAAAACTTAGGGAGATAAGTTCAAAATACGAGTTGAAAAAGTAGTTTTTTCATTTTTCCCTCTAAAATTTGATGATGTAATCATATCTTATTTATTATTTCCACTATTATTTTATAATTTCCTTAGGAGGCCTATTTCAGACCTCAAAATTACCCTAATTTTCTCTCGGATTTCATATCCTATTACTTCACTGCAGAGGCAAGGTAAGGAATTTGAATGGATAGAGGAATGTGCAACTAGTTTTGAAAAATTGAAGAAGTTGTTGAGGAATTCTCCAATGTTAAATATTGTAGATCTAGAAAAAGAGTTTGTGGTGTGTACAGATTCTTGCAAGAGAGGACTTGGTGGAGTCCTTATGCAGGAAGGACAAGTAGTGTGCTATGAGTCACAGAAACTAAATGAGTACGAGCTAAATTATCCGACACATGATCATAAGTTGGCATCGATAATCAATGCATTGAATATGTGGAAGAAATATCTACTTGGCAGGAGGTTTGTATTTATGAGAAATCACAGTGGATTGAGATACTTGTTTGACTAATCAAATCTGAATTCCATGTTGTTGAAATTGCAATAAGATGATGAGCTTAGTGGAAAGAAGTCGCCTTCACTAAGTGGGCCCGTAGGCTATTTTTGGCGCAGGTCTATTTTTAGACATGTCGATCATATTCTATGATTTACAGGATGCTATTTGTGGATGGTTGGTCAAGTCAGGAAAAATAGATGGACTTCTATTTTTAGACATATTGGGTAGAATCTATTTTTAGATTTCCAGTCTAAAAATAGATATGTCGAATATTATTAGCTCTTAATAATATTTGGACTATAAACATTATCTTATTCTCTTGGAGCACTTCAGTTAAGTGCACAGATGTGGCACAGGAGCTGACAGAAGGAATTACGCTATTCCTGAGGGTTAAATGGAGCTATTGCATGGATACTTCAGTTAGAACTCATGTGACAGAGTTTGGTGGAGTTATTGAGCTAGTTGATGGAGTTGTGTTCAGTTTAACTGAGTTAAACATAGTTGAGCTAGTTGTATCTAGTCTAACCGATTGATACACTAGTGAGAGTGGTGTGAATTAATTATTAATTAATTCACTAATTATTAACTCATTAATCAACTAAAGAATACATCAGTTAACTACAGTGCATGGACAGTTTCAGTGGAGACCAGTGAAGAGGTAGGTGAAAGAGCAGTGTGACTATCAGTTGTGACTATACTGTTGCATGATTTGCAAAAACCAGTGATTGGAGATGCCAATGAGGATTGCGTGAGAAATGCTGGACCAATTCGAGTTCATTCAGAGCCATTCTTCAGCAATGATTGTGCAGTAGAGGCAGGCTATCAGGTGGCAGAGATTGGAGCATGTGATTTGCTAGATCGGGCTTGATTAGTGTGTAGCAATTGGAGATTATACTGAGAGCTTGTGAGGAGCTTTGTATAACGATTGTTACATGATATATATGACATATAATATACAGATAGTTGGGGGTTTTCAGCTTTAAGCTTTCCCATAAAATACTGTGTTCATATGTGTGATTGTTTATGGTTTTAATGTGCACATGCGATTGTTTTTATTTCCGAAATTAATGATCAATGGTAGAAGAGATTCTATATTGTGCATGAAGTTAAAATAGTTTGTGATCAAGAGAATCTCGGTGTATAACATATCAGTTATCAAATTTCTACACATGCAAGGTAGATGGTTGGCCACGATCAGTGAGTTTGACTTCGAGATCCAATACACCAAGGGTAAGGAGAATAGGGTTGCATATGCTCTTAGCAGGTGGATACAGGTAAATCACATAACAAATATGAGTTCTTATGGGACAGACTTACAAGATCATATCTTACAGGCATGGCAACAATATGATAGGTATAGAGAGCTTAGGAACATGTTACAACAGGGTATAGGTCATAAGGATGTGGACTATTGTCTTACAGAGGATGGTTTGATCAGATATAGGGACAAGATATATGTGCTAGAAAATAGTGAGATCAAGAATACTATCTTGCAAGAGTTTCATGCAAAACTGTATTCAGGTCACCCAAGATACCAGAAGACATTAACAACAATGAAGAAGTTTTATCGTTGGATGACTCTAAAGAATGACGTGGTAGAGTTTTTGGCTAGATGCTTGGACTATCAGCAAGTGAAAGAAAAAAGTAAGCATCTAGGTGGACTACTAAATCCTATTCTGATTCTGATTAAAGGAAAATTAACTTTTGTTTTTGCTTTGTTTTATATATGTGGTCACCATTTTTGACTCGATACTTCACCTCTCATAGAAATGAGTATTTTTTTCCAAAATCATACCTAGTCGACACCATAACGGACCCAATTGGACCTCATCGATCTAGACATATTTTGGACCTCCCCCCATTACTAGGAGGAGTTCTAGGTTTTTCTCCATTTATGCATCAAAGACGAAACACTGCCACCCTTATCGGTTCATCCTTTATTGGGGCATCTTTAGTTGGGAACCCTCGATGGTCACCCAATGCCACACTAGTGGAAACCCCCACAGGGTCACCACATACCACTCCTCCCACAACCCCTAGGGGGCAAGGAGCGCTACCCATTCAAGAAGCCAAGTGAACACACATCTGGGTATGTCACATACAAACACCATATCTAACTAGAACATTGTGCCTTCGCAGTGTGGAATGGCTCTCAACCCACACTCACCATTCTTAGCATCATTGAACTTACCCAATATAACCAAGTTAAAGAACGAACCTATTGCACACAACCCAAAATGGCCCCCCATGTCCACGAAGCTCCCTTCAGACATTACAAAGTTCGAAGGGAAGAAAGCAGAATACCCAGGAAATCACATAATGACTTTCCACTTGTGGTGTTCGTTGAACAACATCTTTGATGATACTATTCGGCTGAGACTTTTTCAACGCACCCTAACCAGACTAGCTGCGAAATGGTAGGTGGAACAACCTTCTGCTACACATGGAACCTTTAGCACCCTTGCTGCAACGTTCCTAACGTATTTTTAGTTACCCATCCACCATGATTTCGGGATGGAATTACTGACATACTTTAGACAAACACCAGCCGTCCATATCTCGGACCATCTCCACGGATGGCGGTGACGTCATAATTTGTGCAAAGACAAACTCGACGATCAAGTTCTGCTAACCTCTTCTTGAAGACTCTCACTGTAGGGATTTCAAAATATGTAGCAACCCAAAAACCTACAACCAAAGAGGACACCATTAGTAAATCCCAACAGCTCGAGCTAATTTACTCACAGTCAGGATACATTTATAATGTCCTGCCTAATGCCCCGCACCTGCAAGCTTATAAATAATTTACAGGTGCGTCAAACTCTACAAATGGTTTGATCGGGTCACTGACCCACAGTCACCTAGGCAACAATTGTTAGTACCCTGGTTATGCGTATGATCCTAACCAGAATATCCTACAACCCGACTACGAGAGTCATCATGCACTGTTGCAAAACATGACCAATAAGGCGTAGTGGTAGCATCATCAGCAAGGAGGACCATACCCTCTAGCTCATGACGCAGCTATAAATGCTTACGGAAGAGCTCCCCCCCCAAATCCATTCACAAACCAGGGACAAGGACCAAAATATGCCCAGTCCCCAACACAAAACCCACCCATGCAGAATAATTCACAAGTGAACTTTGTGCAAGCTTCCCAAGCACAACCGTGCTAGTATCAGGTGGATCCTAATTATCCTCCCAATGCAGCAAGGAAAAAATCAAAGAAAAAACCAAGGGGAAATCCTGGATAGGGGGGAAAGAATCAACAATGCCCTCCGCAATATGAGGCTGGAGGCAATTCCAACCGAAATCAAAACGAGGAGCCAAATAACTCCCAAGGGTAGTATAAGAGGGTGAACCTTCGAACGAATCACTCTTGTGCAATCTATGGTGAATATGGCCATTACACTCACCACTGTCTCAATCTCCCAGAGCTGAACAAGCTTCAAGGTAACTATGGAAAAGGGGGATCCTCACAGTAGACAACCGTCATGCAAGAGCCTTTCCCCCACCAAGGGACAATTAGCACCCAACAACAACAAACAACCCCTGATGATTCCAGGAAAAAAAACCATGAAATATACATGACTGGTGAAGAAATTTTTTTTTCAGACACGGAATCGAAATTACGATACCCCACCAGACATTAATTTGTCAAGGGCTAGTATGAGTGCACCAATAGCACCATTGACCATATCGAAGATACATATTGAAAATTTTCCAAAGATGGCTAGGGGACCAACTAGTCTAGCAAGAAACCATTCCAAAGTGGCCCATAACTATAGCATTGTGGATGATTTAGCCCAATATCTTGCTACCATGTCAGCTTTGGAGGTATTACAATCATGCCCAAAGAAAAGGAAAGCCTTACTTTCTGCATTAGGTGCCATCGACCCTGCCAATTCATGCCTAATGGATTTAGATTTAGATAAAGCCACCCCTAGGCTTCCTTCGATGGTTGCATTCTAGATACCGGAGTCAGTTAAAAACATCACCATTCACTGATGTATCATTGACGAGGGTGCATACACATGCATCATGTCAAAGAATCTCTGGTAGAAGTTAGGGTCTCCCGAACTAAAGCCATCAGACATCACACTCAGAGCATATGACGAGTGCCCAGTAGCTCCCATTGGTCTCTACCGAAATTTCCCAGTCTGCTTAGTCAGAAATATGGTCCTTATATACATATAAGACATGGATGCTCAGCTGGATTACAATATACTCCTTGGCCGGAGTCATATGTACGCCATGTTAGCTATAACCTCCTCTATCTTCCGAACCATGATGTTCCCCCATGAGGATCACATCATTACTGTCGACCAATTGGCATACCATGACAAGCGATCCCTAAAAAATACTGATGTCATCCTACCCTATGGAGACACATCTGCTGAGACGCTTACAAAGTACCAATAATATGGCAACCGACCAATTCAAACCATCATCCATCCTTGGGTCATTTCTAGGAGATCCCCTTATTATACTAGAATCATCATCTGATATCACAGAGGCTCCAGTATGCATGATGTCCACATCAAGCATCGAAGCCAGCCAGGAGACAGAGACGAGCAATAACGACACCGAGTCCTAAGCCATGACAACCTCTCTAGCCTAAGCTACCTCCCAAACTCCTTTCCTCTATCCCCCATCTGGTTTTGTGTCACAACAAGTCTTGGCCACTGTGGTGTTACCAAGCTTATCATTTGCAATTCCGATTTGGTACCTGGTCCCACCTACCACAACAGGAGCCATGCATATCACCTCTACAGGGTTAATCCCCCTTAGTCCTGAGGAATCCGCATTTGTTAAGGAGACTATCGAAAACATCCCTTTGAAGGAAATTCCCATCACAAAACTGATGGTTACAACAAAAAACACCAGTAAAAGAGGGAAGATGGTAGAGAATCCAATCATGCAACATGAATTACAACCTTGCGCCATATGCGACATAATAGGCCACCTTACCCACATCTTCCAAGAGTTGGAAAATTAAAAACCGCTCCTTAGCTCTGTGGTAAACATCACAACAACAAGTTCCCGTAAAAAGGAACCAACCACCAAAAATCAAGGCAAGGCATTACGTACCAATCATGCATGCGCTATCTGTGGCCATTATGGGCACTACACCCATCATTGCCTAGAAATTCCGTGATACAGGAATGCATTACATGCCATCGAGCAATCCTATCAAGAGGATCCCTCCATACAGTCAATTGGAGATGAACCTCACATCATTTTATACCTACAAGAGGCACAACAGTCATTAGAAAGACTCCCAACCATTCCCCATCCCCATATAAAGAGTTGTGCTCTCTGTAACAAATGTGATAATTTCATCGTTGAGTGTCCATCCCTAGAATTGTTTCAGCGATGGTGTACAATCCATGTAGTATACCACGCTGACCTTCTAGCCACCCATTATTCATGTCAGATATGCGGTGGAAATCACCCATTGAGTAATTGTCACTATATTCCTAGATTCCATGCAACACTAACTAGTTTATGCACAACCATAATACGCCTCTCTCTAGAAGATGGCTCTGACATGAAATCCATGGATAACTCAATGAATCAAGAGGATGTGACGAGTAGATCCATCCTCTTCCTGTCAGCTAAAAAGTAGCCAGTTGGGGAACCCTTGGTCACCCCCAACCGCCCTACAAAGAGAAGACCAACATGTGTGTTATGTAACACACAAAATCATGTGGTCACCACCTGCCCTGACTTAGAAGCGCTACGCCATTGGTACCCGGTCACGTCATCAAATGAACCAGACGAGAACCCCCATGTTAGGATGTTTTTCCTAGTGTATCAGGGAAACTACCAGGAGTAGCGCTATATGTATATCCCACAAGTACACCCTATAATTAACACGCTACATATATTAGAGACAAAACTTTAGGATCTCATCAATACATAACCCAATAACCACGATGGAAGGCAGATCACCCACAGGCAGTCTACTCCATACCCATTCTGGCATATTGGGCAAGTTAGGAAGGTGCGCCAACCAAGAAAAACCCATGTTGAGCCTAGGAAAACATGCGGGCTATGTGACATAATTAGCCACTGGGTCAGTCAGTGCAAAGAACTAAAGCACCTCGCAAGCAGTTTTCACATAGTCTCTTCCCTCTCGCAAAGACATATCTCTAAACAAGAGAAGATCACACACTACTATTACCGAATTTTATCACACTTTCATCATACAATCAAATGTGATATTCTTCGAAAGCTTAGAGTAGCAAGAGAGGCGTTAATTATACACTCCCCAAGAAATTTAGACATACCCAAGCCAAAAAATCAGAAATGGCAGCAGAGGACCCTCTCCTCTACGTCTGATCCCTTCCGAGTGTCAACTTCTGGGACGAAGAGTAGTGTGGATTCCCACACAATCTACTTAGTTGGCACAATGGTACCATGCACCATTTGCACCGGCCATAACCACGAACCAGAGGCATGCCCACTAATGGAAACATTCAGGCACCTCTATACCAGGCACATCTTCTAACTCCCGGAAAGTGCGCAACCTAACAAGGAATCTAGCCTTGCACTCACCCAAGCTCCCATGATGGAAATTCCTCCCCCACCAAATGCCAATGACATGATACACCATATATGATTCATATAATCATGTATCGAAACCATGACTCGGGTTTTCTACTCATCTGCCATAGTTTGCGAGTCAACTGCAACTACGAGAGTACCTGTACCAACGACAATGAAAACCCAATCCATATGAAATCTTTCAACTGTGTCTGGTTCCATCACATCAACAATGGAATCCTTTCCATGTCTATCGACCAGCTCCATTCGAACTGAACCTCTTCCTCATGGCCTTACACAGAATCAATCCCCCTTAGGATCCCCATTTCATTTAGATGAGGACATCCTTGAGGCCATGATGGAGCCAGATTATCCATGGGATGGAATGCATCACCACTTATTTTTTCTCCCTAGAAAAACGTTCATTCCTGACAAGACAAGGGAACAATAGATTTATGCAATTGAATCAAAAGATTTCCTCCCATCAGGGAAAGCTGATTGGTTCAAGAATCCCATCCTGGTGCCCGATGCATTCAAGGAAGGAAACATGTCAAACATTTCACCTACCATCAAGGTGAATATATCTCGGAATCCTAGAAAGGTCGAAGAAATCTCAGTGGGGGCAGCATGTTGACCAGAAGACAGCATGTTGACCAGAAGAGATAACCTCTTATACCCAATTGCTACAAGAGCATCGAGATATCTTCGCATGAGACTACTCAGAGATTCCTGGGCTTAGTACCATTATTGTAGAACACCATATTGGCACCCGGTCTCACGTACCACCAATACGCCATAAACAACGTCAACTGTCCAAGGCAGAAGAAATAAAACGATAAATTGACAAGCTTCACAAAGCCGGGTTTATCTACCCCATTGCTTACACATATTGGGTTTCTAGTCTTTTTCTTGTCAAGGCACCATACATGTTTGCACTGATTTTCATGATTTTAAAAAAGCATTTCCCCAGGACAATTACCCTACCCCATTCATTGAAAAATTCATCGATGCTTGTGCGGGTCATGATGCCCTCTCCTTCATGGATGGCTTCTCTGGGTACAGTCAAATTAAAATCCTCCACACTGACTGGTACAAAACCATGTTCACTACCCCCTGGGGCACATTCACATATAAGGTAATGCTATTTGGCCTAAAATGAGCCACCTTCCAGAGGGCCATGAACTACATCTTTCATGACTTGGCACACCTTATCCTTGTCTACTTGGATGACCTCACCGTCTGATCCAAGAAGCATTCAGACCACCTCGAGGATCTGCGACTGGTATTCCAACGACTCCGAAAATACAACCTACGCTTGAACCCCCTCAATTGTGTCTTTTGCATCACAGCAGGAATAATTTTAAGTTTTATCGTGTCCCAACAAGGAATTCGAGTGGACCCCTTCAAGGTCCAAGCCATAAAATAGGTACCTCCACCTCGAACCCTCAAGCAACTATAAAGCTTGTAGGGAAATGCCAATTTTCTGAGACGTTTTGTCCCAGATTATGCCACTTGCGTTCAAGGATTCCTGCACCTCCTAAAAGACACAAACCCAACAAGCATTCGATGCGCTGAAAGACACATTGTCTTCAACACCACTAATAAGTCCCCCTGGATACAACAAAGATTACATCCTGTATCTATCAACATCTGAGACCGCTTTGGCTAGAGTATTTTTCTAAGAGGGCCCAGATGGGAAGGATCACATAATATACTACGTTAGAAAAACCTTATCACGCCCTGCATTAAGATATGAACCCGAAGAAAATACTGCCCTAGCGCTAATTCACGCAGTCCAAAAACTTTGCCACTACATCATCTTAAAAACCACAACGATCATCGCATATTTTAATCCCATCAAATATCTACTCATGCACCACTTAATGAACCACAAATACACCCATTTTATATTCTTTATACAAGAATATAACTTACAGTTTCGCTCCCCCAAGAGCGAAAAGGCGTTAATCTTAACAGAGCTCATTATGGACCTCCCAAGTCATACCAAAGGATCACTAGTAAACGATTCACTACCAAACAAACATCTCTTCCTCGTAGCAACCGATGACCCTTGGTACAGAGATATCCTTCTCTTCTTACGAACCCAAAAGTTTATACCCCATATTATTCGAGATGACCGTTGGTGCATTCGCCCCCAAGCCCCCCGATACCTCCTTATGGGAGATGTCTTATACTGACGATGCATCGACACCATCTTACGTCGATGCGTTACCCACGACCAAAAGGAAAAATCCCTTAATGAATTCCACAATGGAGCTTACGATGGCCACCTTTTCGGAATGGCCACCGCCCAAAAATTCCTACGAACATGATATTTCTGGACCACTTTATTTCGTGAGTGCATTTCATCAGTCAAGAGGTGAGAGCAATTTCAACGCTTCGCTCATGAGGCAAGAGCCCCTCCCGCTCCCCTGCACCCTGTCATCATCATTGGACCCTTTTGTAAATTGGGGATCGAATTCATGACTTGAAACCCTGCATCGTCGGGAAATCATAAATACATCATTGTGGCTGTTGATTATTTCACCAAGTGGGCAGAGGCTATGCCCACACACAAAAACACCGCAGAAACCGCTGCACGATTTCTGTTTAACCAGGTCACTGCCCGGTTCTGCGTACCCAAAGAGTTAGTATCCGACCATGGGAAACACTTCAAATTTTTTTTTTTCCAGGAGCTATCTCACCATCTCGGATTCACACATTAATTTTCATCACTGTACTACCCCCAATCCAATGGACAGGTAGAATTTGTGAACAAATTCCTCAAAACTATGTAACTACGTATGGTGAATAACCGCAAAACAAACTAGCACCACATGATTTTCTCTGCCCTGTGGGCATACCACATGGGCGCGAAAACATCCACTGGGTTCACACCCTTTCACTTGTTACATGGGGTCGAAGCCATGATTCCCATAGAATGCGAGATCTCGAATTTACACACCGCCATCGAACTCCTCGATGACACATAGCCTCTAGAGAAGCATTTAGTACAACTAGAGTTCGTCGACAAAAGCCGACGGCAGTCGCTACAACACAATGCGGCCCACAAGAAATGGGTAAAATCATCGTTCGATCACCACATCAAACGTCATTAATTTACCAAGGGAGAGTTAGTCCTCTTCTACGATGTCGCAAAAGAAGTCCTAGGGTCAAGAAAGTTTGAAACCTTGTGGAAAGGACCCTACATCATAAAACATTGTCTCCTCAAGGGAGAATACATCTTGAAAGATCCAGATGGAACATGCCTCAGCAACCCCGTCAACGGCCTTTACCTCAAGAAATTTTACCCATAAGGGCCAAGAGGGCTCACCCCTAGAGTCAAAGTACACAGACCAAAAAATTTAAATTTTTGACCAAAAGACTTGTCACAAAATATGCTCCAGTGTCACAATGTATTTTCAACCCTACCATTACTTTGGATTTGATGATGGAGCATTGCGGTGGTCTAAAAGTTTAGTAGCAACCACATGGGTCATCTATCACCCTGACCAATCACCATTATTCACCAATGGTGTATGCATCGGCTCAATGACAAACAATTAGGCGGAATATGATGTCGACATCGGACTTATGTGCGATGCCCTCAATCAAGGCATCTGCCATTTTCATATCTACCTTGATTCCCAGTTAGTGGTGTCATAGTTAAACCAAGAGTTTGAGGTACGGGATTCATATCTATTTAGAAAATATTTGCGTGCAAAAAAGATTAAGCCGTCAATTTGATCACATTGCATTCACACATGTGCCAAGAAATCAAAACCAAACTGTTGATCGTATAACTAAACATATCCTAAATTGGAATGCATCTTGGATAAACCATCATACATAAAAAAAAAACATAAAAAAAAATATATCCATCAGCACAATACATAATCCATAAAATAATATCAATAGAGGACACACCATGTAGAGCCGCAAAAAATGTCTCTCTCATATATATCAAAAAATATGTGTCCGAGTACAAAAATTGTCAAGTCTCTGACCCATAAGTTAGCCCAAATATACACATATACAAGTCGACAAAAATAATGGAAGCATCCTCATAATGGGTGCTTTCCCTGTGTAAAATAAGCCTCTAGTGATGTGCCCCTCTAGGTGGGGCACCTGGACCCACGGCCGCTCCCAGTACCAGCACTAGAGCCGCTGTCAAAACTGAGATCACCACCCGGCGCAAAGTCGGTCGATAACATTTCTCTTGGGCCATCAATGTCTCTATCCATGCATCATTGAGGTCATCCACAAAACCTCAGATAGGCATCCATTAGGTCAAGCTGCCCACTCAACCCCATGCATCCTCCAAAACTCAAGCCCTGAACTCCAGAGCAGCCATATGATCTGTCAGCTCTGCGGCACGAGCCTCTGCGGCCTCAGTGCGAGCGATTGCTGCAACACACTTGGAAGTATCCAAGCTGCTACCCTCCCCTGAGAGGACAACCTCCCTGCCAGGTGCTCCACCTTAAGGCTGCGACGGAGCCCCCCCTGTCCCTTGGCTACGGGTGAAACACCTCAAGGCCTCCGGATCGGATCATGTCCCACCAACCAAGCCATGGGACGCTCGACTTCGCCAAGATCTGCAAGAGTAACAAAGCTATGTGAGTGTCATCGTAATATGCACATAAAGCATAAATACTCAAGTAAATGTAGAATAAAACATAAAAAACACACATGTTGGCCCCCATTCATATCCCACAGGAAGACCCATGTCTGGGTATCCACGGAAATCTATCCCCATCATCTAAGGATTGGTCTCAAACCAATCCTCTGTAGTGGCATTCAAGTAATGCCCCACCCAACCTCCCCCCCCGCGAGGCATCATGGGGGCCCACCTCCTCATGCGAGGTTCTCGAGGACCCCCAACAGGCACGGATACCATAGGCCTCAACAACACCACTCTCTCATACATTATTCTACACAGGATACTAGCATATGTAAACAATTGAGATCCATGACGGACCTTGGAGAGGTGAGCCAACATCCCGTCGTAGCAGTGATGGGAAAAATACAAAAAACGACTAAACCTCAGCCGGCGCATAACACCAATCTGCGGACTTGATGCTTGATTGGTTGCAGACAACCCTGTTAACCACACAATACCTGCTAGAGAACACCGCTCGACCAAGTCAATCACCGAGGCTATCTGAATACACTCCTCTGTGAGAGGCGCCCTGCCATAATGGCCCGCTGAGAATTGTTGAAGATCCACTCTCCTAGGGTGAAGCAGATAAGGAAGCGCCTCACCCTGAGGTAGTAGCCTGGTCACAAAGTATATATCCGTCTCGAGATGGATAGCCAGGTCTCACCCTCACAACACCATAACCTTGTGCCGCCTATTCTAGCATCAATAAGGTAGCGCAATAAAAAATCCTGTGATCGCAAGAGGTAATTCTCCAAGAACTTGAGAATACCCCATTGCACCAACTGCTGGCATGTATTGGCATCAGCTGCCAAATTGACCCAGAGGTAAGGCCAATCCCTCTCCCTCCAAAACATCCTATCATCAAATAGGTACACATCAGTGACATTAAAAGCACCAAAAAAATTTCAAAAAATTGCTTTGGCTTTTCGCGCATTTGTTTCTCAGACAGGCGTAAAATATGTGTGCCTGTTTCTCCCACAGACGCGGAAATGGAATGCTAAAAGCTACTATAGGGGTGATAATTCACGCAAAACCCTCGGTTCTGTGCAAAAATTACGTGTCTGTGCCTTGATCGCTCGCGTGGTTAAGGAAAAAATTTTCTTGGGTCCCATACAAGCCTAGTTTGTATGGACCTTGGCCCAAGCATACTGAAAAAATTAAAATGCAGGACATCATGGGGCCTTCCTGGCTCAAGAATCGCGAGTCCCAGGTACTAAGGCTGACCGTAATGGCAAGGACATCTCCACAAAATCCTCTGAACTCTCAAAACCTCAAAAAATCAAATGTCGCAAATGAGTGGAAATAAGCCACATTGGCCTATATGTCACCCTTTTTAGATTGTTTGGAGGACCATAACGAGAGCTCATAGAGCCTGATTGCAGAACCGAGAGAAACACAATGATCATCACTTCATAACACCCAAAGGAGGCTCCACAAATTCATACCTCCAAAAAAACAATTTTTCAGTGCCGACAGTTATGACCTCTGTCATCTTCTTTTTTCAACACACATTTTTCAATAATAGGTGAATGAGGAAGATGCTTTCACTTGGGATATTTTTTTGCAGGTATTGTACAAACCATCCATCGCTCCATCCACTGAAATTACCAGATTAGGTATCATTCTACCCCCAACATGATAGAGTCCTAGAAAAACTCTGCATATCCTGACATCATTTCTCCGCAAGAAATTAACCATAGGTTCCAAGCACCCGACCATGTTTATCATCTCCCCACCTTGCACATGATAAACATCCTTGTTGGTCAATAGAGCCTCTACTCCATGGCGCCACTCAAAGTAGAGCATACATCAGAAAAATCATGATGCCATGGCCATAACACTTCAGTCTAGGAAGCACTTCATGCCCATTCACCTACCATGCATAAAGTCAAGTTTTACCATGTCGTAATAAAACCCCTTTTCCGGGATACCATGTTTTTCATGAAGATCGAAAGCGCACCACTGCTCCTTGCATTTGGCCTACCATACCCCCATAAACATAGCCCATCCACGATATTTTCCATCCACTTCATTACCCCCACACAAGAGACCAACCAATGGGCCCCCCACCCTTAGAAAAAAAACCCTCCTCACATCATCAGTGAGCGATCACTTTCATGTTTTGGGGCACCCATCTCTATGTTTTATACAATCCAATCCCATCGTTTCATTATTTTGGTAAGTGTACAAAGATTGAAAATGGTGAAAAACGTCCCCCACTCATCCATCCATTTTTCTCCCATGGTAGCAGTCCTTGGTCACCCTTGGTCAAAGTATCACACCTTTCACGCATAAGCCGCCATGACATTCATAGGCAGAATATACCCATCCTATACATCCTACCAACTCCAGGGATTTCCTCATTAGAAATATTTATGACTATCGCCAAGATGATTTTTATACTCTGACCTTGGGCCACTGAATCCCTATCATTAGTATTCAGTTACCACTCGCCATCATACCTATGTTAAACCTATCTAATGCAAGATCCCGATCCCTTGCATTAGTGACTCTCTCGTTCGATTGAGGCTTCCTTTTTGTCGACTTCAACTCCTATTTTCCAAAAATGAAGCAGTACCTTGGATTACTCCTCACCACAATAGGGACATCCTCGGGTGGCACTATGGGAATCATCATTTCCCACAGATGTCATCGATCCTCCTAACATTCGACTACATCACAAGCTTTCATGTCAATATCATATCGTACTTTACAACCATTGCACTTTTCTCAAAATTTTCGAAGACCCGTGCCATTATAAGCATCTCTTTCAAAAACACTTACACGGGAAGGTCCCAATCATACACCCATGCATACAATGAGCATTTATATGACATACCAAGCTGATGCATGTGGGCACCACTTTCCACCTATTTTCAAAGAAAAACTCCCCTGTGGGCATCAACAATCATTGTCATCAACCAAATCAGCAGATCACTACCATACTAGTAACACATACATAATATGTATCTATCAGATAGATTTGTTTAGCTAACCAAAGCATCATGATCATGGGACATGCCCACCTCTTAGAAAAATTGCATTTATTGTATCATAATATTTCTTGCAGGCTTCCTAGAAGACATGGTCACCCTTTGACCCATTGTAAGGCGTTTCCAACTTTTTACTACACGCAGGTCTCTCTCTCTCTCCACACAGTACACAAAAAATAAACTGTAATGTCTTTTGGCTATATAGTTCTTCCTAGACCTCACACATTAGGGGGAAACTATTATGACTGGAAAATCAGACAAGCAAATATGACATTATTAAATGTCAAGTAGAAGGATTTATAGTGCCAAGGCACATTGGAGGATTTGAAATTTTTTAAAAATCCCTAAGTTTTAGAAGAAAAATCAAATTGCGCACCAAGTACTCAGGAAAAATATGCCTTTGCGCGCATTTTTATTCGATAAGTGTTCCTTTGCACGACTTTCCCTCGTAAAACGGCGTGGTCGTGAGAGTGGTGGAAGTCACTTTCTGGGACCACAAGGCACACTCCAGGAAAATGGTCCCACACTTGAGGCCGCCTAAGCCTCCTTGGGAACTAAAGGTAGCACACAAAGGAATCAAGTGGCACACAATGGAATCAACCCCCTCTCTTGGGTCACCATCCATCAATATACCAAGAGAGAGAAGGAGAGTTTGAATTCATCTATAAAAGGCCACCAAGAGATTAACAAAGGGAGAGCACATTATTAAGCTAGCCAAAATTTCTTTGAAGAAATCCAACATCGTGCAATCCAAAACAAAAGTAGAGAGGGGATTCGGTTGTTGGAAATTCAACAACTTCAATCCTTTGGAATAGAGAGAGATACCTTGCACCAAGAAACTAGAAGGTAAAAATGTCCTTGCATCGGGTCTTAGGACTCCCTAGTTCTAAGGTCCCCTTGGCAAGTGTGTAGACATAGTATATTTATTCATAACAACAAGCAATAAGAGTGGAAATTTATGCCACCGTTAGTATTATTGTTGTGTTTGACTCTTTATGAGATTTTGTGTTTATGTTTAACTTAGTCTTGTTTTCTCTCTACATCTGCATACTATATCATTAGTTAGTGTGTTTAATGTTTTATAACTTTTTCACTAACCTGCGAACTCTTTTTTTAATCTTCCTATGACCTTAGAGGCAGAAACCACTCCTCTTAAGAAATTTTGGATTGGTACACTTGTGCACCAAAACCACTACCACACCTATCAAATATCATGACCCTGGGAATCCAATAGTCACTGTTCAAATTCAGGGTCACAATTTCCCAAATACCCTGGTGGAATTAGGAGCTACTATAAATATCTTGAGTATAGAAACCTGTGGTGTCCTTGGGATCACAACCTTGAAATCGACTTCCACTTTGTTGGAACTAGCTGACAGATTGGTAGTCAAACCAAAGGGAACTCTAAAATATGTTATCGTTTCTCTAGATTCTTGGGAGTACCAAGTGGACTTTCTGGTTATCAATCCTAGAAATATAATGGATGGGAATCTTCTAATATTAGGGAGGCCATGGTTGGAAACAAAAAACACATACATAGGATTCCAAACAGGGAATATGAAAATTACAAAAAGAATTGTTGTAAAAATTGTTGTCTTATACCCGTCTACTAAACCCAGCCTACCTATTGAAAATTATCAATTATTTTCGCCCAAATATCAGGAGGAAAACATGTGTTCTCCTCTTACCTTGGATGAAGCTCTTTCATTTAAAAGTCAAATCGAGGATGATATAATTAATGGCTTTAATAACAAACCTTCTACTGTTGGGAATCCAACATGTCAAATGCTAAAGTTCATACTTGATAATGAGGCCAAGGAAAATTTGCTAGAGGTTTTGAATAACGACCATATAACCATGAATGTTGTCCATAAGAGAGTCGCATTGAAATCGAGCCTAGTAAAACATGTAATATTAATTCCAATCTTGATGATCAACAACATAAAAAGTTAATTAAGATTCTCCATAAATATAAACAAGATTTTTCTTGGGTATATTTTTACATGAAGGGCATTGATCCACAACTATGTACCAATCACATTTATATAGAAAAAGATGTCCATGCTATTCAACAACCTCAGAGAAGATTAAATACACACCTTAGGGATGTAGTAAACAAGAGTTGCAAAACCTTCTGGATGTAAATTTTCTATATCCTATTTCATACATCCAGTGGGCTTCACCATTAGTTGTCATCCGTAAGAAAAATGGTAGATGGAGAATTTGTGTCGATTATATGGAACTGAACAAGGCTACATAGAAAGATCATTACCCGATTCCATTTTTAGATCAGGTCCTTATCAATCTTGCTGGGAAGAAAATTTTCTCCTTTCTGGATGGTTTTAGTGGTTATAATCAAATTCAAATCACTCCCGAAGACCAGGATAAGACCACATTTACTTGCCCTTGGGGAACATTTTCATATAGAGTTTTACCATTTGGGCTATGTAATGCACCAACCACTTTTCAGAGGGAAATATTGAGTATCTTTTATGATTTAATTGGTGAAGGACTTGAGTTGTACATGGACGAATTTAATCCATATGGTAACAATTTTGAATAGGCCTTACAAAATTTAGAAAATGTTCTTGAACGCTACATTGCTACTAGATTATGCCTTAGCCATGAAAATTCTCACATCATGATGATCGAAGGTGTAGTTCTAGGACATTACATTTCTACTACCAGAATTCAAGTGGATCTAACAAAAATTGAGGAAATTCTTATGTTTCTTACTCCTTGTACACCAACTGAGGTATGCAGTTTCCTTGGCTATGCTGGTAATTATCGCAAATATATATCACATTTTCAAAGATAGCAACACCACTATATTTCTTGACAAGAAATGTTGAATTCGAGTGGACTGAAATATGGGATGTTTCTTTTGCAGAACTTAAAAAGTTGGTCTCAATAGCCCCTATGTTAAGAGGGCCAAACTAGAAATTACCCTTCCACGTTTCATTAGACACAACAATAGGAGCTTTCCTTGGACTGGAAGAAGAAAAAAAGCCTTATGCCATTTATTATATCAACAAAAACCTTACACTGACATAGTTAAATTATATAGTGACGGAAAAAGAGTTTTTAGTTGTTGTGTATTATATTAATAGATTTTGTCACTATAAAATGGGATATCCAGTCTTCCTGTATATTGATCATTCTGCCATTAGATATATAGCTAATAAACCTTTCACCAATGATCGAATAACTCGATGGGTGATGTTATTATAGGAGTTTGATATTACTATAAAGAATCGTCTAGGAAAGGAAAATATCATTGTATATTTTCTATCTAGAATACCTAAAATAGCCTATCCTTTACCAGTGGAAGATCAATTTCCAAATGAACACTTGATTTCTGTAATAATCAAGACACCTTGGTATGCTGATGTGGCTAATTTCCCAGCAGCAGGAAAACTGCCATCACACTTGCCACCTCAGGATCGAAAAATTATTGTTCATCGCAGTGCATGATTTTCCTGGATAGATGAATACCTCTTCAATACAGGGTTTGAATTTTAGATCTGTAGATGCATCGGAGAGGATGCAATTTATGACATTATCAGTGCCTGTCATGATGAAACCTACGATGGAAATTTCGGTGATTGCAGGATTGGGTATAAAGTACTCTAGATGGGATATTATTGGCCCATGATATTCAAATATGCAAAGAAGTATGTCCAAAGTTATGATAGCTCTTAGATAATGGTTCGTCCCATTCAAGTTGATGAGATTCCCCTAAAGCCACAATTTGCAATAGAAACCTTTGAAATATGGGCATTGGATTTTGTAGGCCCCTTTAACCCACCATCAAATAAAAATGTGCACATTCTGGTTTGCACATATTATGTGACTAAATGGGTGGAAGCAATAGCTCTCCTGGAAGCTACATAAGAAGTAGTCATTAGTTTCTTATTTAAACTATTTGTGTGATACAAACTTCCTAGAGAAATAATAATAGATGGGGAGTCACAATTCACTACTCATAAATTTTTTGCCACTTTATAGAAGCACCACATTAAGAGCATAGTCACTTCTCCTTACCATACTCAAGAAAACAGACAGGTGGAAAGTACCGATAAGGTTATGGAGGAAATTTTGACCTAAATAGTATTTGTGAACCGCCAGAACTGGGCAGCTAAACTCCCAGAGGCTTTTTGGGCCTATCGAACAATGTGGCACAATATTACTGGGCATTCACCATGCCACCTTGTTTTCGGTAAGGATCCCATTTTTCCTATTGAATTTGAGATTAAGACTCTTAAAAATATAAGAGAAGTTGGACTGGATTTCACATAAGCACAAAAAAAATGTTTACAACAACTTAATGAATTGGACGAGATGCACCTTTCGACCCTGCAACGTAGAACTATTATTCAATAGCAGAGGACCAAGTGGCATGATCTCCTTATTAAAATTTTTTTTTTTAGAAAGGTGACTGGGCGTTATTGTATGATTCCAGATTTCAATATTTTCCAGGAAAACTTCAGACGAGATGGTTAGGACCTTATGATATTACTGAAGTCTATGACAATGGTACATTGACCTTGACTAATACTGATGGTTATGGCATCTCTTTTCTTGCTAATGACATCGACTCCGCCTATATCATCAGCCGCTTACAAGAGAGTCTTTTTTCCATTAGATAAGTAATGATTCCAATTTTTAGATCGTTGTTGACTGGGAAGGTAACTCCACAACTACATCTAGCTGATTAAAAAAAAAATCTTTCATTTTGTACATAATGTATATAATTCCATGGAATTTACGTTTTGTAATAAAAATAAATAATAATAATAATAATAATGAAATAAGGGGAAATTTGTTGTTATTCTTTTATCACAAGTTGTTGTTCCTTTGGTAACAACTGTTGTTCCCTCACTGATGTTCCCTTAGTTTCAATCATTGTTCCCTTTCATAACATCTTGTTGTTCCCTTTTATCACAGTCATTTTTCCTATGGTGGCAACTTTTTTTCCCTTAGTTGCAGTTGTTGTTCCCTTTCATACCAACTTGTTGTTTCCTTTTATCACAATTGTTGTTCCTTCACTGTTGTTGGAGTCATAACTTTTGTTCCCTTAATCACATTCACTATTCCCTTTCATCACAAGCCTGTGGCTCCCTTTATCACAATTGTTGTTCCCTTTGGACACAGTTGTTTTTCTCTTAGTCACAACTGTTGTTCCCTTATGATTGCTTTTTTATTGAGTTATAACAATTTTTTGTGTGAAATTATTCTGATTTTGAAGCACTTTTATGATATCATGGTGACATAATTATTTCTTTCCAATGATTAAAATAAGACAATATTATATTTGACTTCTCAACTTCATCAACAATTTAAAAATCCTAATATTGTAAATACATAAACTAATCATAATATATCTCTTCAATTACCACCAGATGAATTTCCCTTTTCCTTATAATCCAGTGATCTACTTAACAAATTAAATTTTGGGAAGCAAATAGAAAACTAAAAGGATATTTATTACAATACTTTTTACGCCATACCTAACTCTTAAGGAGTTGAGGAGCCATCTCATTCACTAATCCCTTATCATAAGAAAATTAGAAAACTACTAATAAATCAAAAGAAGAAAATTACACCAAAAGGATAGGAGGTCTCATTACAAGACGACCTACCATGATCATAATAATTAATAAGGAAAAATGACCATTCTGGTCACCAATCCAGGGTAATGGCCTTTGACACTTGAGTTTAAGTACAAGAGGTCTCATCATGAGCCGACTTGTTCGTCTCATTAAATATCTGGTGAATGGCATTGCTACTAGTTGGTCACCACGCCAGAACAATGGCCTTTTGACAATAACAAAAAAAATTAAGTTATGAATCCTTTTTAGTAGAAAGAGATATTGGCATATCAATGGGGTAAAAGGAAACCTTGTCAAGGCTATGGATGCTTGATGGTAGCAGAGGCCATGCTTGTGGTATTGAATTATATATGAAATCACTTTATAAACACTCTTATATTTTGTCTTCCCTTTCTAATAATAAATGAGGATCAATGGATCATTATGGAAATTTATTACATTAGGAAGGTGGTAATGTTGAGTATGTGGGTATAATCATTTATTCTAAATTTCATATATCAAGAATGCAATTCTAAATAATTTCAAGTCTATCTTTAACTTCTTTCTCTCAAACAGTTATATTTTGGTGTGAATCTGTTTTACCCATGATTGGAGCTTTAATTATATTTCTATGCTTTGATTTCCACGAATATTTAGTTTCGTTAGTATATCTCAACATTTTATACACCCTATGGTATAAAATGTCCCCGATTGGTATTTTTATGTTTTTACAGTCGTCCATTATGGTAATTAATTTGTTTCTATTTGATTGATTATACCCGCCATCCACCACATCATTGAAGGTCATGGTCGAACTTTAAATTTATTTGGGGGGAAGAAGAACCACACATATGACAAGATGTTTAATTTATCACAGTAAATCTGTTTTGCATGCATTAAACTCATTTACTTGTAATTTTCGAAACAACCGAGATGGGTGGCTGATCAATTCACTACGAACCAACCCATTTGAGAGTCTCCGAATAGGCATGCAGTATTTTGGAGCGAGTGAGCTAAATACAATATTATTCTCGATTACATAGATTTTACAATGTGATTGCTCTATAATTCATACAAAATTTGAGCAATGGGATAACCATAGTGAAGGGAAGGAAAGCGCAGGTTAATGAAGCAATCTTGTTAGAAGTTACAGGCCTTCCTATGGAAGGCGAAAATTGGGTTGAAAAATATACGCTGTTACAGAGCGCAACATTGTTGTTCAAGGACACCGGAGAGGAATTGATTAGGAAAGGTAAGGGGTATAACCCTGCTTAATTTCCAGAACCCTAAAAGGAAATGGAATGGTTTGTGCAAATATATATCACCTATGATGGCCAATACTACGTGGTCAGACCTTGACACTTGAAGTTGATGGCGACACTCAAGCAGAAGGTAACTCTAAACTTACCTTACTTTTTGAATTCAATTTTGCATGAGACTGTTATAAGATTTAATAATTCCAAAGACCATATTGCGGTGGTAAGCCAATATAGTCTCATAAAACTAATAGTTGTCAGAGAACTGAGCCAAGTACACCTAAGTTGGGAAGAATTTGTGCGAAAATATGAGTTCCCACTCCGAATTGGAATACCTATCGTAGATCTTGAGAAACTAGTAGAGAAAGAGGAGGCCAACATGGAAAGGGCATAAAATACATAGGAACACCCCCAAACCTCAGCTTTGCAACATATAACCATGGAAAAAAGAGAGCAACTTTTCTTATGGTCTCTTTACCTACTAAATGAAGAAGGTCATCCAGACTATCCAAAACAATGAGTTCCACAGATTCTTTTTTACAACCAATGGACGAAAGTGAATCTCAAAGAATTTCTGACATACAAAAAACTCATCAAGAATCCCCCCCCCCTCCAAGTACATGAAATTTAAGTGGCCTAAGTATTGGAAGGATTAGGAACCCTTTTTAGTTCTGTAAATTTTGAGGATGCCGCTGGTTGTTCATAATAACCACCAGAACAAACTCCGATGCCCAATTCTCTTGTTTCTCCTTCCAATTCAACAACTATTGTCATTCTGTAGTCCTCAGGAGACCCTGTAGATACTTCTCTTCCAGAGCATTATGTAGACTCCATTACAACCATCATGGAACCTTGTTCTCCCCCAAAAGAAAAAACTCTACAATATTTTGTGGGACACAAGTTCAATGTTTATTCTTCTAGTATGACCCAGTTTGATGAGGGTTTTACAAATCCTGTATAACTGAGGAAGTAGTGGCTAAAATTCCTGAGACTATCATCTATTTTCCCTCTTCTTCCATCATCTAGATCGAAGATCTTGTTGGAAAAATAAGAAGCAAAATTGATCACGAAGTAGAGTTGCTAAAAATATAAAATAGGAAACTGCAAAGAAAAGTGCAACAACTCAGGAAGTGGTTGAGAATCAACAAGGTTCAGTGGTACCACAAAGAAAAGCAAGAAAGCCGAACAACTGAGACTCAAACTAAAAAAATTGTTGTCTCCACAAAGACTCAGAAAAAAGAAACTCTTGTTGTTACCACAGGAACACAAACCGACCCAGATATATTAAGAATTATCACGATGACTATTGTAGTGAGTACTCAAACAAAATTATCAATTCCCAATGACATGAGCACACAAACAAGGCAGGTACCTCCTTACACCCCTTTAATTGTAGATGCTACCATTCGAGTGTTAAAAAATAAGCTAGAAGGACAACAATAAACTTTGATATGGTATCAAAGAGCAGTGGTTCCCCGAAAGGAGCATCAGGAACTACTACAAAAATTCAAAATAGTGCTGACCACTAAAGACGAAACCTATGCTAAATTAAGAGCAATGGAAAAAAAGGTGAAGACCATAAAAGGTCATCTTGAGAAATCCATTGAACATATAAAGGAAGTCTGTTCCATATACTATGATTTCATGTCTTGCATATGTCCGACTAAAAACTATGCTTTTTTTTCATTGGAATGATATATTTTGCTCAAGATTAAGCTCGTTTGGTCCAGCCAGCCTTATGAACTCAAAATTGTTTCTGATTTTTTTAATACTTTTCACTAACAAGATGATAACGCAAAGGTATCTCTTGTATGAATTGTATATACAAAATCTCATTTTTGAGGAACAAATAGATGAAAACCATGATCCCTTCATTGGATATGTACAATTTCAGCCATTTATTTCTTTTTCCAAAAATCAAATAAAGTGGTCCAAAGCTTATAACATATGCCAAAGGAGAGAAGATGGCCTTGACCTTTGGGTCAAAGGAGATCCAAAAAGCCCTTTGTGCACACTTGTTAAACATAAGAAGCTTATGGAGCATTCTAGCTTTGTTACTACCTTAGCACTTATCCATAATGATGTTTTAAAGTAAAGGCTGAAATATTTTGAGGATATTAAGGTGGAAGTTTTACAGGCTACTAAACAGAGATGGAAAATGTCATCTAATGAAGTTAAGAACAAATTACCTTTCAATTTCAAGAATTTTCAAGCTACAACAAGTAGGGTAAGGTATTATGTTCATTTGGTCCTAGAAGAGGGCCCTAGATGGCTTGGATATAGGTACAAATGCCCTATAATTTGGTACCCTCTTGATCACTATAAAGTCGAGTATGAGCTAATGGAACCAAGTAAGTTTGTATCATTCCAGGAATTCAAAAGTAGGAATGGATCCAGACGCTATGGAGAGCATCCTTACCCAGTCTACTCTCTAACCTTACTTCATGTCAACCATCTCTTTGCATGAGGTCATGCAAAAAGGTAAGTTCAGTGTGATGTTGGGCCTTGGAATTGGTATAATTCTTCACCTTATTTCCTTAGTTGATAGTTTTCTTTTCAAGCCTTTTGAACATAAATTATAATAATTTGAATGCTAAAGGGTTATAGAAAGGAGTTAATAATTGTTTTGTTATTTTACCTCATTAGTGAATTGATTTGAGTCTTGAAGATATTATTAACTCACGATTTAGGTCGATATTTGGACAGGAAATATTCAATGTTGATTGTTGTTCCTTGAATAGCTGAGGAAGTCCTAGCCATAAGGAAATCATTTGGACTATTTGTAGCTTGCTAACCATGAATTAACACCTTATATGCATGTTAGTTTGAGGGGTCGTGACCCAGGTTTAGATTAAGGTTTACCAACAAACCCCTGTACTACTAGCCCTTCCGGCAATGGCCTGCTTGTGCAAGTCAAGGTCTCACCTGAAGTAGTATGAGATGGTGCTGGAACCAGGTTTCTGCACCTAGAGAGAGAGAAATTTAATTAAAGTGGATCCCTCCAGATCTAACAAACCTGCACTAGAGAAGCCCTAACCCAGAAAACTTTAACAATAGATTCATGAAATAACTCAAGCGAAGCTAATACACCATCATATAACATGTTAACAGAAGCAAGGTGACCAAACATAACCAGATCTATGTGTTTATTCCTTTTTATAGCATCACATCCACGTGCGCATAAATAAATCATCAGTATTGAATAACAGACATAATCTCTAAAATAACATAGCGCAGCCAATAATCATAACGCAGAAATAATCAGATATCAAAAAACGGTCTTCTCATTCATTTATATTCAGATTCCACTTACAGACTCTTTAACAGCTAGCGGGGTTCACACACAGAAGGACTTAGGGTCTCCCTGCACACAGCGAGTGGGGTCCACACACAATAGGACTTAGGGTCTCCACGCACACAGCCAGTAGGAGCACTTACTTAGAAAATCCACACAACAGATCTAAAATTCATATCCAAACTTTTTCCCAGCTTTCAAAAATTACATCTAGACCCGATTTATCCATCTATTTATACCATATTAGCCTGCGCTACTCTATCATCTGCAAACTGTGGTTTGCGAACCCTTGGTCTACCCTTTGACCCATTATAGTTCATTAGGGGCTTTGAACCTACCCAAAGCCCCTGCGCTAGACTAAACTACTACAAAACATTACAAAATTGTTGCAAAATTGCGGTTAGGGGACCCTGCTCCAATAGGCCCCCAACACAATTTTGTGACTCGTCCCGAGTCACAGCAGTAGTGGGGTCTTCATATTTGCTTGGAGCTGTTTGATGGCAGTGGAAAAAGGGGGAAGAAAGCCTTCAATCTATGCGGCTGCATTCTATGCAATTTTGACCAACTTCTATGAAGTCGGTGCTTCAGTAGCTACAGTGACGCTATCCAGGGTCTGGTTTAGCTGCTATATGACCACGTCTAAGTCCTGTGAGAGCTTAAGAGCTTCATCTACCCATGGCTTCAAATGGTCGCTAAGGACCTACTTCTTGTGGCTGAGCTCCTCAATTTCATCTCTGAGAGCGTGGATGGTACGAAGACGTGCTAAGCACTGTGCTGCTCGAGGATAGGCATGGTAGCTTCCATCTGTTCAAAATCTTGCTCTTTTTGGCACAGCTCCTGGTTGAACTGGTGGAGGAGGGGATCGCGCTGCACCGTGGAACATAGTCCCATAGCAGTATCTAACAATTCCGACCCCTTGGTGATATGTGTTAAAATGGAGCTTGTGGTTTCCCTTGCTATCACGGCTCGTTGGGCGCACACCTTGGGAGGGGTCTCTGGCTTCATCTTGGCTTGCAGTGTAGCAATTTGTTGCTCTAGGTCTACTTTTACAACTTACACTTTTGTCTTGAAGGCCTTCAAGGAAACGACCAAGTCCTTAACCTTGGCCTGTGGTGTAGCACAGGTGGGAATCAATTCTGGCATGTATTCACATAACCGATCGATCATGTTCTCTAATTTTTCTTGATATGCAACTGCTGCGATCTGGGCTGCCTAAGCTTGTCGAATTCATCAGTTTTGGCAGCGATCATCTACTCAACCTCGCTTAGTTGGCATTGCGACCAAAATTCTCTATTCTGAAACTCTGCAGACTCGTTATTTTTGAGACGTCTAGGCCAACTTCCACACATGCTTGGACTTATGCGCACAGGGCTGATTGTTCGACTGTTACTCCCATGCCTGGGAAGGGGAAAATTCTGCTCTTTGTGGCTGTGATAACATTTGTTGCTGGCAGGCTCGCTTGAATCAGCCTCGCCTGGTTCATGCTCACTTGAAGGGTATATGCTTTGAGCTGGAGCACCTGCAACCCAGACTACAATGATTCTAGTGCGGCCTTATTTTGATCTTCCAAAGTAATCCATCTATCCTTAGAGGCAGTAGCAACGACATCAACGATCTTTTCCAAATATGCCCTTGTTAATGTGATGTCTACTTCTCCTTCAGTTTTTTCAGCCTTACTCTTCTTCCGCTACCCCTTGGGAGGCTCACCCGTGCACTTTGTTTCACATGGGGGCTTTGCACCATCCCCACCAAGTCCTTCAGTCTTTGCATCCCACTAAGGCTCTTGCTCAACCCCCTTGGTGGCATCCTTGGGAGTTTCCTTGGTCGTATTTTTCTCGGTGGAGCGCACCTCAGTCTCCTTGGCTGTGTTTGGTGGGACAATATCCTTTGGCACTGAATCCTTTCCAAAGGTGCTCGTTGTGACCGGGGT
Source organism: Pinus albicaulis (assembly GCA_034641835.2). NCBI lineage: Eukaryota > Viridiplantae > Streptophyta > Pinopsida > Pinales > Pinaceae > Pinus > Pinus albicaulis. The sequence continues at coordinate 1,193,873,947 of CM076584.1, read as the reverse complement.
AGAATAATTGAGGCCAAGTTTCCATGCAGGCAACCATGTAGCAACGAATTGATCGACCTCTGCCTCAGTGACCATGTATGCGAGGTTGTACCACACTAGATATTTTTGGGCCTTGATCTGCACATTGTGCATGGTGACATGGAATTCAACGATGCACTTGTACTTCTCGTAGATTTAGGGCAATAAACATGGCTAGGAATGGATTGCCGCTACCGGTGCATGGTCGAACAACACCCAGAACACCTTGTTCTCCTCGATGCGCTTTGAATCTCTAGAATCCCACAGGTTCGCATAGCGCGCTCGTTCATAGACATCAGGCTCCAGATCAAGGTGAACTGCATCATCAGGGGTCTCCCATGCAATCATGGTGATAAAAAATAATAGCCAGGAGTAGCAAAATGCCTTTCCCTGGTCTTGCGCCTCACACACATTATCTAAAAATTCCTCATAGAGGTACTACAACTAGTTTTAGAAGACCCCCTTCTTGCACCGTCCTACCAAATGAATCACATAGGTAGGGACAGCTGATGCCCTACACTTGCGCATCATCTTGCATCCGAGAAGCAGAGTGCCCATGCACACTCTCGGGTCATCGATGGTATCTACTATGAATCCCCGCTTGTCACGGTCGACCTTGTATTTGTCCCGCACTTCTTCTGCCACCTTCTGCTCATATTTCTTTCTGAATCCTTTCATGGGATGGGGCCCCTTCATGGACAGGCTAGTGATTCTATAAATTAGTGCATCATCAATCGGGATGCGGCCTTGGATCCACAAGCACCCATCATGGATCAATGCAAGTAGCTGGCGCACAACCATGCTGGTGATAGAATATCACCCAAAGTGGGGGATGTGCAGAAAATTCAATATCCCTGAGGCCTCTAGTCCTCACACGTCCCACAACATTGGTTCCACCTTCGACACATTATCATACAACACCCTCTCAAGATACAATTCTGGGGCCAAATATGGGAAGGCATCTTCATTTTCTAGGTCATGGTCATCAAATTTAATGGAGGGAAGGTTCCCAAACATGTCGCCAATCAAAGGGACTTCCTGTTGAGCCAACAAAATTTGCAGATATAATCAGACAACATAAAAATTATTGGGGGTTCGCTCCATCGGTTTCCTTGGCTTAACATATGCTGGTAGCCATGAGAGCGGAGTCACGAGCAGAGCTTCTTCTTGGGTTGTCATGGGGTGCTTCAAAGTATTGGGCGAGCATGCCTGAGGAACCTGTCGAGGGGAATGCACAATCCTGGGGGAGGTGCGTGGCTTCACCGAAGCCTACTTCATGGCTTTCCCCTTCCCCTTATCCTTTCCTTGTTCCTTTCCCTTTTCCTTACCCTTTCGATTTCCCTTGACCAACGTAGACACGACCTCTTCAACGTCGGAGGTTACCTCAAACACATGTTCAGACCCAATTTCAGCAGAGGTCATAACAAGAAATGACTCAACGGGATTAGAAGCAGTCATGCTTGCACGGAATATAAATTCAGGGTTGGTGTTGTCAGAGGGGGTAGATCGCCCATACATACAGATGGAAAAATCACACAACACACAAAATTCACAGTAATGCACAGGGCATAAGAACTTAAGAAAGAAAAAGAACCGATTATGACCTGTGACCCTCCTTTTATAGCCTTCCATGAGTAAAAATGGTCGGATTAGCCTTAAATGCAACTTACCATCAAGGACATGGTAAAAAATCCTCCCAAATTGCTGCATTAATTTCCAAATACCCGCTCCATCCAACAGTAAAATTGCTTTTTCACCCAATTTTACTGTTCCAATGGCTAGTTTTTATAGCTGCGCACAACCCCTGTGTCTTCGTTGCACCTTTCCGCACCTCCTTACCTGTGCACTACCCCTACACGCTTGTCACACCTCCCTTTGCCTTTTTGTCCTAGTGCGCAACACTCCTGATACAGATACTCTGGCCATATAGTAATTTGTTAGGCGTTGAGTTGTCCCTGTAAGGTTTTAGATGAATTCCATTAATGTACCTGGGCAAGTAGTCTCCGCGCAGCATAGCCAACCTTATGACACCACCATTGGTAATCTCCTTTACTATATAAGGACCTAACCAATATTTTTCGAACTTCTCGGGGTGGCACGCAAACTGTCTATCGTAGAGAAAAACCAACTCTTCCTCCTTAAACTCCTTCTATTAGATGTGTTGATCATGCCAAGCTTTTTCTCGAGCCTTCTGAACCTGCTGGTAAAATTTAGCAATGAACCGATCCTCTTCCAAGGCAACCAAATGCGCCAAGTGTTCCTCCATGAAGTTAGGTTCTTCCATGTTTGTAAACGCTACAATGCGTAGGCTGGGGATGATATATTCCATGGGCATGATGGCCTCCTTCCCATAGACAGGGAAAATTTTAAGGATGAAAAATTATTTTGAAGTTTAAAAAATTGGCGAATCTCACTAGTCCCTAATATGAAAAATATAAAATGTTTATTGATGTATTTGTAAAATTATTCAAATTTATAATGATATTATATATTTTTTCTATATAATGTTGGAAATTTTTAAGGTAAAATAATTTTATATTGTAAAATTTGGGCGAATCACTTTTATAAAAAAATGGAAATTGGAGAATCTTTTTTTTGGAAAAACTATGGAAAATTAGCCCACTTGCGAATATTAGCCCCTAAAATTTTCCATGCCCATAGACCATCTTGAAAGGAGTTTTCTCGATCAGTTTCTTGCATGTTGTCCTATAGGCCCAGAGCACGGAGTGGATGCGCACATCCCAATCACTTCGATCATCATTATATACCTTAGTTAGCGCATGTTCCAATTTTTTTTTTGAAAGCCTCTAATGCCCCATTATCCTGCGGGTGATATGGGGTACTCTTCACATGGTGGATCTGAAATTATCCAGTCAAAGCTTTAATGGTTTCATTAACGAAATGCATACCTCTATCGATCATCAAGATCTTTGGGCAACCAAACCTGGTCAAAATGTGCTAAAAGATGAAGTGCGCAGTGGTATCTACAATACAATCCTTCACAACCTTCTTTTCTGCCCATCTGGTTACATAATCAGTGGCAGTAATGATGTAACGTGCACCAGTCTTCTTCCATGGGGGATTGATGGCTCCGACAAAGTCCATGACCCATTTTTCGAACACCTGAAAAGCCAACTATGGTTGTAGGGGCATCTATTCTCTGTGTGAAGGTTTCCCTGTACATTGGCATGCATCACAGGCTCGACAGTATGCTTGTGCATCGCTATGTTATGTAGGCCACCAAAACCCAAACCTCATCACCTTATATGCAGTTTCTTTTCCTGCATAGTGGCCTCCTACCACTCCTCCATGGGCTTCTGCCAAGATGGCTTATCTTTCATGTTATGATACATACCTCCGCAATACCTCATCTGCTCCCAACTTGTATAATTTACAGAAAATTATAGTGAAATCAGCTGCGCAGGCCACCAAATCCCTTTTCTGTTGCACTAAATAGTCTATAGGTGCGATCCCTATGGTCAAGAAATGAAAAATTTCTACAAAGTTCTTTTCAACCACCTTGATAGAAAAAAGTTGCGCATCAAGTAACCCTTCTTTCTGACTAGTTGGCTCTTCCCCACTCTCAATCCAAGACAAGTGATTATGTTCGGCATTCATTCTCCTTGGATTTATAATAATTTCAAAATAATACTCCTAGAATAACATTAACCATCTACAAATCTCCCCCCCCAGCACAGGCTTATTGACCAGGTATTTTAAATTTGAATGATCAGTGAACATCTTGAAGTGTCCTCCCAATAGATAGTGCCTGTATTTTTGTAGGGAAGACACCATTGTCAATCCTTCTCATTCAGTAGTAGAATAGTTGTGCTCTGCACTATATTGTTTCCTGTTAGCAAACAAAATCGAATGATCAATGTCTCCTTCTCTTGGCTGCACTAAGACAACTCCTAGGGATATCCCTCATGCATCCACATTTAACTGAAAGACCTTCGCCCAATCTGGAAATATGAGAATAGGCGCAGTGACCATATTTTCCTTCAGCAGCTCAAAACTCTTCTGACACTCCTCATCCCAGAAAAAGGATATATCCTTCTTTAGTAGCTTCTCCATTGGTGCAATGATTAGGGCGTACCCTTTAATAAAATTCCTATAGTAGCCTGTGTGCCCTAAGATGGAGCAGAGCTATTTCTCAGTGGTGGCGATTGCTAAATTGATGATAACTGCAATCTTGGTTGGGTCAACCATCAATCCTTGCTGACATACAAAGTGCCCCAACAAAATCCCAAATGGCACACAAAATATTCATTTCTTGAGGTTCAGCGAGATCTGGTGTTTTCTGCAGGTATCCAACATCATGCGCAAGTTTGACACATGCTTCTTCACTAATCCAAATAATGTCCAATCATCAAAATAGACCTCCAGAAACTTATGGATGAATTCTTTGAAGACCACTACAACTACGTATGAGAAAATGGAAGGGGCATTCTTCAACCCAAAAGGCATAACAGTGTACTAGAAGGAGCCCCATTCAGTTGCAAAGGTTGTCTTGCTGCGATCCTCCGGTATGATCATGATCTGATGGTACCCTGAAAACCCATCAGTGAATGAATATGATTCGTGACCTCCCACATTATCCATGATTTCATCGAAGAATGGCATAGGGAAGGGATCATGTACGCAAGCATCATTTAGCTTGAGCAGATCGACGCAGATCCTTATCTCTCCCTTGGTTTTCTTTTCTTGAACCACCATAGGGCTTACCCAATCTGACTGCTCTACTGGCTCAATGATACTTGTGGCCACCATATCTATTTAATCCTTTATTTTCTACTTATACTTAGGGTTCAACTAATAGGGCCGCTGCTTGACAGGCCGCACATCTGGCTTTAAGGTGATTCTCATGACACCCAAATCTCCTACAATTACTTTGAGCTCAAAAAAATCTGTAGGGAAGAGGTCCTGATATTCGGTCAGTAGCTCCGCGATATTTCCAACAGTATCATTGTCCCAATAATCCCCAATTTTGGCCAACTTGGGCTGCTCTTCCATCCCAATGTTGACTTCCTTCAATTTTAATGGTTTTGTCACATCTACTACCTGCAATAGGGGTCCTGCAACTGCATGCTCTCTTTTTGACTCTAGGATAGTAATACTCCTGGGATATTCTACTGAAAAATTGTGACAGTTGACAATATCCTACATCTGCGCATCCCAATCTGGCGCAACACATTATTTCTGAGGCAAGGACTCATCAAAGACAATATCATATATATCTTGCAGGGCTTCATCCAATTTATCTATTCCTCCAACTAAACAAAATGTCACCATGAAATCCTATGTAATGGTGCCCCAATGGTGAGTGTGCTGGTGTAGCTATGCATCTAAGTACCAGGTGGTGGGGATTGGTCCTAAGGCATGAATAAACATATGGACCCATTCATTCCAAGTCCTTTAATTCCATAACTCCATCCACATAGCCAGGTGCTTGCGCAGGTCTCCTTGGCTAGAAAAGAGCTCCATGGGTGGCTTAAATAGAGGTTCAAATCACAGGGTCATAATTTTTAGGCATTTCTCCCAGTCTTAAAAATCCCCCTTATGGGTTTCCCACCATCATGCAGGGGTCGCGCGCATAGCCAAATCAAGTGCCCAAAATCTACGATCTTCAAGGACATCTACTTCTAATTCTTTCAGAAATTCATTAACACTACAAGAACCATCAAAGTAGGGAATTTCTCTTACCTCTGAGGAGATACATCAAAATATCTTTGTGATCTTAAGGCACCGCAACACAGATACGTCATGTAACTGGTTCTACCAATTTTCTATCTTTCCATCTAAGTCTGAGAGACATGCGATGTCTTTTTCCCAACACAACATGCCATCAGCTATGGGGTTGATCCAATCATCATCTCGGGCAGTCATTTTGTAAATGTGGGCAACATACTCCTCCTTGTGCACCGGTCTGTATATCGTTCTCATTCTGCAGGATCCAAGGGGACTATTACCCGCGTACCATCATTCTCAAAGACCATGCTTCTCATTTTCAGATTGATGATACCTCATGTCAATAGCCTAGTCCAAACCTAAGAGCGTAGGGTACAGTTCCACATCATCCACAATCTGGATTACTTCAAAATCTACATAGACTTTAACAGCCGAAATGTCTACCACAACCTTCAGTAGCCTTCCTAATGGAATGATATTCTGCTAGTTAGCCATACTTAGTTGGATGGTGGACCACTCTAATTTAGGTTCTCCCATTCTTTGCCATGTTTTCCAAGATGACTTGGTCCATTTCATATTCTCCAATCTGCATAGTCATATGCATCTCCCAACCCATCCTTGTATTGTTCTTATAAATATTGTTGAAAACTTTAACCTCTGTTTTGGGGGAATCCATTTCTGTGCAGTTGTCTATTAATTCTTGGAGATTCCCTACTACCTTTTGATTTCATAGTAACTTCATACATGCATGAAGGAATGACTTAACTGCTTCATTTTCTTTCAGATCCACCATAGTCCTTGAGGTGGATGCTTCATCTTTACAAAAATCATTCCCAGCTTCAATGAACGTCTCGTTATCCCTTTTCGGGTCTAGGTTTTCATTTTTGTCAGAGGCCTTTCTGATGAGTGGTTCGGCCGCAGCATTTTCCTCAGCTCCTCTAGTGGCAATGCCACTGTGTGTAATTACATTGATACTCGGCCCATCATCCCATGGTTCCACCTTAACCCGTTGTACACTCTTTGTTGGCATCTGATGTTTCCCCTGCATATTTTCTATAAGCACAAGGCAGTCTTCAATTACATGATTGAAATGTCTTCAATACCTGCAGGATTGGTGTGCAGGGTTTGAAAAATATCTTGCATAATGTACACCATCCCCATAGTTGTATAAAATTAGTTTCCCTCGTCCTTGACCTGTGCCTCCACCTCGCCCTCCTCCCTGTCCTATTTCATGGGATCCTCCTCACCTAGAGGGAGATACTGGTGATGAAGGGTTAGCCCGCACCCTATATATGTTTCCCCTATCTATCATCAAGTCGAATATTTCGTACTTGTGCTCATCATGACCCACTAAGGAGTAGAATATGCACCACTATTGCTTCAGTTCTGGGACATAGGTGCGTAATCGTGGGAAGTGATCTATATCATGCCTTCCTGATACCCGACAGTTAGCGCACCAGAGCGTGGGGGTACTTGGTCCAGCAATATCTCTAGGGTGTAGTGGACTTGGTCCCCCAGCCTTCATTTAATCTGACAGTAGGGGGAATTGATCCTTAGTGTGGTCTGATACCCTGCAACGTATGCACCATAAATCAACGTTGGCTTATTTTCCCTGATCCGTTCTTAAATTCTGAATTTCTAGGTGCATCGCTTCTAGCTGGCTTTGGATTCACAACGCTTCAAATTTAGCACCATCCCTTGGCACAAATTCCAAATTCATGGAAATCTCCAGGGCCTCTTCTTGCGAATCAATCAGATGTGGTAATATAATGGCGATGAACCACTCCTTATGTTGTTTGTCATCATATACAAATCCTCCATCACTAATGAATTTCTTCAGCCGCTGGTCAGCTTCCCAAACAGACTCCGTAGGTCCCTGCTTGATATCTTTCAGCTCTACTACGCATTGAGCATAGGACTTAGGCTTTCGAAACTACTACTTCAGGGCATCCTTAATCTCCTATATTGTGGGACTGGCATGCTGACCAATGTATCCCATGAACCAATCCAGAGTCCTCCCTTCAAAGGCTATTGATAGCTGCGCTTGATTTATAACATCATTATTAATATTCTGTGTGGTCCATACCAACTCTGCAACAAACCAGAATCGATCCATATCCTCGTCCCCCACACCCTTAAAGGTGGGTAACTTCATGTGCACAACCATATCATCTGCAAGTAGTAGCGGAGGTGGGGTGGGATAATTCTTACCTTTAGGTGAGTTTGATGGGGGCGTAGTCGGGGGGGCGGGGTGGTCTCTGCGTGCACTACCCTGCCTTTGTTGAGATCAGGTGAACCCCTTAGAGGACTGTACACCTATCTATCCCTTCTTGATTAACCTAGTAGTATTTACCGCTTCGCATTGTGATTCCAATTTGGTCGGAGGTCATTTACTCCATGTGACTACACAGGAAACCCTTTTCACACAATAACATCTTAATAAATAGCGTCAATGTTTGCAAGAACTTACCCCTAAATCCCTTGAAAAACCTTTGCTCTGCTTCAGAATAGGACACAAACTGATCAGCTGCAAAATTAGTTACAAACCCTTCTAAAACACTATCAACCCAGTGATCTATAGCCCAGGTGATCTTGTTATCAGCCTAAACCAACTGTTGGATCAACTCAGGGGAGACCTGATCATCCTTCCAACAAGTTTGGAACTCTGCTAACCACACCAGCCACTCCTGTAGCTCGTGTGCAAAGGTTACGAAGAAAATTTTGTGTACCCTCTATAAAAATGTACTTTTTCTTCCACTCTTCGGTAGATATCTTCTTGCTTCTATTATCTTTTAGGGAAAAATCCTGAATATGATTTTCAAACCAATCTTCAAGTTCAGGCTTCAATGGTTGCCAATGACCCCATGGCATTACCCGATCTCTCTCTCAAAATTCTTCCGGTCGCGGCAACGGAACCATTTTTTGGTTTGAGGGGTTGTGACCCAGGTTCAGATTAAGGTTTACCAAAAAACCCCTGTACTACTATCCCTTTCGAAAATAGCCTTCTTTCACAGGTTAATGTCTCACTTGAAGTAGGATGGGAGGGTGATGGAACCAGGTTTCCGCACCCAGAGAGAGAGAAAGTTAATTAAAGTGGGTCCCTCCAGATCTAACAGACCTGTGCTGGAGAAGCCCTAACCGAGAAACCTTTAACAGTAGATTGATGAAATAACTCAAGCAAAGCTCATTCGCCATCAGATAACATGCTAACAGAAGCAAGGTGACCAAACATAACCAGATCTATGCATTCATTCCTTTCTATAGCATCGCATCCACGTGTGAATCAATAAATCATCAGTATTCAGTAACAAACATAATCTCAGAAATAACATATAGCGCAACCAATAATCATAACACAAAAATACTCAGATATCACAAAACGGTCTTCTCATCATTCATATTCAAATTCCACTTACAGACTCTTTACCAACCTGTGCACACAGCTAGTGGGGTCCGCACACAACAGGACTTAGGGTCTCCACGCACAAAGCCAACAGGAGCCCTTACCCAGACAATCCACACAAAATATATACAATTCATATCCATACTTTTTTCCATCTTTCAAAACTTACTTCTAGACTCAATTTATCCATCTATTTATACTATATTAGCCTGCGTTACTCTATGGTCCACAAATCATGGTTTTTGAACCCTTAGTCTACCCTTTGATCCATTATAGTTCATTAGGGGCATTGATCCACCCCAAAGCCCCTGCGCTAGACTAAAATACTACAAAACATTACAAAATTGTACCAAAATTGCGGTTAGGGGACCCTGCTCCAATAATGCACGATACGATTGGAAAGAGGATTGTGGTCTGTTATTCTAAGGAAGACGTTGCACATTTCATAGCCTAAATTAAGAATACTAAGAATCTCTCGGTTCTCAGGATAGATTTAACTTTTCAAATTTAGGATTATATTGTAATATAAAAGTATGATTAAAATCCAGTAAAGGTTAATTATTCCTATAATTGTAAAACAAGACTGGAGAAACAGATTATTTTAATTTTTTACATATTTCTCTTGTAATTTACTATTGCATATTAATGAATATTTCAGTGATTCAATTTTAATCTAGTGCATTGAGTTATCTACAAGACGGTTAGATTCTACAGACCGTGGGCCCGATCTTGGAAAAAATATTGACTTCCTCTGTATTAATATTACATTTTACTTTCAACTTTTGAATGATTAATCATTTCTTAGATTAAGTTACTGTTTTCCAAATTTACTGTTACCCTTTACAAGCAATTGTAGTGAAAATCATTAACGAGATTTTCTTTACAACGTTATGATTTGTTATTTTTTTCTGCAACAAGTGTAAATTTTTAGCTTCAAAGAACTTTTTTTTTTAATCATAAATGAATCTTACTTCCCTTATTACCATTATTGTTCTCTAAGAAACAACTTGAATTGCTTCTTTATTTCTGAATAGGAACTTAAAATTTTATTTTTGTTATCAGTTTGATTACGATTTAAAGGTAGAAAGTTACTGTTATTTCAGTAAATTTTTTTTTTTCCTTTCATTTCTTAGTATTTGATTCTCATTAGTTTTACTTAGATCAAAGTAATTTTAACACTACACTTGCACCAATTGTGTCGATAACCTTGCCATAAAAAGATGAAATCCCAGGTTGACAATTTAATGTGCATAGGTTTTGAGTGATTCTTTAGGAACAAATTAGTTCCCAAAACTTTGGTTGTGGGATGAGTTATTAGTTCCTCAAAGCCTTGGTTGGACAAACACTTTGGAATCCCTGTAAGAACTTGGGTTGAGTTACTATTCCTGGAAGCCTTGGTTGGAAAAACACTCTGGAAGCCCTTGGTGGGTTGAGTTACTAGTCCTGGAAGCCCTGGTTAGACAAACATTTTGGAATCCCAATGGAATTTGTAGGTTTATTTACTAATCCTTAAATCCCTGGTTAGAAAAAATGCTCTGGAGCCCTCGACAACTTGGGTAGAGACCAATCTCGTGATGGTTAGTGATGCTCAACTGCGAGGTGGAATCACTGGTTGATGGTTGAGGTTTTTTTTCCTATGGAAGCCTTGGTTTGTTTCGATTGATTTGTCTTATGAGATCCCACATTCATGCTTGGAATATGGCATGAGGCTGACTAGCTAAAAGAAATATTTTCTTTAACCTAATCTATGGTTGGGTGGTTCGTGGAAGTCCCATACCTGGTCGACCTATGAAATCATCAATAAGAGCTCTTTCTCCTTCATATTTTATGCATAAATATACATGTTTATATGTGGTTTATATGGTTGTTATATCCTTTATATTTCTATTGGTTATATGTTGGTTATGACTGAGTTTTATGAGAATGATAATGTATGGATCTCATCATGTTTTGGTTAATCACTGAACGTACAATGAATGTATGGCTTAATAGATGGTAATGCAGTTATTGTGATGAGGCATCAATGCTAATTATTGATTATCAGATAAGTGTGAGACCCATATGATCATATTTTTTGTTTAAACCTATAGAATGCATATTTGTGACATGTTTAATGAAATGTATGTCATGTCTAGTAGGGGTCTAGTCAAGTCCTTGTTCAAGTATTTGCATTCGTATCATTGTTTCAATGTTATTTTTAATTTATGGAAGTTTCATGGAGTTCTAGGCAATGGATTCATTCCTAGCTCTGAAAAAGTGGAGCATAACCATTGAGTCCATATCATAATAACTCTTCGTCACATGTTTACCCCACTTGGATGGTTACTTGGGTAGATGTGGGAGGAGGGTGTTATAGAGTAGTATCAAAGCATGGTTTTGTTCTCCTTGGGTGATGCCTAGTTTTCATTTCTCTTGGATGAATGTGTTTTTTTATATACATGTTAGTTACATATATGTTGTTGTGCTTGTGGTCTATGTGCTTTTTGTGTGTGCATGGCGTTGGTCATGATTGCAGTGGTGTCTTCATGTGAAGATTTATGGTGTCATTGTCAAATGTATTTGTTGTGAGTCTATGTCATTCATGCATTGGTTATGTGTGTCAGTGTTTATATGTTTTTATGCATATGTTGATTGGATGATGGTCATCATGCATGAATTCATGGTATGTGGTGAGGATAGTCATGCATTGATAACTGGATAATGGCTAAATAGATGCTTATATGTTGATCTAATTATGTTTATATATGTATTATGCTAATCTGGTTGGTCTTTCAGGCAAGATATACTCCCTAAAATATAATAAGGTATGCTAGTTTGTTTGTGATTTGGTTTAGCTCACATAATATACCTTGTAGGAAGAAGAGATCAAAGATGACTAGCAAGATTGTAGACTACATAGATTATCCCTATGGATCATATGAGTAGCATGGTGTTAGTAACTCTTCTAAATTAGTAAACACATTGAGGGGTTTAAAGGAAGAAATAAGGAGTTGCAAAGAAGATAATGACAGAATCATGCAGACACAGGAGAAAAGAGCAGAATTCATTGCAGTAATTCTTTAGAGTTTGTCAAAGTTGCAGAGATAGGGACCACTTTGGATCAAATGTGGATAGGAGGATAGGACTAATGGGGCATAGGGACGTAGATCTCACGATAGGAATAGTTCAAATAGAGATGACACGATCATGGATGGAAGGTTCTTGGATACTCGGGACAGGAGGGGTGATGAGCATAGGTACTATTCTACTTTTGGTTATGACAGGTATCATGGTCATCATCATTATCATCCTTACAAGAGGAGTGATAGGGGATATATGTTAGATTATTTTAGGAAATAAAATACACCTACATTCAATGGGGAAATGAATAAATCACAGGATGAAAAATCATGGTTTATTGGAATGAATAAGTTCTTTAGATTACATGATTACTCAGAAAACATGAAGGCCAAAATAACTACATTCAGTGTTAAAGGTAAAGCACATATCTGGTGTGAATATGTAAAGAACGTAATAGATTTTTATGAGGAGGAGTTGAATTGGAGTGCATTCGAGAGACTATTCAGGAAATAATATTATCAAAGAGATATATGATGACATGGCAAAATAATTCTATGAGCTAGAGATGGGATCTATGACTGTTGAGGAGTACACTAGTAGGTTCTTGGATTTATTGAGGTATGTGCCTTATATCAAGGAGGAGAAATCCAAGACTCAGAGATTCATCAGTGCATTGTCGATAACATTCAAATACAAGATTGAGTTTGATGAGACTAGATAATTAGAGGAGGCCATATGGAATCTAAAGCATTGTTATGAGCAATCAAAGCACAGATCTAAGACTAAACCAGATTGGAAAGGTAATGCAAGGAATAAAGGGAAATGGGAAAATAAGCGAGAAAGGCCTCAGGATATATGAAACAAAGAGAATGCATCACCACACAAGAAATTCAATGCATCTAATAAATGCTAGGGATTTCAGTTTGAGTAGTAGAACATAGGCGCAAGATGGAAGGCTATAAAATTTTTGACTTCTGGAAAATATTATCGTAGGAGAGATTGTCCACAACATCAGTGTGGTAGACCGTAAATTTACAGTGCTCAGTATGGGAAGACAGTGGGGATGTTTGAGAGAGTGTTTCTCGGATCTATGCAACATTGGATAACATGTAGGAATATCACCAAGCATCCATTATCAATATGGACAATAATATTTGTGATCAAGGTGTTTCTATTTTGATTTCCCATGAATCTAATTACAATTATGTTAACCCTAAATTAGTAGATAAGTCTGGTTTTAATAAAGAAGTGCATGCAAAGTCTTGGTTAGTGCAGTTGGATATAGGTACCAAGTAGAAATTTCATTGTTGGGTAAAATTTTATGCATTTGAGTTGAATGGTATGTCTACATAAACACAATTGAATGTATTTTTGTTGGGTTAATATAGCATGCTTTTGGGTATGGACTGGTTGTATCTCCATAGAACCAAAGTGTATTGTTATGACAAAGCTATTGAGTGCTTGGATCACAATGGATAAAAGAGAGTCTTGTAGGGTAAGAAAAAGGCAACATTAGTTAGAATGGTAGAAACTATGCAAGCGAAGCATAGTCATAGGAAAGGGTGTATTTTATTTACAGTGCATATTTCTAGCGAAATACGTAAGGAAGTTTAGGATGTAGATGTCTTGAGCAGGTACCCAGTTTTACAACAGTTTCACAATGTGTTCCAGCAGATATTTTAGAGTTTTTGTCTCGCAGAGAAGTGGATTTCTCTATTGAATTTGTACCAAGGGCAACATCAACATCAAAAGAATCGTACAAGATGAGCACTCCATATTTGGTAGAGCTGAAGTTGCAGTTAAAGGAAATACTTGAAAAGGGGTACATTAGGCCAAGTGTATCACCATGGGGAGCACCAATATTGTTTGTTAAGAAGAAGGATGGTACTCTTTATGTTGTGAATTGATTACAAGCATTTGAACAAGGTGACCATTAAGAACAAGTAGATGTTGTTGAAGACATATTATTTTTTTGATCAGTTGAAGGGAGAAGCAATTTTCTGGAAGATTGATCTGAGATCAAGATATCATCATGTACACATTAAAGAAGATGAGATTCACAAGAAAACTTTCCAGACCAGGTACATACATTATGTGTTTGTTGTAGTTCCATTTGGTTTGACTAATGCTCCAAATACTTTTATGTGCTTGGTGAATAGTGTGCTGCGTCCTTATCTGGACAAGTTTTTCATTGTATTAATTGATGATTTATTGGTATATTCTAAGAATGAGGAAGAGCATGTTGAAAATTTAGCAGTAGTGTTGAGATTGCTAAGAGAGTATCAGTTGTATTTTAAGCTTAGAAAATGCATTTTTTTTTAGACTAAGGTACATTACTTGGGACATGTTGTTTCCAAGGAAGGTATAGCAGTGGATCCAGAAAAGATAAGGGCTATCATGGAATAGTAAGCTCCTAGGAATGTGGATGAGGAAATATCATTTATGGGATTAGCAGGTTATTACAAGAGGCTCATCAAGAACTTCTCACAGACTACGTATCATATCACATCATTGCAAAGGAAAGGTAAGAATTTTGAATGGACAGAGGAATGTGCAGTAATTTTTTAGTATTTGAAACAATTGTTGACACATGCTCAAGTGTGAAATATTGCAGATCCAGACAAAGAATTTTTTGTATGCACATATTCTTACAAAATAGGACTTGGTGGAGTTCTTATGCATGAGGGATAAGTAGTGGTCTATGAATCGCGAATATTGAATGAGCACAAGAAGAATTATCTGACACATGATCTTGAGTTGGAAGTTATCATTGATGCATTGAAGATGTGGAGGTGATATCTTATTGGCAGGAGGTTTGTACTAATGAGTGATCATAGTGGGTTGAGATACTTGTTTGAAAAAATAAATCTAAATGTCAGGTAAGCTAGATGGTTGGCCACAATCAGTTAGTTTGAATTTTAAATCAAGTACATTAAAGGTAAAAAGAACAAGGTTGAATATTCTCTTAGCATGTAGATAAAGGTGAACCACATAACAACTACGAGTTCTTATGTGACAAACATACATGATCTAATATTACAGGCAGGTCAGAAGGATAACAGGTACATGGAGGTCAGGTACAGGTTACAACATAGTACAAGTAGAGGCACAGGTACAGGTATAGGTACAGGTGCAGGTATAAGTGCACAGGATGTGGACTATCCTATCATAACAGGTGTCTTGGTAAGATTTAGGGAAAAGATATATGTGTCATATGACAACGAGCTCAGGAAGCATATATTGAGAGATTTTAATGTGAAATTGTATTAAGGTCACCTAGGATATCATAAGACATTGACAACAATGAAGAAGTTCTACTACTTGCTGAAATTGAAGGCAGAAGTGGCCGAGTTTGTAGCGAGATGCTTGGATTGTAAATAGGTAAAGGCAGAGTGTAAGCATCCAGGTGGATTACTACAGTCGATATCAATTCCATAGTGGAAATGGGAGGTAATTTCCATGGACTTCATCACAGGTTTTCTGAGGACATCTATACACCACGACTCGATTATGGTTGTGGTTGATAGGTCTAAAAAGGTAGTGTACTTCATTCCAGTGCAGTCTATTTATTCATCCAATGATGTAGCACATGTTTTCATCATAGTTGTAGTGAGGTTGCATGGTGTCCCGAAGAATATTGTGTTAGATAGGGATGCTAAGTTCCCTTTCATATTTTGGAAAGAGTTATTTGCAGGCTTGGGTAAAGAGTTGGTCTTCAAAAAATCTTATCATCCACAGACAGATGGACAAACATAGAGGATCAACAGGATATTAGAGGACATGTTGATAATGTATGTGATGCATCAGCAATGAAAGTGGGAATAGTATCTTCCACTGGTAGAGTTGTATTACAACAATGGGTATCATGATTCTTTGAGGATGAGTCCATTTGAGGCACTCTATGGGAGGAGTTGTAATATTAATATAAGTTGGAGTGATCCAGTCAACAGGGTATTGATAGGACCAGATATGTTGGCAGAGATGGCACAAGAAATGCAGGTAATCGAGAAGAATCTAAAGGTATCACATGATAGACAAAAAATTTATACGGATCAAAACAAGTTGTTTAAGGAGTTTTAGGTTGGGGCACAAGTGTACTTGCACATCAAGCCCAAGAGGATATCCTTGTGGATTGGATCACGAGCCAAGCTAGCACCTCTGTTTTGTGGACCTTTCAAGATTCTTGAAAGGATTGGATTAGTAGCTTATCGGCTTGCATTGCCTCCGACAGTGAAAGTCCATGATGCTTTGCATGTTTCATTGCTTAAAAAGTATGTTAAAGATGATGATCATGTGATTTACTAGTTTGTATTGCAAGTGGAACCAGCAGGATAATTCCAGCCGTAACTATAGTGTATATTTCAGAGAAAGACGCTCATGCTCTGAAACCAAGCACTCGAGCAAGTTAAAGTGCAGTGGAAGCACTTTGGGCCCAATGAAGCTACATGGGAGATGGAATATTATATGTGGGTTGTGTATCCTTCCCTATTCACTGGTTGAGAGAATTTCCTTGATATGTGTCTTTGATATACGCTTGGTGTGATGTTTTGGTAATGTACATATGTATATGGATGTAAATACCATCACGAGCTGTGTTATAAATATCCAATAAGTGGTATGGTGTCATGTCATTATGGTTGATATTTTTTCATGTTAGTTTTCTTTCCAGCAGGTTGATAATTATAGATACTACAATGAGCTAAGCTATAAATCTCCATGGGCAATGCGTTTTTTATTTCAATAGTCTTGTTGGTTGTAGGTGTCATTGAACACCGATGACTATGTTTCCCCAAGGGGGAGGGTTCTGTAACAATCCTGGTCAAAAATCCATGTAAAAGCTAATAAGGTAAAATAAAACCTTGGTCATGGGACACTTATTCCAAGCTAAATGTTGGGAAAAACATCCTAGTGTGGGTGTTGATTTGGCTTATTATGGATATGGAAATTGGAAAAGGCTTTGGAAAGGAAAAGTGGCATTTATTGGAATTTATTTATGAAAATAATGGAAATTAGGATAAAATGGAGGTGAAAGGCCAAAAGTTGCATGCGAGGAGGAAAATGAAGGAAACTAATGGAAAATTGAAGAAATTAGAGGCCTCATTGACAAAAAAGCTTATGTGGATCAGTTCACAGACTTTTTTAAGTTCAGTTTTGGAGCCCTCATTCTATTCTCTCTCTCTCTCTCTCTCATACTCGTGGACACTTAGAGTTTTCTTGGAACACTCTTGGAGGAGTGTGGTTCTTGGGCCTCCAAAATGTCATCCTCTTTTACCCTCATTTCCATCATTTTACCATATTCGTAATTCTTTACCATATTCTATAGCTCCATAACCCTACATTAATAACCAATTTCATGATCATATGGGTTTATCATTACTCTTTTCCAAGAAATTATTTTTAGTATTTTAAGAGAATTTATGATTAATTAACATGTTTTCATATATATCTAAAAGGTGGTATGAGTTTTATGATATTGTAGGCCTATTTGAAGATTATAGAAGGGTCCTATTTGGCCACTCAACCACAAATTCGAATTTCAATTCCAACTCATGAACATTTGTGGAATATTTGTAGAATATTTGGATCATTGGCTAAGCACAATCAAAGGAGAAGAACCATGGATGTTTTGATATGTGTCTCCTATCAAAACTAGGAGAGAATTTTGAGAGGATTTGTGTCTCATATTTTTAGGTGATTGGTTGTGACCACAAGAGATAAATGTGGATCTAGGAGAGATTTGTGGATCTATATTTATTGATTAGTTATCTTAAGTTTTTATAAATAGGAGCACATCCTTCAAAGGAGGCACATCAAAAATATGATCCAAGATGTAATTTGTAAAGTGAGGATAGAGAAGAAGAGAGTTTAATTATTGTAATATCTTTGGAGCTTTTATCCAACATAATTTTATGGAATACATATTGGTGTTTCGATATCCAAGCTTTGATAATCGGTCAGTGTGCTTGCTGAGAAGTGGAGGGCCCCCATCAGCCGCAGACCGCACACCTCTTTCCTTTGTTGTAAATATTTATTTCATTTCATTTATTTTCATTTTAAGAAAGTGTGATTTCAATTCAGCAAGTGTGATTTGATTTCAAGCAAGTGTGGTTTCATTTATGCAAGTTTAGTTTAGTTTCTTTTATGTTATTTTGCTTCATGTTGTTTT
Source organism: Pinus albicaulis (assembly GCA_034641835.2). NCBI lineage: Eukaryota > Viridiplantae > Streptophyta > Pinopsida > Pinales > Pinaceae > Pinus > Pinus albicaulis. The sequence continues at coordinate 1,193,855,612 of CM076584.1, read as the reverse complement.
GTTAAGATTTATTTAATTTTCTTATGTTTGGATTGGATTAGCACATTAGTAATCTTGCACTAGTAATTTCAAACTAGAAATCTCAAGGACCATAATTCCTTGAGACATAAAGTCATTGAAAAAGAACATGCTTGAGAAAGAACATGTGCACTTGCTTTTCATTTGCTATCATTATTTTCTTTGTAATTTGTTTCTATTTTATTGCATTAGATTCATATTTTATGAGAAATAATCACCTAGTACATATAGTACATGTATGCCTCATCAATTCACAAACCCTCGGTTGACAATTAATGACAAGGATTTAACTCACAATTAAATCACCCAACATTTTGGCATCGGGGGAGGTATACATAGGTGGTTATTTTGAAATTTTAGACAAATCATGAAAGTTGCATTCATTCTTAGATGCATGGCATATTAAAATCATTTATGATGCATATTAAATTTCAAAAAAAAAAAATCAATACTTTTATACTAATCTGTGTGCAAGACAGGAAATATCAACCAGTTGGATTAATTCACAAAAAATTAAGAATTTGAGGAATGCCCTTCCAAGAAATTTCTCGAATCCTAGCAACAACTCGGATATCTGCCTCTTAGGAAGAGTATATTTTAACTTCATTCAGAGACTTGTCTATCTCTCCACCTCCATAATATCTTCAAGTCTCTTTGGATTCCTCTTGTCAATCTATTAAAGAGACTAAAGAATCATGGAATACTTTTGATGGGGAGAAACCACTAGAATATAAGATTGAGGAATGCATAATAAAGGATGATATTCAATGTGATCTAAACCAAGAAATGAAACAATCATGCCATAGCTTTATTGAAAGATGGTTCCAATTAGGGATCAAGTCACATCACTCTTTCATTCTTCCTTACTTTTTTATTGTATTATCAAAACAACTGGTATTTCATGCTTTGATGTACTTTAATGCATATTTTCAAACCTATGCATAAATATCTTTTTACTCCTGTTAGGCACATGATTACACTTGTAACAATTCTTCTATTTCCAGTAGTGTAGGACAAAATCAATAAATAAAACCAAGTTTGATGATGTTTTTAAGTTTTTTTTTTAAACTTAGATTTTATTTTATTTGCAATTTTATTTTTGGTGATGCAGTAAGAGCCACCTCACTTACTAATCATTTTTTAGGAAAATTTAGAAAAAGAGGAGAAAAAACAGAGTTTTGAGAGCTAAAATTTAAGGTTTGAGATCTAATATTTTTACTTTGTTTTTCAAATTTTGGAATAAAGAGTTGAAAAAATCCATGAGTATGCTCTCTTCATGCGCCTTGTGTGACCTGGAAGATCAAAAAGGAAAATTGAATAAAGTTAGCTTTGAATTTTTGCAATAAATCTCATAGATCTAAAAATTGGATAGGAGATATAAATGCATTATTCATTCTAAAAATAACCAAAATTTAATCTCCAAATTTCAATTGGATCTGTCTCAAAATTTGCTAAAATAATTTATTTTTCTCTAATATATATATATATATATATATATATATATATGTATATATATATGTATATATGTATATATATATATATATATATATATTATATGTATATATATATATATATATATATATATATATATATATATATATATATATATATATATATATATATATATATATATATATATATATATATATATATATATATATATATATATATATATATATATATATATGCAACAAATAAACTGAAGATATCTCACAAACAAGGAACTGGGTTCTAGTAATTTTTTTATAGGAAGTACATAATATTATGATGAAAAATAACTTAAAATCTCATCCCAATCTGCTTCATGATTTTAGAAAAAATGAAGATCCTCACCTAAAACCATTTTAATTATATCTCGATATTTGTGCATTGGATTGATCAGATTTTAGGTGTGGAGAAGCATTAGGACCATAGGAACCTTCATAAAAAAATTCATCCCAATCCGATGTGTTTTGTGAGAAAATTGTTTCTAAAGTTTACAACAATTTTGATAATATCTTGAAATCTGTGCATTGGATGGTGTTTATTTTTGGTGTGCATAAACATTAGAATAGAAGGAACATGTCCACAAAATTTGAGCAAAATCCAACAAATATTTGTTTATGCAACCATCTCACAAAATAGAAGAAAATATAGTTCGACAACTTAGAAATCAATATCTTCGAGGGGGAAAACTTCTTTATGTTGTCAAGATAAATCCCTTCTACGAACAAAGGAAATCTCTGTAGCCCTAGAGTGGGTCTAGCAACATGAGATTCTTTCTAACATAAGATTTCTTAACTAATTCTTACAATGCAAATAAGAAAGAGACATAACTACCTTTTTCCAATCGATATCATTGGATCTATTGATGGTGACCTCGATCCACGATCCTTGTAGGCCCGCTTCCCACTGCTGATGGTGTGCGAATACCTGTGGATGATCGGGACACAACAACAAACATGGTATGATATATAATAAACGTAAACACTAGCTATCTAGTAGATCAAGGAGTACCAAAATATTTGCGTAATCATGTAGAAAAATATAGAAAGAAAACATTAGATTTTATTATTGATAAATTACAAAAGGAGAGCTTAGAACCAGACCTTGATGTTTGAGGTGTCCTTAGGTGAAAATATGAGTCCTTAAACCAACTCAAAATAATTCCTTGTCATATGCACTTAGGCTTAATCACGATGTTAGCATGCAAAGGGATGAGAGTTCAAGCGATTCTGACAATGATAAACCAAGCTCTAAACTTGGGGGAATGAGGGATGTGAATTTATAGCAAGGAGAAGGAGGTTGGGAGTCAATGAAAGGAGGAGAAAGGCCCAATTTCTAAGTATGATCCCCCATGGATGAGATCAAGGCTCCAAAATAAGAGAGCTCAACCTTATCATCTCTCTTCAACAGCCAACTCGCCGCCCTTGAGCTTCTAGAGGTCCAAGCTTCTCCTCCATTTGAGGAAGCATTGCCAAGAAGGGGATAATCACAGTTTTCCAAGAAATTAGGGTGCTCGCAGTGCTGGGCCAAAACTGGCACCGTGAAGGGCACTGGCCCAGGAAACTAGGAATTTGACCAAGTTTCCTCAGTAATATTTCAAGTCTTCTTTGGATCATCAAGGGGATATGTTATCATATTTCTTGATGATGGAAACATTGCACTAGATTTTTCATAGGGCATTTTAGGATCAGGGACGGGGAAATGAGCATGGTGAGAAATTACTGTGTAAGAGATACCCCCTAAAGCATGAAGGACGTATAATGAGTAATGGATGAAATGCTTTATGAACCAAGGAAAATAATGCAAACCACCTTCAGAGAACCTGCCAAATCAAACATTTACAATATATGACATCTCTAGTATAAATATGCCTTACCACATAATGTTGAACTAGGAATCAAATGAAACATGAGCCCACAGTATGGTCGCATCCATCCGTCTAAAAGAGATCATAGAAATGGATCCATGGTATGGACGTATCCATCCGTATAGATAGGATCATGTATACAATCATGAATACTCAATAACTCCTCGTAGCCTGGACCAAAAATCATAAGTGACCCAGGGTCTTCACTGCGATCGCAATCAACCCAATGTATGAATCTAGCCATGTGAATAAATTTGTTGGTGTTGAACATGGTAGAAAGCACCTAATTACCAGCCAATGATGAGAATAGTTAATGGGCATGAGAGAGACCACCAATAATTATGATGGACCTCAAGGTACAACAAAAAAATCTACTAGTGTGAATAGATGTGTTGAAGTCAAACAATTGCAGAATCATTTGATCGAAGGCCAATGATGTGAACCTGTCGTCGAACATGAAGAAATTTCCATTGAGGCATGCAAGCTCTAAGGTACTGAAAGAAGTTCCTAAAGCGCCTTCCCGGATAATGAGCTAAAGTCGATAGGAAGTGATTTGTCGAAGGAGGGCCATAATTATTCCCATATCATCGACACGAAAAAAAAGATATATTAAGATGATATGAGTGATTCATGATTGTAATAAAGGAGGTCAGATATGTAGAAGGTGTTTGAAAAAAAGGACTTCTCTTGAACATATTGGCGACGTGACTCCAGAGTGTGGAAACATTTGAATCAAAATAGGATTAGAGATCATGTTGACAAAATTGGTAATCAAATAAGAATAAAATTGATTTCCCAAACCCATGGAGGCAAAGTGATGAATGTAGGATGTCCCCAAACCGACACGAATTGCAGATGAATGTCATGTTCAAGAGAGACAAGCTGCCCAAAATACACATATGATGTTCACTTTCAATTATCCATCGTTATTGCTAACGAGTGCCTCTTTATTTTTAATAGCCGACGAGAAGAGGATAGCATATGTTGAGTATGTAAGTTAATTCTTCGAATGAATCCATCCTAGTAAGTTTAATGAGCCCTAGGAAAGAGGAACTCAGTCTCGTCATGATGACAATTCTTTTGTCATTTAATCTTTAATGAGTCCAACAAAAGGTAAAGTCGGTAACTTTTCATGTTTAAGGAGTTTGAAAAGAAACAAAAAGGAAACTCCATCATGTACCTTTTTGTAAATCGTCTCTCGAATCCAAAAAGGTAGAAAACTATGTCCGAGAGAACCTCTTGACCATGTTTGATCAAGGTATTCCTTTTTCATAAATAATAAACCTCAACCCAAAAAAGGGGTAAACATATACTGAGATCATGTCAATTCATTCACTTTAACGAGTTCAAAATGACAAGTACTCAACAATCTTTTCATTTTTTGAGAGTCATAAAACAACTGAAAGTTGACTCCAAGGAGGTTCTTTTTTTGTAAATGTTTAGTGAGCTTGAAAAGAAGATAAAATTCAAGTCATTTGAATCAGAAATGATCATTAGTAGTGTGAAAGTCTTGTACTACACATAAACAGAAAAAATCACAGATACCAAGGAAAAATAATAAAAGATTGGCAAAATGTTTTAAAAAATCTATAAATATGCCAAAAAAACAAAATCAGTTTCACCTTTCTATTTGGAGAAGAGAATTTTGTCCATTTTCCCTCCAAATTTCAAATCAGTGGTGCGGCCGGTTCAAGATACCATTCATTGTTCCATAAATGCTAGGAAAGAGCTATGAACCTCCTGTTCATTTTAATTCTATTCATTTGGAATTTAGTTTCTAGAATTGATTTTGAGGGAGATATTTCAAAAATTAAAATAGCTTGCGCCCAATGCAATTTCGAGCTATCAAGGTCACGTTGGTCATGCTCAGCCCATTAGGGAAACTCGCCACCAACGTCGAATCATGATAGATGCATTGAACGTGGGAATTTTTTTAAATTGAGGAAATATCCCAACTCCACCTCTAATTTCTAAAAATTATTTCATGAATGCTCCTAAAAGACCAATTGGATATGTTTTGTAGGTGATTTAAATGAATATGCTGGTTGAATGGAAAGAACGAGGCCATGAGGTGGAAGACCACCAAGCCTTGCAGGACCAAGATTGCATCAATGCTTTGTGAAATTGTGGATTGTTGAAATTATTTCAAACATCTAACCTAAGAGCTCAACTGGAGATTCTCCAGTACCTGATCAGTATTTGGGATGTGGATCGACATTTTTTCATCATCGGGGACCGATAACTAGAGCTAGATGTCATGGACATATATTTTATTAGAGTACTATCCCAACGAGGGGAGAGAATCCAACTCTCCGGAGCTCACCCAGGGGGTGAGAGCACGAGCATGCTCATCTACAGACACTGTCCCGGGGCACGGAAGATAGAGAGTGGGAAGGTAGACATATCTTTCATCATAATTCTTCCCCTACGCACGATATTGCATTGTATCACCAGAGTGGAAGGAGCCCAGACATTGCATGAGGAAACAAAATCGCAGTTCCAGCACATGGTGGATTTCTTGGCCCCGACGATTTTCAAATGGTGTGAGGGGTCGCTGCCTAACATGAAGAGCTAGCTACCCAAGTGAAAGACAGAGAGACTAAAATAGTTTTGGTATGGGTCAATTCTGGTGACCTTCTTCTAGAGAGAGTACCCCTGTTCCAGTATCAGTGGTTAGATATCCATGATCGAGCTAAGAGGGATTCGAGGCTGATGCGATGGTGCGAAATAATGCCTCAACAGGGAGGAGGGAAACATATGCATTTACATACAACCTTCTTTAGTTGGCTACGGTGTCAACTGATTGTAGTTGAGGACTAAGACTATGTCGGTATCGACTTTAGAAAAGATCTAGATCTTCCGATACCACCAGGAACACAGTGGACTGATGCAGGTAAAAATTTATTTTTAAACATTTTCTACTTTTTAGATGTTTTTTTTATGAGTTTTGACACGTAAACTTATGATTGTGTATAGATATGGGTCCTTAGAGTCCTCCTGGCATGTCACCGATTGCACGGAGGGTAGCCCGTCCAACAGAGGATACTACTTATGAGGAGGGAGCAGACACATTAGCTAAGATAGAGCGGAACCTGGTCGGCCTCACATGAGGCATCCCAGAGTATCCCACATTCGATGAGATCCCAATGTGTTTTTAGAGACACATTGTTGGAGTTTCTGATAGACTGCATCGATTCTCTGGCGAGTAATTCGAGCAGTCACCTGCTACCATGAGCACCATGTGGGCAAATAGCAGCCCTATTTATACATTTTTGTACTGATGTAGGCTCGAAGAGCCATTTTTGTAACAAAACACATATCTTTTGAGCCTTTGGATGTAACACACTTACAGATCGATACACACACACACACACACACATATCTGCATGTTTCTATGACTACTTGAGTATCATGATGATGTCTTGATTTACATATTGCAAAAATTTCTATCTAATACATGGTTTGCTAATGAGTCTTTTAATGTATTTAAATACCTTGGAATGTGTTTATATGTGATAAAATCAAAATGCCTTTCCGATAATCTAACACGTAAATACATACGCAAAATTTGAGGATTGCACATAGAATAACGCCCATTCAATTGTAACACAATGAGTTGTGAGTCCAACTTAACATCCAAATCTCTAATCCCAATATTAATGGCATCCGATAATAGTTCAATCACAACACTATACTCAACAATATTGTTACTTGTTTGACCCAAACAAATTCCTTGTAAATTAATCAACTCGCCATTAGGATCAAAGAGTGCAGAAGACAGGTTCCATGTGCTACGACAAGCGCCATCAACAAAACCAACGTAGTGATCCAAAGACATCTGAAAACCAAGTGGAACACAAGGTAACCAGAGAAAAAATGTATGCTAGGCAAACAATCACACCAAAAATCAACTCAAAGCACACTAATGAATAACACACTAATGTACAAATTATCACACTTAAGATTAAGCGTAATATTTCTTCAGGTAGAGCCCATTTCAGGGCTCAGCCAAAGTATCTCCTTCATAATCAGCTACCCCATAGGTTCCACATTCCAAAACACATTGAATGATATAGGGCCCATGCCAGATAGGCTCGATATTTCCAACTCCCAACTTATCATGGGCTTGGTCATAAAGCAAGACCAAGTCACTTTTAGAGAAAACCCGTGTGATAGATTTTTCATATTTCCATTAGGGGAATTTTGAGATCTAAAATGGGCCTCCTAAGGAAACTATAAAATAATACTGGAAATAATAAAATAATATTTGATTACATCATCAAATTTTGGAGGGAAAAAAGAAAAAATTACTTTTTCAACTTGTATTTTCAACTTATCTGCCAATTTTTTTACTCAAATTTCAAATGGGAATACCCATTGGATAAAAAATGTAATTCCTCATCCAAGGAGTACCCATGTTTGATAATTTCGATAGATCCTACTACACGAAAAATGAGAAGTACATGAAAAATGTGATTGCAATCACGGTTTTTCATGTATTTCTCATTTTTCGTGTAGCAGGGTCCATCAAAAGTATGCAACATGGGTACTCCTTCGATGAGGAATTGAATTTTGCATCCAACAAGTGCTCCCACTCGAAATTTGAGTAAAAAATTTATTTTTTAATCTTTTTACTTTTTTACTTAAAAAATGGTGAATCATGCCCCATGGTTGAAATCATCATCTTGAATCCTATTGGTTCTTATAAATTCTATTTTGGTTGTGAATTTTTATTAGGAGGCCCATTTTAGACCTCAAAATTCCCTTATTGCACCTTAACTCATATTTTTTGTGCTTTAACAACTAAAGTAGAAATCCTTCAGGTCTCATTGATACACTTGAGGTACAACAGACGTTCCTCTTCTGGAGAAGTACCAGGAAGGAGTTTGATAACAAGCTTCAAGGAAGAAATCCCACACTCAATCAGGTGTGTTGCCTCTAGACCGTATATCAATTGGAATGGTGTGAATCCAGTGGAAGTATTAGCGAAGGTTCGGTATGCCCACAGAGCTGAGAAAAGCATGAGGTGTCAGTCTCACTTATGCTTCCCAATGGTGCATTGAAGCATGGTAACCAAGACTTTGTTGACAACTTCAACCTGGCCATTAGCTTATGGATAGTAATGGGTGGAGTTATCGTGACATAACCCCAACTAAGCATAGAGATATGTTATCATATGATTACGAAAATGGGTGTCATGATCAGTGAAAATCACTTTCGAGACACCAAATCGATCTATGAAATGATAGGATAAGAATTGTGCCACAATTATACCTTCATTATCATATGTATGCATCGCCTCAGCCCATTTAGTGAAATAATTAATGGCAATGATGATAGAGAAATTTCCCCCGGCCGAGCGAGGGTTACAGGTCATAAAATCAATGCCCCATTTTGCAAAAGGACCGATGGTCACAATTGGGTGAAAGGGTGAGGGTGGGGTGTGAAATTTTCAAGAGTAAACCTAGAAATCATGGCATTTTCATATTGCGGTAATGCAGTCTTCAAAAATAAACTGCCAGAAATAACCTGCACGAAGGATATTTTGAGCGATATCGTAACCAGACATGTGACCACCACAAGCCTCAAAGTGGTAGTCATTTGGAGCTTTCTAAGTTTCCTTGAGAGTTAGACACTGATGAAGGACAGAGTCAATACCAGTAATATAGAGAGTGTCCCCAACGATGCGATATGGTTGGGACTGGTAGTGAATCCGTCTTTGATTAAAGTGCGATAGCTCTAGCCGATAAGTCTGGGTCTATAGATATACAATGATGTCCCCGTACCATGGATCACAAGTACTAATGAGAAAGAGAGTCTCAGTGGGAATGGACTCATCGATAGGAGTGGGATTATCTGTGGTGTGAAGATCATAGATAAACTCATAAAATACCAAGGATTTCTTCGACTTAGCAGCAATGAATTCTAAGTCTAAATCTTGAGGGATAATGATCCATTTTGAGTACTTTCCCCCAAGTAAATAATGTGCTATAATGTGTTGTGTGACCAGCTCCAAAAATAGAAGAAAAGAGATATGAACGCCTTAGAAATAATCCACTTCGAGGGGGCAACATCCAATACATTACATAAATGAACAATTCTTGGATCATCCAATTTACAAAACCTCCTTTCTATATATAGGAGTCCATGGGGCCATAATGTAATCCTAGTGGGCCACAATCTAATCCTAGCCGACCTAACAATAATAATTTAAGGGCACAATAATATCAAAATGAGGGTTACAAGGGTACAATAATAAAAATAAGGGGGTATACACTAACATAATAAGGGGCTATAATATTAATATAGGGACTTAACATGCCCCTCTCCTTCAAACAAGTGTTGTCCTCAACGCTTGATTATTTCTTGATGCTTCTGTATAAAATTATCTTCCTCCCATGTTAAATATTTTACAGGAAAGTTCTTCCACTTGCTGAGATATTCTGAAATTGATCGTACTTTTCGAGTTCTTGTTTCTATGAATTCTTCGTAACTTCTTTCGATGTGATGTTGATCTTCCTGTTGTTTCATTAGATTCTGCACCAAAGTTGGGTTATCCTTTGAGAGTTGGAGAACTTGTTGTTGATGCTCGATGTGATCTTCCATTAATTTATCATCCATATTTTCTATTATTTGATCCTTCAAACCATCCAAATTAGCCTCCATTTCTGCTTTTAAACATCTATTTCATCTTCAATTTCTCTTCGTAAGATTGAAACTTGTTGCACTTGGTACCGTAATTTTGATATCTCATATTGCAATTCTTCCTCCTCATGCGTCATAGTATAGCTTTCTGAGGGCTTAATGGGTATGGAATTATTTTTTGGAGGCATAATAGAACCCATTAATGACAAAAATTCTTCAATATGCCCTTGGAATCAATTCAACTTTATTCTTCAAACAAGACTTACGCAATTCGGAAAAAACAATACACGCCTTTTACTTGCTTTGAGGAGCTCGATATTTAAATTGAACTATCTCTGTAATTGAAAATCTTCAATATCTGAAATTCATATCTGTAGTAGCCCTCTGAAGCTTGTTTCAAATTCCACAGGTCTGATCTAATTTGGCTTCTCCAAGACAAAGTTGTGTCCAATCTCCCACAATGACCTAATTCTGGACTGGTTCAATAGAGTGAACTTGTAAGACTTGCCACGTGTCACTGTTTCGTCCTTTGTCTCTGAAATTGATAGCCAAGAAACTAGAGTCTATGTACTTGTGACCAATTTTTACGGAACTCAAATCCACTGCCCAGAGAGAGAGTTATTGAAATTTTCCCACGATCACCTCTTTGAGATGAAATTCAGGCGCCTGAAAAAGCACTACCTTCCACAGATCATATCTCCAAAAATATTGCGAACCAAGCTCTAAAATTTTTTGAAGAATTTCCTCAGGATATTAGCTTTGCACCATATGAATTTAAGATTCTGAAACTTCGTAGAAAAAACATTATAGCGAAAATGCCACGATGACCTGTTTAGGAGCTTGAAAAAATACCTAACTTCCACAGATGATATCTCCGAAAATATTGCGAACCAAGCTCTGAAATTTTTAGGAAAGCTTCCTCAGGATTTCAGCTTCGCACCCTAAAAATTTTAGCATCTGAATCTGCATAGAAAAAAAGTTATAGCGAAAATGCCACGATGACCTGTTTGGAGCAGCGAAACCCTAGAATCCCAAAGCTCTGATACCAAATGTTGTGTGACCAGCTCCAAAAATAGAAGAAAAGAGATATGAACGCCTTAGAAATAAGCCACTTCGAGGGGGAAACCTCCAATACATTACATAAATGAACAATTCTTGGATGATCCAATTTACAAACCTCCTTTCTATATATAGGAGTCCATGGGGCCATAATGTAATCCTAGTGGGCCACAATCTAATCCTAGCCGACCTAACAATAATAATTTAAGGGCACAATAATAACAAAATGAGGGTTACAAGGGTACAATAATAAAAATAAGGGGGTATACACTAACATAATAAGGGGCTATACTATTGATATAGGGACTTAACATAATGTAAGTCATGGGGTTGCAATCAGAAATCACTAAAGATTTTCACAGGAGAATGTAGTGATGGAAACATTGAATGACATGAAAAACAACTAATGCAAGTTTCTCTACATGAGCATAGTGGGTCTCAATATCAAAGAGATTACAGCTCAAGTAGTATACTACATGTTCCTGACCATCGTCATCATCCCTACCAACACCATACCAATAGTGTTGTCAGCAGCGACCAAATACAAGCAATAGTTATAGTGATAAATGGGAGGATGCAACAATGGAGCTATGATGAAGGCTCATTTCACTGCATCGAAAGAGCTCTGAGAAATTTGATCCAATAAGAATGGGATTCCATTTTTCAATAAGTGCGTAAAGCCTTTGGAAAGCTTAGCGTAGTTCAGTACGAAACGGTGGAGGAAATTAGCTTTCCCCTGTAAAATTTGTAGTTGATGAACGAAAGAAGGAGGAGGAAAGTTGACGATTTCCTCGAATTTTAGAGGATCGATGCATATGCCTTCTTTAGATACCATGAAACCTAGGAGCTAGCCACATTGATGAAGGAGACACAATTATGAGGATTTAACTTGATATTATAGTGTCAACAATGGAAGAAGATATCTCTAAGGTTCTCTGGGTGATCTTGACGTTTCACGGAATGAGCACGAAGGTCATAGAAATATGGCTAAACTATGTGCTTTATGTCATGGAATGCATAAGAAATCGCTCACTGGAAGGTTGCTTCAACATTATTCAAGCTGAAAGGGAGCTTCTTATAGGTGAAAGTCCCCCATGGACAGATAAAAACGGTTTTGTGTTGATCAGCTAGAGCGATGTTAATCTGGTTATATCAAGAGAAAATTTTCATAAAGGAAAATATCTCACTCCCGACACATTCATCAATGATATAATCGATAAATGGAGTGGGGTAATTTTCCTTAGGACAATCTCAATTTATATCATGGTAATCAATGCAACCTCGAATGGTCCCTTCTTATTGACATGAACAATATTGGAGACCCAATCTCTCAATGGTATGGGGTAGATAAAACCAACTTTAAGAATTTTTTCAACTTCTCCTTTTATAGAGGAAGCCTTTCTCAGGTGCACAAGACGAATCCATTGGTGAACAGGCTTTGAATCCAAATAGGTGGGAATTTTGTGCACCAAGATACCTGGATCAATGCCATGCATTTATTCATATGACCATGTGAAGACATCGCAGAACTCTTGAAAATTTTCCTTATAGATCTTGATCTCATCGGGAGAACAAGGTGCACCGATATGTAAATTCTCTACAATCCTTGGTTTAACAGAGATGTCAAGCAGAATGGTCAGAGTGATATTTCCTATGTTTCCCTTGGACAACACTTCATGAATCAAAGCCAGATTCTAAAGTGGTTTAGTCAGTATCGGAAAAGCATGGGATCCTACACAAGCAGAGATGTCACCTGCAATTGGGAGAAACGAGGAATGATGATGTCCATCATCCCATGGAGTTTCTTCAAGATACATGACCTCCACGATACTCTCGTCAATGGGGAAAGTCTCATTCAAGGGATCATTAGAGTCCCAAAAACCAAAATAGGGAGACTATGCATAAGTGTCTAGGGAAGAAACCAAATGAGTATTGGTCTCAGATGCAGCCTCAGAAGCCATGAGGATATCTAGATACATCTTCTCAACTGGGCTAAGAGGCATAACATCTCCAAAAATTTTGATCTGGTTGGGATTGGGAACAATCCATTGATCGTGACCAGACGAAATAATATTGACGGAGGTGAAATTCAGAGGTGGAAGTGAAAAAACTCCCATAAGAGATGAGCCTTTGAACATACCTGACCCAATGTTCTCATAAGGAGTAGCGTCCTTCCCAACATATGGAATGTTGCATGTTGAAGACATAGTGGGGAAGAATTCCAACTGATCCATAGTCACTATCTTCCCTTGATGGAAGGAATACACAAGGAAAAAGAGGGTGGAAACTACACAAACCATAGCGTTTCTCCAACTACGTCCAAGAAGGAGATTATAGTTCAAATTGGCATCCACCACCGTAACTTCCACGGTTACCTTTTTCCCCTCCAACAGGATGGGCAATGCCTTGAGAATTTTTTACGACTGAGAACCTCGACCATCGAAAGCTTCTAAGGTATTCGAGGACTGACTCAATGGGGGAGACATGATGCAGGCCGAAGCACCTTCATCAATGACAGTCTGATGAATAGTCTTTCCCATAATGGTAGCTTGAATAAGAAAAGCTATCTGAGATGGGAGGCAAGGAATGAAATTCTCAAGATTGAAAATAATAAGATTAGAATCTAAAGGATCAATCCCTCCAATGATAGTGATTAGTGCTTTCTGTTGTGATGTGAACGATTGAAGGACCTCCAAATTTGACATTGCCAAAGGCGCTTGAGGTAGGTCTTCTGTTAGAATATTCTGACATATAGGAAATAGTTAAGAATAACTTAGTATCGTGTAGAGTTAGGTAAAGTGTGTTTATTTACCATGTACATTTGTAAATTATAATCCGACGGTCACGATTTGTAGTGATCCGACGGTTATCTCTCACCTTGGTATTAACGACACTTGATCCGTGGCTTAACACCCGATTGGTCCATGATCTCTATTTAAAGAGCATGGAGGGTCATTTTTTCAGTAACTGTTTATGAGAGAAACATATGTAACTTTTATTTTTATATTAATAAATTCCCTGAAGTGGCTACGTTAGCTCAAGGTGTGGATTTTTTCTCTCTTTGAGGGTTTTAACCACATGATTATACTGGTGTACTGATTTGTGATCTGTTTGTGAGTAGTGACCTTTGGTTCTTGATCTACGAAACTTACCCTGTAAATTTCTACATGGTATCAGAGCTATTTTGAGAGCCACATCCGTTGTTGATCAAAATCCGAAGCCGGTTTGACTGCATGCGAATGTCGTTTTGTAGATCTACTATTTCTAAATATTTTTGGTCTTGGAGAACTGCTCGGTTGTGTCTGGAGCATCTCTTACAGTGAGGAACGACTTTTTTTTCATGCGAAAAGGTTTCCAGCTGCCCAAGTTATGTCAGTTTAGATCTGGAGGTATAAAGCATCTATTTTGCAGTTATATTTGTTAATAGTTCTGCTTATTTCGGTTTATTTCTGTTTATTTTCAGTTTTAAGGTTTTATTTATTTGCCAGATATATACCCTCTTCTCTTTGTATGCTCTTTTTTGTGTGCTCTGTGCGATCTCGGAAAATCAGAAATAGGAAAAAGGGATTTTTTTTGGTACGTATGTTCTTTCCCCGCGTGTTTGTGCGATCTCGGCAAATCAGAAATAGTGAAAAAAGTGATAGTTTCCGGTAAGGCTAATCGAAAAGCTAACATTTTGTCGTAAGGATTTTCATTTCATTTTTTTCTCAGTTTTTGTGTTTTTTGTGTGCAGGAAAAGGCACACACACTGAAGAGTAAAAAAAAAAAAAACCCTTCCTCCTTTCACACAATAACGTGAGCCTTTTACTATCTCACTTGGTGAGGGGTTAGTTTATGAGAATAGAGGTCTTGGGTTCAAGTCTCCTTCTCAAGCTTCTTTTTTAAAAAGTTTTTGTTCAAAGGGGCGGATTTTTTTTTTAAAAATCCGCACTTCATCTCGTTCCTGTAACTATTTTGCATCTACAACTCAGATATTTCAAAAGGCATAATTTCTTCATCTGAAAGCCGTTTTTCGAGCCGTTTTTTTTTTGAAACGGCCTAATTTTTCGAGATATTTCCATTGGAGTATTTATTTTCAAAGTGCATGTCTGGTTATTCTTAACAGCACCAATTATTTCCAATGGCTACCTCAGATGGTAGATATACTTAGAAGTAAAGGGCTTTATAGAATAGCCATAGGTCAAGAAACTAAACCTTCTAATGATGATAAAGTTCCTAAATGGGAAAATGAAAAAGATCAAGCATGAGGGTTGATAGGAATGTCCATTTCTCAAGATCTTTGATTTCACATCCTTGACATTTACACCCCTGATAAACCCCTGGAAAAGCTAAATACTGTTTTTGGCATTCAAAATCAAATCAGGGCCCACCAGCTTGAAAATGAGTTGCTTAATTTGGACCCTAATAATTTCTCCTCTATTGAAGACTTTTTGTCCAAATTAAAGACCCTTAGACTTCTTTTAGAAGGGTGTAAGGTCAAAAAGGAAGATGGTAGCCTCATCTATTGCATTCTTTCTAAGCTTGGCCCTGCATACTCTGTATTTGTTTCCTCCTTCCATTCCACCAGAGAAGTCATCATTTCTTCAGGAACCACCTGCAATAATCCCTCTTTTGATGCCTTTTGTGATTCTTTGATAAGAGAACAAGAAAAATTTTTACACCTTGGTCTTATCATTGCTGGAAACGCTTCTAAGAAAGCCTTATAAGCCCAACAACAACCAAATCAAAAGAATCCCAAGAAGCAGTATCCAAAAAAATATGGTCCTAAACCAAACAAGGGCCCTAAGCAATTTCAGCCGTAAACTAAAAAATCAAATCACCAAAATAATAGGGAAAATCAAAACAAAGGGAAGAAGACAGATAGACTTTGCAACTTTTGCAATCGGGATGGCCATATAGAGTCCAAATTTTTTAAGAATATGGAAGCCTTAGAAGCAACAATGAAGAAGCACAATGTCAATTTGGAGCACTCTTCACCTTCATCTTCAGGCATGGCACTTTTTTCTTGTGGTTGTCAAGCATCAAGATCTGGTTATGCATTAAATGTATCTTCTTCTTCTCCTTCTCATGAGTGGCTCATTGATTCTTGAGCTTCTTACCACATGGCTAAAAATAAATCCATGTTTTCTTCTTTAAATGATTTTAACAACAAATATATTTATGTTGGTGATGATAGATATCTTAGTGTTGTAGGATCAGGAACCATTCATCTAGATAATGGTCAGTTTAATGATGTACTATGTGTTCCTACCTTGTCATGCAACCTTCTATCTGTTTATCAGAGAACTCATTCAGGTGAAGGGAAAATAGTAGAATTCTCACCTCATGATGTTGTAATCAAGGACCTCAAAGATCCTAAACATATTTTAGCTACTGGCATTGCTGATGATTCCATAAGGTTGTATAAGTTTGAAAACTTTGGGTCATCATCTCTTCCCTTGGTTTTTGTTGCTCATAATGATGATGTGAGCAAACTTTGGCAAGAGCAATTTGGTCACTTAAACTATCGCTCTCTTCAAACTCTAAGGAAAATATGGTGACGAGAGTTCCTATGGTATCTTTTTGAGATGGTGTTTTCTCCGAATGTGTACTCGGAAAACATCATCGGGATAGTTTTGACAAACATGCCTCTTGGCACGCTTCAGCCCCTTTGCAGCTTGTGCACAATGATTTATATGGTCCACTTCCTATTGTTTCTTTCTATGGTTGCAAGTACTTCTTAACTTTCATTTATAATTTTTCCAGATGCACTTAGGTATATTTCTTAAAACTCAAGAGTGAAGTTTTTAACATGTTCTTGGCCTTTACGGCCTTTGTTGAGAAACAATCTGGACATCAAATTCTTAAGTTAAGATTAGACAATGGCAGAGAATATGTTAACAAAAAATTTATCAACTTCTACACTGAGCATGGCATTCAATTGCCACATAATGTTCCATATACTCCACACAAAAAATGGTGTAGCTAAAAGGAAGAATCGTACCTTAAAAGAAATGGCTAATTGTATGCTTCAATCTAAAGGACTTGGTCTCAATTTTTGGGCAGAAGCCATTAACTGTGCAAATTACATAGTAAATCACACTCCTACTAAGGTTTTAAAGAATATAACTCTAGAAGAAGCTTGGAGCTCAATCAAACAAGATGTAAGTCACTTTCGTTTTTTTGGAAGTGATTCTTGGGCCCATATTCCAGATGCAAAACATAAAGCCTTAGAACCTAAGAGTGAAAAATGTATTTTTGTTGGATATTTTGAAGATGTCAAAGGATATAGACTTCTTCAACCAAAATCCAAAAATATAATCATTAGAAGAGATGTAAAGTTTGATGAAAATATATCGGCCTGCAAGCCTAGTTTGGCGGGTGTGCCACCTTTGGCCTGCGAGCCTGATTCAACATATGTGCCACCTGTCTCTCTCTCTTCTATTTTTAATAGCATTCCTTCTAGCTCAGATGATGACAGCGAGGATGAAAATCCTCCTCCAGCTTGTCAAATTGTTCCTTATAATCCACCGCTTCCAATATGGGTCCGCTCTACTCGGGATGCAACAGGTTCTCTTGTAGGTGATCTTTCTGATCGACGACATACATGTTCTCAGTTCAAAAGAGCTTCTTCCTTATTGGTTCAAGTTCCAGAAAAAATTGATCCAGAAACCTTTGAAGAAGTGTCTAGTCATCCAAATTGGGATGAAGCTATGAATGAAGAGTATCATTCCTTATTGGCAAACAATACTTGGGATCTTGTTCCTCTTCCAAAAGGAAGAAAACTTGTCAGATGCAGATGGGTTTACAAAACAAAGTTTGGACCAGATGGAAAAGTGGATAGACATAAAGCTCATCTTGTCGCCAAAGGTTTTTCACAAGTTGAAGGCATTGACTATACTGAAACCTTCTCCCCTGTTGCCAAAATGAATTCTATCCACCTTATTCTTTCCCTTGCTACCTCCTTTAAATGGGAAGTCCATCAAATGGATTTTAAATCTGCCTTATTACATGGAGATTTGCATGAAGAAATCTAAATGGAACAACCCCCTGGCTTTATCCAAAAAGACTCTAGCCTTGTTTGTCACCTTAGGAAGTCTCTCTATGGTCTCAAGCAAGCTCCTCGAGCTTGGTATGCCAAAATGAATAGATTTCTCTTACATAATGGCTTTTCTATGTCTCATTCTGACAACAATGTCTACACCAAGAAAGTGGGTAATTCCTTCACCATTCTTTGTCTTTATGTTGATGATCTTATCCTTACTGGTAGTGATCCAAACCATATAAACCATGTGAAGTCTAGCCTCAAAAATAAGTTTGAAATGATAGACTTAGGACAGTTGCATTATTTCCTTGGTCTTCAAGTCTTACAATCCAAGGAAGGAATTACCCTCTCTCAGTCCAAGTATGCCTATGATCTTCTACACCACTTTCAGATGGAAGACTGTAAGCCTGCCCCTTCTCCATTTTAGTCTGGAGTCAAGCTTTCAGTCAACTGTACTACCCCTGAAGTTGATGCTACCTTATACCGTCAACTTGTTGGTAAAATTGTGTATCTAACCCATACCCGTCCTGAACTTTCCTTTGTCGTTGGTCTTGTCACTCGGTTTATGCACCAACCTCATGAAAGTCACTGGAAAGCAGCTAAAAGAATACTTCGATATATTCAAGGTACAGTTCAGTTCAGGATTCATTACAGTGCAGGAGCATCTCCCTTGTTGATTGGTTTCACTGATTCTGATTGGGCTGGTGACCCTGAGGATCGGAAGTCCACTGCAGGATATGTATTCACTCTTGGTTCAAGACCTATTACTTGGTCTTGTAAGAAACAAAGTGCCATCTCCCTTTCTTCAGCAGAAGCAGAGTATCGTGGTACAGTTGAAGCCAGCAAGGAAGCCATGTGGCTTCGTCAGATCCTGTCTAAATTTGGTCTTCCTCAGTAGCATCCAACTACACTTTGGTGTGATAACCAGAGTGCCATCAGCTATGTAAAGATCCAATTCAGCATCAGCGTATGAAACACATTGAACTCCACATACACTTCATCAGAAAGCTCATTCATGATTGTGTTCTTGAAGTGCAGTATTGTCCAACCAATGATCAGGTAGCTGATATCTTTACAAAGGCTCTCATAGATGTGAAGTTTACCAAACTTCAATCCATGCTTGGAGTTTAGGAAAGTTGTCATTAAGGGGGGATAGGCTCTAATGCCTCCTTCCTTCTCCTATTGTGTCACTTTTGTAAATCCTTCAATTCTATCCCAATTTGTTCTTAAGGGGGGATGTTAGGATATTTCGACACATAGGAAATAGGCTCCTTTTGTGTCACCTTTGTAAATCCTTCAATCCTATCCCAAGTTCTTCTTAAGGGGGGATGTTAGGATATTCCAACACATAGGAAATAGTTAAGAATAACTTAGTCTAGTGTAGAGTTAGGTAAAGTGTGTTTCTTTACCATGTACATTTGTTTATAATCCGACGGTCACGATTTGTAGTGATCCGACGGTTATCTCTCACCTCAGTATTAATGGCACTTGATCCATGTCTTAACACCCGATTGGCCCATGATCTCTATTTAAAGAGCATGGAGGGTCATTTGTCCGGTAACCGTTTATGAGAGAAACATATGTAACTTTTCTCTTTATATTAATAAATTCCCTGAAGTGGCTGCGTTGGTTCAGGGCATCGAATGTTTCCCTCTTTGAGGGTTTTAACCATGTGATTATACTGGTGTACTGATTTGTGATCTGTTTGTGAGCGGTGACCTTTGGTTCTTGATCTACAGAACTTACCCTGTAAATTCCTACATCTTCTACAATATTGTATTGTTGTGTTACTCTCGCATTCACATTGTAAGACTATTTCTGAAGAACACCTTTTGGGGGTGGTTAGATGATGGAGTCACTACTCAGTCTCTCAATCTAGAGAGGACCAGAGGTAGTAGGCATGGAATAGGAACGATGATCTGGGACCTCCAGTTTCACATCAACCTTGGATGGATTTGGATAATCATTCTTTCTCGTGATGATGGCAACAAATTGCGTTCCAGACATGAAGACCTGAGAGCTACCAGATGATTGAGCCTGGTCTACCATTTGCGTCTACTGGGAAGGGAATGATTCTTTCAAAATGGCCGGAGTCCTAGGTGCTCCCTTCAGAAGACAAGCAACTTTAGCACGCTAAGGAAAATCCTTGGTGTAATGATCGTCGTCACATACTAGACAAGGATATTTGGGCTTATGTATTGAAGAATCACCAGCATATGACTTCTTTGAATCATGTTTAGGTTTTTTGGATTTAGACTTGGCTTTACCCTTTTTCTTACCCTTTTAGGATTTTTCTGATGTGGTAGACTAAACAACATTTACCTCTGAGGTTTTACTAGGATTATTATGATTATGAGGAGGAGTATAGGGCGCAACAACAACAGTGGATTTAGAATTCAAAAAATTCTTAGGTGCACTACTGTCAGTATGAGCCACTTTCCTAATAACACCATCCACCGGAGGCACAATAGGAGACTGAGATGATGAAGGATTAGTCGAAGAATGTGGCACATCAGCAAATAACTCATATAGAGTCTTGGACTGGGAATAAACCAAGGCGAGGAATTGATCTCTAGCGATGACCTCCTCTTTCGTGACACACCCTCCCATTGCAAGATCTTTTTCACTTTTGGGAATGAATGATTTTTTGAACCATTCCGTCAACAACTGATCAGGGATCTCAAATTTGATGAGGCGACAACGATGCCACCATTCATGGATGTGATTCGAGATGTGTAATAGTCGATTGCTTCAACTAGGTGATAAAATGGGTGTCAGTTTCAAATCGGACAGACAACTGGAAGTGAGTGAGGAAGGCCATAGCCAAGGAAGTGAAATCAAGAAAATTCCTCGAGGGAGCCCAATGTACCATTTGGCCACAAGATGAAGACAAATGGAATCATCAGCCCAAGAATTAGAGGAACACCACAAGTGGTATGTCATAACATGGTTTTTGGGGTCTTCCCCAAATTTTCCTTCGAACTTCAGACAATATCCTGGAATCTTAGTTGGAATTGGAAACCAATGTAGTTGATGCTGGATGGGGTCATTTGTGAGATTTGACACATCCGGCAATTCCAACGTAGCCAAGAACGAAAAAGGAAGATAATGAGGTGAGAAAGGTCGGGGGTTCCAACTTGATTGATAAGGACTCTGCCCCCAATAGGGTAGATTCTGACCTGGATATGCATATTTCCCCCATGGCTAGTAATGACCTTGCTGCAACTATTGCTGATAGGGACCTGGCTGGGGTTGTTGATACGGCCACTGCGGGAAATGAAGGTGTGGACCTTGCTGGACATGGGGTCTAGGATAAGTTCATTGTTGAACATGAGGTCCATTTTTCAGCCCCTGCTGAAACTAGGGTCCAACTTGCGGTCCTTGTTGAACATAAGGTCCAGTCTATGGTTCCTACTAAACATGAGGTCTAGTCTATGGTCCTTGCTGAACATAGGGTCTATCTTGAGGTCGTGGCTAAGCCTACTGGTAGTGAGGAATTTTCTGATATGAAGCACCAGATTGAGGCCCAGTTTGGGGTTTCTGGTAATGAACTTCAGGAAATGGTTGTTACTAAGTACCCGGCTTATGAGGGAAAGGACCAGATTAACCCAGAAGCAGATTTGGACTAGCTTGGGTGTAAGAACCAAACTGAGGATTGGTGACAACAACATTTACTGAAGGCTGGGGCTATTGGATATACTGCTGATATTGTACCTTGGACCTTTGAACATAAGGAATGTTAGGTTGTTGAACATATGAATATGTTGTGTTTGGTTACGAAAGTATGTTGAACCTGGGAATATGGAACATGAGGTTGAATCACCCCAGGAATAGATCCAGAACTCGGCTACCCCCCACCCAAAATGGGAGGTAAATAGAGAGTGTTAGGCTTCCCCCCAAGCACAGACGAAATCATGGATTTCACACTCAATGATGGGACTGCAGTAATCGTAGATAGTGAAAAAGGGACAGAGGATCGGAACGACACGGTCATTTGACCAATGGTGACCAATGATCAAACAATAGGTTGAGATACCACAACCACATTCGAAAAAAATGGGCTAGAAGACAAAGGAATACCCATTGAGCAAACGTAATCCATAAATAAGGGCTTACCACTGGAAGCTCTTGAAGTAAGGTTTCTGAAAGAAGTGTAACCGTGCGGGAGCGTAGACACAACATAACTAGATGATATTTTGGTTACACTACCCTAATCATGAGGTGTGGATCTGAACAATTCTCCCTCAGAGGGTAAAACTGACAAAGAGGCTTCCGAGATATACGAGCCAGAAGTTTCCTAAAGAGTGCTTTGGGGAGCACTCACAAACAGAACATCATCAACATTTGATGCCATTTAACCAGGAAACAACCGATGGACGGTAGAGCGAGATGCTACCGTAGAAGCTCGAAAAGGGTTCCCGAGCTGATCGAAAGTGAGGTATGGTTGCTCAAGTGAGACTACAACCAAATCAAAAACCGGATTCAGAGGAAAGGCTGAGAACTATGAAACTTGTTCGAGGCTTTCCGGCTCAGATTCTTCCAATGTTGTCCAAGGAGAATCGTCAAGAGGTGCTTGAGGCCGTATGGGTTGAACATTGATGAAAATTCGAAGCTCTTCACCTTGCGCTTCGAGGGGTCCAATTAGAAAATGAGGGACCTTAGGATGAGGTTATGGAGATCCGTCAAAGGAGGAGGTGGGTGAATTCGACGATTCAACCACGATGACCTTCGAGAAGAAGATAAAAAAGAAAAGAGGTGAACAAAATCACAACTTACCAAGCAATAAAAGCTGGAGAACTGCACAAGTGAGATGTTTTCATGGGAAATTACTTTTAGAATTAACAAAAAATAAATAAAAAGGGTGTTATAGGCATAAAGGTTTACCAAGTATCCGTGAACTGCAATATACACCTTGGTGATAAAGTGAAAGAGAAATGACCAAGGACTTAACGTACGGTATTCAATCTCTCTGAATGTTGTGTCTGGTGTATCATGTCTACAAGGTGGTTGAATCGGTTACCTATGGTAGGCTTGCAACATAGTGGTGTCTCCCCAAATATACGCGACGGTATATGGGATTCTAGTCCATAGTAGTGTTGTCTAATCAGTAACCGTTCGATGAGAGTGTCCCAAATATACTTATCATACATCAATGTACTTCCATACGTGGGATGGGATATCACCCCTAGGTTGTAACGCAGACCGTTAGCAACAACTCCTACGTTTAACGACGCCGAAACACGTCTCTAGCCTAGACCACTAAATATTCTCACTAATTCCAATGATCCTTAAGCTAAATTGGGTTCATTTTAAGTTGATCTTGATTAAAGTTTCGGTTTCAACGCTCAAACTGAATGTCACCTTAACCCTTATAGTGCAGACTAAATGCAAGAAATAAGATTTCAATTTTGATGAATTCTATACTAAGGGAATAGAGACAAGCAATAATGTACTCAATGCAGCAAAAACAATCCCCCCCAAAACTAGTTCAGAGTTACGAAAATGCAATGCTTTTCAAATTGAATTCACTTTCCCAACAAATTCAACTTATTGAAAATGAAAATGCCTTTCCTTTCACTAATTTTTTTTTTTTTTTTTCACTTTGAAATGTAATTAAAAAAAAACAAATGAACAAAAGAAGAAATGCAAAATCCCTTTAATTTTATTTCAATCAAACCAAAAAAAAATCGCTTTAAATAATGCACAAATGAAATTATTTTCACTCTTATTAAAACAAAAATGTTAATCTAAATAAAGAAAATGAAAAGAAGATGACTTCCAATTTCTTTTGAATTTATACAAAACACACTCTTCTAGACTTGTACGCCAAACAAACTGTAATCTTGTGCTTGACACTAAACTGAAGGGAAACTGTCAGAAATTCAGAGATGACCAAAGCAAACACCAACTCTCTTCAAAATAAGACAAGAAAAATGTGACACAGGGTATTTGAAATGGAAAAAAATTCCCAAACTTACAACAAATCAAAGAGACGAAACAAACTCGCTCAAGGGAGATAGGTAATTCAAACACACAGGAAGGAGATAACTAATATCTCACAAAATTCTTCAAGGGCCAAGACACACTAGAATATTAGAAGGGAAACACAAATTTTCCCAAGGCTGAGTTCAGTGCTTCTGTGTTAAGTAGAAGGGTGTTGAAAAGCCAATTAGTGCGATTGTACTATATAGAACAGCGCTGCCAGGGCTACCATGAGGACAAAAAGGGTATTGATCGAAAAAAATAAGGAAAAAATAAAAAGAGTCTCTCACACACACACTAGACCTGACACCATGAAGTGACAAACAACCTTTACACAAGCTCATAGATACCTAAGCAGATTTAAATTTCAAAAATCAATGAAATTGATCCAAGATCAATTCAGGGAAGGAGGACTTAAAAGGCTAAAGCTCCCCAGTGGAGACATCAGTTCTTTTGTCAAGATAAATCCCCTCTGCGGATAGCGGAGATCTCTCTAGCCCTAGAGTGGGTCTAGAAACACGAGATTCCTTCTAACATAAGATTTCTTAACGAATGCTTACAATGCAAAGAGGAAAGAGACATAAATACCTTTTTCCAATCACTATCCTTCGATCTGTTGATGCTGACCTCAATCCACGATCCTTGTAGGCTCGCTTCCTGCTACTGATGATGTGCAAATACTTGTGGATGATCAGGAGACAAGATCAAATGTGATACAATATATAACATAAACACCAACTATCTAGCAGATCAGGGAGTACCAGAATATTTCCATAATCATGTAGACAAATATAGAAATAAAACATCAAATGTTATTATTGATAAATTACAAAAGGAGAGCTTACAACCAGGCCTTGATGTTGGAGGCGTCCTTAGGTGAAAATCTGAGTCCTTCACCCATCTCAAAAGAATCCCTTCTCCAGTGCACTTAGGCTTAATCATGATGATAGCATGCAAAGGGATGAGATTTCAAACGAGTCTAAAAATGATCAACCAAGCTTTAAACTTGGGGGAATGATGGATGTGAATTTATAGCAAGGAGGAGGAAGGAACTTTTTCTAAGGGATGATCCCCCATGGATGATATCAAGGCTCCAAAATAAGAGATATTGACCTTATCATTTCTGTTCAACAACCAACTCTCTGCCCTTGAGCTTCTAGAGTTTGAATCTTCTCCTCTGTTTGAGGAATCACTTCTAGAAAGGGGATTAGCATGGTTTCCAAGAAATTAGGGCACTGGCAGCACTGGGCCAGAATTCAGAAAATGACATCAGCGCGGCCATGGCACCAGGAAGAGCGTTGGCCCAGGAAACTAGGAATATGACCAAGTTTCTTCAGTAGTATTTCAAGGAAATATTATTTGGATCTTCAAGGGGATATGTTATCATATTTATTGATGATGGAAACATTGCATAGGATTCGTCACGGGGCATTTTAGGATCAGGGACAGGAAAATCAGCATGGTGATAAATTATTGTGTACCACTTTATATTACATAAATGAACAATTCTTGGATGGTACAAATGAAAAAACCTCCTTTATATATATAGAGTCCAATGGGTCGCAATATAATCCTAGTCGACATAAAAATAACAATGTGAGGGCACAACAATAACGATAGTGGGCTTCTATGGGGCACAATAATAACAATATGGGGACTACATGGGCACAACAATAATAATAAGGGGATACACTAGTATTATAGGGACTTATCATGCCCCTATCCTTCAAAAAAGTGTTGTCCTCAACGCCTCAATGATTGAGTAGTTCTAGATGATTCTATATAAAATTATCATCCTCCCATGTTAAATCTTTAGCGGGTAAGTTCTCCCACTTGATGAGATACTCTGAAATTGATAACTGCTTCAGGTTCCAATATTATTTTCCTTCTTTGTCAAATTCTTGCAATATTGTTTGAACTGGGAGCTTGTCACCTATAACCTTATTTAAGCATGAAACATGAAAAATTGGGTGCACTCGAGAAGATGTAGGAAACTCCAATTTGTATGCCATATTACCAATATTTTGCAACACCTTCTAAGTACCATAATACTTTGGTGATAATTTATTATCCTTAGCTTTCTTGAGGTAACTTTGTTTGTATGGTTGTATATGTAAAAATTCCTAGTCGCCTACATCAAAACTTCTTTTGGTGCGATGTTGATTTGCATGATGTTTCATTTGATTATGCGCCAAAGTGAGGTTATCCTTTAAGAGTTGGAGAACTTTGATGCTCAATGTGATCTTCCACTTCTTGAAGCTTAGAATTTTCTCTTAAATATGATGTGATGGACAGTGGATGATATCCATAAAGTTCCATAAATAGGGTTAGTTTTGTTGCAGTATGGAAAGAAGTGTTATACCACCATTTAGCCAGAGCTAACCACTTGACCCATTGTGTATGTTTATCATATATAAAGAAAAGAAGATATCCTTCCAAAATTTTGTTCACTATCTCAGTTTTCAGATCAGATTGAGGATGATATGATGAGCTATGATTTAATTGATTACCCAAACAAGAAAATAATGTTGTCCAAAAATTTCCTGTAAAAATGGGATCTTTTTCACTTACAATGATCTTTGGGTTTCCATGTAGCTTTTTAATTGTTTCCATAAATGCAATAGCAATTGTACTCAATTTAAATGGATGAGATAATGCAAAAAAGTGTGCATACTTTGTAAGTATGTCAACTACCACCATGATGATAGTATTTCCTTTAGACTTGGGTAAACCTTTGATAAAATCCATTGAAACCTCCTCCCAACGTTGACTTGGAATGGATAAAGGTTGTAACAGACCTGGGGTCTTAATTGTCTCAACTTTATTTTGTTGGAAAACCAAACATTCTGCCACAAAATTTTGAATATAAGATTTAATGTCATCCCAAAAAAAATCCTTCTTGACACTGTGGTAATTTTTAAAAAATCCTTAGTGCCCTCCTAAGGGAGAGGTGTAAGTTTGAAAATTAAAAGCTATCGTCCCCAAAGATTGCAACCATTGTACTCGTAGTAAAAAATTAGCACCACCCATTAGAATGGAGAGCATTGGACTATTCAATACATATTCCCCCATGGTTAGCTTGATATTATGGCACTATCCAGAGAAATTTATAGTTCCTCCATTTGCAACCATCACTTAATACTCTGGTGATGGGTTTAGGAAGCAATCCAATTCCTTGGCTACCTTAAAATGAATACAATTATGGGCACTACCCGAATCAATCAGCACTATTACGTTTTTCTTCTTGATATTTCCTTCTATCTTGAGATTTTGAGGAGTGGTAATTCCTGCCAATTCATTATAGGATATGGTCGGATTCATTTCTTCTTCTTCTAGGGTTATTTTCTGGTGTATATCCTATTCTTTTGAAGTTTCTTGTTCCTTTTCTTCCTCCTCTTCTCAATCTATGTAAAATAATTTCTTCTCATCACACTTATGACCTTTAGTGTATTTGCTATCAAAACTATAGCAAAGTCGTTTTGCTCTTTTTTCTTCCAATTTTTGTGGTGTTAACCTTGTAGGTTGTGGAATTCTACAAGTAGCAACACTTCCATCTTTATAGATGTGAGTGGTATGCTTCCTTGTCACCATAATTTTTCTTTCAATTTTTCTTGCCAACTTGATTGCCTTCTTGTATGTTATTCTTTAAATTCCCTATGAATAAATCAATATTGTGCTCCTCTGGAATATCATTTACCCTTATATTCAATTTTTGGAAGTCCTCAATGTGTTCCACCATTGAACCCTTTTTTTTTAGATTTATCAATTGGATAAAGAAGGTGTTTCTCCGTTTATACTCATAATGTGTTATCATTTCCTTCGTAAAAATTGACCATGTGACAATTTTTTTACGAGAGAAAAGCCATCGATACCATACAAATTTATTGGGTTCTAAATATAAAGCTTCAATGCGTACCTTTTGCGTGTTTTTCACCTTATGGAGATCAAGTTATTTATCCATCTGTAGTATCCATGTAATGGATCCTTGCCATCAAACTTCCTCATATCAATCTTTGGAATATGGTGGGTCTTCAATCCAACATTAGAGTCTATAAAGTCACGATTCACATTTATTTTTTTCTCATCATGATTTTCCTCTACTACCTTTTCCCCATTAGGAATCATTTATTTTAGCAACTTTGTCAAACCTTCCTTCAAACCTTCCATGTCTGCTTTTAGATCATTCTTCATGTCTTCCATGTTGTCTTTCAAATTTTCTTCTATACCATCAATCTTAGCATCCATGCCATCCATCTTAGCTTCCACGCCATTCATCTTAGCTTCCATTCCTTTCTTCAAACTATCCATTTTAGCTTCCATTTCATTTTTGGTTACTTTTTGCGAGAGCGAAATTTATCGCACTTGGTCTATTTTGATCTATCATGTTGCACTTGTTCCTCTTCATGCACCGTAGTAGAGATTTATGAGGACTTAATGGGTGTGGAATTATTTTTTGGGACACATTATAGAACCCAATACTAATAAATATGCTTCAATATGCCCTTGGAATCACTTCAAAATGATTTTTCAAATAAAATTTATGCAATTTTTTTTTAAAAGTACACACATTTTTCTTGCTTTTAGCAGCTCAATTTTGAAACGGTTGTAACTTTGTAATTTCGGATCTCCAAGATTTGAAACTTGGTCTTGTGGTATCCCTCTGAGTCTTAGTCCTAATTTTGATTCTTCAAGGAAACGTTATTCCCTATCTCCCAAAATGACCTAATTATGGATTGATTTAGTATATCAAACTTGTATGGTGTGCCACATGTCATTGTTTTGACTGTCGGCTCTAAAATCGATGCAAAAGAAACTATAGTCCGTGAAATTTTGGCTACTTTTTACAGAATTCAAATATGATGTCTGAAACGAAAGTTATGATGATTTTCCCTAGGTCACATATTTTAGATGAAATTTTGGAGCCTTCAAAAACCATAACTTCCTCATATCATATCTCTGAAAATATAGTGAACCAAGATCTGAAATTTTTACACGAAGTTCCTCGGGATTTTGGCTCAACTGGGTTTTTTTTTAGCTTCTTAACCTTCGTATAAAAAATGTTATAGAGAAAATTCCAAGATGATCTGTTTTCAGTAGTGAAACCCTACAATCCAAAGCTCTGATACCAAATGTTATGCAACTAACTCACAAAATAGAAGAAAAAATAGTTCAACGACTTAGAAATCAACCTCTTTGAGGGGGAAACCTCCTTTACATTACATAAATGAACAATTATTGGATGGTACAAATAAAAAAATATCTTTTCTATATATATGAGTCCAATGGGTCACAATATAATCCTAGCTGACATAACAATAACAATGTAAGGGCAAAATAATAATAATAGTGGGCTTCTATGGGGCACAATCACAACAATATGGGGACTACATGGGCACAATAATAACAATAAGGGGGGCTATAATAATAATAAAAATAAGGCGATACACTAGGATTATATGGACCTAACATATCTTGTGAGAAAATGGCCCACGGATTTGTAGTAACACACCTTGTAGCAACCTACAACAAAAAAAAAAATGAGTTCTAGCTTCAATGTTTTCCCAGTTTTTATAGAATAAATTGGTTTTGAGATCCATTATTTTTGGAAAGAGGATGAGTTCAATTGTAAATAAAATATTTTGGTGGCATAAAATTGATTGAAAAGTGCACTTAGACACTTGATTTTCTCCTAAAAATCTTGAATTTTTTTTTGCTAGGCATTTGTCAAATTGTTGCCTCGCTAATCAAATTTGTAGAGTGATTAATATTTTTTAACTTTAACTAACGTGTTTTTGGCTCTTATTTCACAAATTTGAATTTTGGTTTATCAGTAATTATTTTAATTTTTTAAAGAGATATCATGATTTCAACTCTAATGAAAGCCAAAATTTGTTAAATATTCTACAATTTTGACAATCCTTAACTAGGCAATAATTTCACTACCATGTGGAAACATTGGATTGGTCCACGTGGCAACATATTATTGGTCAAAATTACACAGTCATTGCCCTTTTTTCCACCATGTCACCTTGAACAGTTAGCGTGTCACGTCTTCATGCCATGTCATCTAACCACTTCAACATCCACGTGGTACTCCCTGGTGTTGCCACATGGTACCCATGCACAATTTTTTTTTCTTGTTTAATAAAAACTTCAAACATTCAAAACTCTTACATACGACATCAGTTTTTGATGATTCAAACATCGTCAGAAATATCTCGATGAGATCAACGTGATGAGGGAATTTTTAGCAGTATTTGAGACAGTAAAAAAATGAAGAAGTTACCAACAAAACACCAACAGGTAGTCCAAGGTACTGGTTTCCAAACAGGTAAAGTGAATTTAATTTTTATTCCTTGAACTTGTTTTCTTAGTACTATTTCTAAGTTTTTTGTGTATATATCAGATTAAGAGGGACTAATCACCTCTTTCTCTCAATAGTCTTACATTTTATTGCATAAAAGTGCTAAGATTTAGCAAGTCCCAAGACGATGAAATAAGATCACTATATCCATGAGTGTATTTTAAAGACCAAGTTTCTTTCAAAATAAAATGTTCATTCCATGTCAAATCAGATCCATTACACAATTGCAAATAAGCAAGGCCTCTCAGATACCAATTTTACCATTTCTGCTCATTCTAAGCCTACAATCAATCTATAAATTTCCATCTCCCTATTTCCAAACCATGATTTCAAAACTCATTTTCCCTTTGCAATATTCATACTTTCCTGCCTAATTTTCACTCACCCTTATCCAAAAAATAAATTCATTCAGCTCTCTTACAAAGCTGAGTCACCCCACTTCCCTCTTCATTTCTATCAAATAAAACTTGCTTCATTACACAAATCTTTCATCTATTGTCCTTCAAATTATTATTTTATATTCGTGTGAGATGATGGAGGATTCATTAAGGCCTCTCTCTTAACAAGTCTTGACCCATCGACTCTGACATAGCAATGGGATCAAGACTAGAGATCTTTCAAGTACCTTGAGGCTTGCATGCCTTAAAGGCATGTTCTCTCATCGATAAATAGTGGGAATACATTAATTTCCCCTATTTATCAAATATTATAGGTGACTCGACTACGACACACCTATTCGTACCTAGTAAGATGTACTTAGGAATCTTGACTCTCATTAACATCAATGGTGAGTAGTCTCGTGTTGGTTAATTCCATTCATTAGTGGTTAGTAATCCAAAAATTTATTTTCTATGTTCAACATCGACACATCTATTCATATAGATAAGAATTATGCCATTGAGTGGGAATGAATGAAGACTATATGATTTTAGTAGCTTGCAGCAATATTCTAATAAACCAGGATTCAACTCCAGAATTCACCAGTCGTAGCAAGAAAGATTCCAATGTCATATCAGATTCATCCTCTATTCATACAACCAAGAGAAAGAAGAAGCAGCTAAGATTATTTTACTTCACATTCCATGATATAGTACCAACAACCACACTCTTTTATATACATAGCTTGTATAATTTTTAGGTAGGTGAAGGTATTTTGTTTTCTAATATTTAATCATGTGATTCCTTAAATGCTGAAATTGTGGTTTTGGAAAATCCCTCGCCACATTATTATTCTTTTTCTCATTTGCCAAAAACTGGAAACACCTTTAGTTGGGGGGAAGGGATATCAATTATGATTTCATTTAATTTTAACCAACATATTTTTCTCAATCAACTATTATTGCATTTTTATTCCAAAAGTTTATATGTTTTTCAATGATCAATTGATAAGCACAATAAATGGCTAACAACTTACTATGGGGCCATAAAAAAAATTCTCAATGTTTTCAAGTATTTTGATGCAACAAAAATAAGAAAAGTATTGTTTAAAAGGAACCAATACTCATAAATTTTTGGTTGTCACACAAGAACCAACC
This sequence comes from Pinus albicaulis, assembly GCA_034641835.2. Lineage (NCBI taxonomy): Eukaryota > Viridiplantae > Streptophyta > Pinopsida > Pinales > Pinaceae > Pinus > Pinus albicaulis. The sequence goes on along the minus strand of CM076584.1, from coordinate 1,193,823,633 downwards.
ATAAAAAATTTGTTGCAATCAAATGTCTTTCAAAGTACACTTTGCAAAGAGATTAAAGTTATCAAATGATATGATTATGCAAAGTCAAAAGAGAATTAATACAAAGTCAAAGTTCATATATAAGCAAAACATTTCAATAAGATCAACTTATGATTAAGGGAATCAATGCAAAGTTTCATGAGGACAGGCAACATCTTCAGTTGGGGGGAAAACGTTGGGCCTCCATAATGTCATCCTCTTTTATCCTCATTTCCATAATTTTACCATATTTCGTAACTCTTTACCATATTTTGTAGCTCCATAACCCTACATTAATAACCATTTTCATGATCATATGGGTTTATTATTATTATTTTACAAGTCTTTTTTTTAATTATTTTAAGAGAATTTATGATTAAATATTAGGTATGATATTGTAGGCCTATTTGAAGATTCTAGAAGGGTCCTATTTGGCCACTCAACCAAAAAATTGAATTTCAATTCCAACTCATGAAGATTTGCGGAATATTTGTAGAAGATTTGGATCATTGACTAAGCACATTCAAAGGAGAAGAATCATGGATGTTTTGATATGTGTCTCCTATAAAAACTAGGAGATATTTTAACAAGATTTGTATCTCATATTTTTAGATGATTGGTTGTAACCACAAGAGATAAATGTGGATATATGAGAGATTTGTGGATCTATATTTATTGATTAGTTATCTTAAGTTTTTATAAATAGGAGTGCATACTTCAAAGGAGACACATCCAAAATATTATCCAAGATGTAATTTGTAAAGTCAGGATAGAAAAGAAGAGAGTTGAATTATTGTAATATCTTTAGAGCTTTTCTCCAACTTCATTTTATGGAATATATATTGTTGCTTTGATCTCCAAGCTTTGATAATCGTTCAGTGCGCTTTCTGAGGAGTGGAGGCCCCCCATCAACCACAGCTTGCGCACCTCTTTATTTTGTTGTAAATATTTATGTTATTTCATTTATTTTCATTTTAAGCAAGTGTGATTTCAATTTAGCAAGTGTGGTTTCATTTTAAGCAAGTGTGGTTTCATTTATGCAAGTTTAGTTTAGTTTATTTTATGTTATTTTAATTCATGTTGTTTTATTAAGATTGATTTAATTTCTTTATGTTTGGATTGGATTGGCACATTAGTAATCTCGCACTAGTAATTTCATATGAGTAATCTCATGGACCATAGTTCCTTCAGCTAGAAATTCACTGAAAAATAACATTCTTGAGAAACAACATGTGAACTTGTTTTTCATTTTCTTTCATTATTTTATTTGTAATTTGTTTCAGATTTATTGCATTATATTAATATATTCTGGGAAATTGATCACCTAGTACATATAGTACATGTATACCTCATCAGTTTAGGAAACTCGAGTTGACAATTAATGACAGGGATTTAACTCACAATTAAATCATAAACAGTGGCATACTTGGGATTTGGAGAAAGAAGGAAAAGGAAAAGAAGGAAAGTGAAAGAAGAAATCGAGATAAAAAACTACAGTGGGTATTGATTGCAGGTGTCAAGTTGCATGTATGATTTCCTTACTAGTTTTGGCATGCATGGCATATGCATATGGTTAATTGTTTATGATTTTTCATTTGCATTGAGGATTGTCTGGATTGATAGTGGTTTCGCCTAGCCTTGTCATTTCCTGGATAACCATGGTGTTGTTGGGTTTGCATTTGTTTTCTATTTGGTTTTCATGTGCCTTTGGTTGTGGGTTGAGTTATTAGTTCCTGGAAGCCTTGGTTAGAAAAATGATTTGGAAGCCCTTGGTGGGTTGGATTACTAGTCCTAGAAGCCCTAGTTGGACAAACACTCTGGAAGCCCAGCGACAGATATGAGTTGAGTTACAAGTCCTAGAAGCCCTAGTTGGAAAAAAATATTTTTAGCCCTAGAGAGATTGGGTAGAGACCAATCTGGTGATGGTTAGTGATGTCCAACCAAGAGGTGGAAACAATGGTTGAGGATTGAGGTGGTTTGGCCTCTAGAAGCCCTGGTTTGGTTTGATTAATTTGTTTTATGCGATCCAACATTCATGCTTGGAATACGGCATGAGGTTGACTATTTGAAAGAAATATTTGGTTCAGCCTAGTCTATGCTCGGGTGGTTCGTGGAAGTCCCACTCCTAGTCGGCCTATAAAATCATCAATAAGTGATCTTTATCCTTGGTATTTTATTGGTAAATATACTTTTTTATATGTGTTTTATATGGTTGTTATAACCTTGATATTTCTATTGGTTATATGTTGGTTATGACTGAGTTTTATGATAGTGATAATGTATGGCTCTCATTATGTTTTGGTTAATCAATGAACGTACAATGAATGTATGGCTTAATAGATGGTAATGTGGTTATTATGATGAGGCATCAATGCTTCTTAGTAATTATCAGATAAGTTTGAGACCCGTGTGCTTAGAACTGTTGTTTAAACATGTATAATGCATATTTCTGACATGTTTGACGAAATTTCTGTCATGGTTAGTCGGGGTCTAGTCAAGTCCTTATTAAAGTATTTGCATAAGTATTAGTTTTTAAAAGTTATTTTTCATTTTTGTAAGTTTCGTGGAGTTATGGGAAGTGGCCTGAGTCCTAGCCCTTAAGAAGTGGCACAAAATATGGATTCACTGGCAGAGAACTACCTAGAAAAGTCCCTAGTCGCAAGAATGCCTTGCTATGGGAGCGATTGGAGGGTCCCAATGGCATGTATGCCTTGGTCAAGGGAGCGAATGAGGCTTTAATGTAGCAAAATTTCATTTTTTCTTAGGGGTTGGGCACTTGGATGGGTTGTATGGCTCTTAGGGGTTTTGTCGCGTGTGTAGAAGGTCAGTTTGGTTGTGGTCTGTTGGTTCCACTTCCTTAACGGATACATAGGGAGTTGAATCATATCATAATAACTCTTCATCACATGTTTACCCCTATTGGTCGGTTACTTGGGTACATGTGGGAGGAGGATGTTACAGTTCATATGTGGTTTTTATGGTCGTCATATCCTTGTTATTTTTGTTGTTTATATGTTGGTTATGAGTATGTTTTATGAAAAACTTGATGTATGGTTCTCATCACGTTTTGATTAACAAATGAATGAATAATGAATATATGACCTAATATATGATAATGCAACTATTGTGATAAGGAATCAATGCTTCTTTACGAATCTTAGATAAGTATGATACCCCTATGCTCGGATATATTGTTATGACCTATATATTACATATTTGTGACATGTTTTATGAAATTCTTGCCATGGCTAGTAGGGGTTAGATCAAGCACTTATACCAATGATTGCATTAGTAGCCTCATCCCATTGTTATTTATCATTTTTGAAGGTTTCATGAATTTATGGGCAGTGGCATGAGACCTAACTCTGAAAAAGTGGCTCAAAATTCAGGGTTGCTCACACAAGACTCCCTAAAAAATTCCATAGTCACTGGCATGCCTTGCTATGGGATCGACTGAAAGGCCTCAGTCGCATGCATGCCTTGTCATGGGAGTGGTTGAGGGTCCATATCAGTAAAATATCAAGTTTTCTTAGGGGCTGGTCACCTGGAAGGGTTGGGTGGATCTGAAGGTTTTGTAGCATGTGTGAAAGTTCATATTGGTTTGGTTTTGTCGGTTCCACTTCCTTAACTGTATGTGGGGAGTTGAATTGCATCATAGTATCCCCTCGTCACATGTTTACCCCAGCAGGCCAAATAACTTAGACAAATGTGGGAGGAGGGTGTTATAAAGATAGTATATAATAGTACGATGAACTAACTCAGGGAAATAGGGCATATGAGAAAATGGTTGATAAATTCAATGGAGAGTAGACTATCCCTTGAACAATAAAAGGCATGACACCAAAGAGACCAGGTATATTTTAGTCTCAAGAACATTAGAAGGAGAAGTACACAAAGATTTTGGGACATCAAGGTATCAAGGAAAGACTCATAATATGGTAGGGTTCAAAGATAAGCTAATAAAAGGGGAATATGTTGGGTAAGTGCCATGTTCAAGGGATGGAAAATAAACTACTAGAAAAAATTTCGTCAGATATAGATAATATTAACCATTATTTCTTCAATTTATTTCCCAGGTTTATTAGGTTTAACGAGTCAAAAAAGAGTAAACTCAGTGATTTTTTCATGTTTAAATATTCTGAAAAAGCTTAAAAAAAGACTCCAAGAGGTACCTTTGTCATGGCTGGTGACCTAGTGTGACAAAGGGTTAATAGTATACCTGGCACAATTACTTTTTCCTATTTATTCCATTGAGTCTAGATAAAGTGATGAACCTATGATCAATAGAAGTTCACCTCATTTTGTTATGAGTACCAGTGGAAAAAGTAAAATCAATAGCCTTCGTAAAATTTTAAATGAGTCAGACAAATAAAAATCGTGGCATATTTTTCAGTTTAGGGAGAAAGGAAAAAAATAGAAAAATAATGGCTAAAGCCTTCTTTGTAGGAGTTTTTATGAACCCAAAGAAGGTAATTTGGGGTTTCTTTAGTTTTATGAGCGAGAAAAAGTCCCTAAAAATAACGATTATTCTTCTTCATGGGATTTTTGTGAAAGAAGGAAACTTAAGGCTTTTTCAAATTAACGAGTGAGAAAAATACCATAAATATAATGCTCGTTTAATTTTTTGGCTTTTGAAAATTATGTAATTTTTTTGGTTGGGCACAACAAACCAAACATCCAAGTTTTGGGATTTTTTATGTACTAAAATATTGAGAAAAACAAGAAAAAGGGAAAGAAACACGCCAAAAGAAACAAAATTGTGTACATAAAGTTACAAAGTATGTGCTAGCGGGGTGCTTGGTGAAGTACTTTTTGAGTGGGTCCCAATCATAGTTTTTAATTTCATAGGCCCTTTTAGAAAGGACCTGAGTAAAATTATATAGACTAAGGTTGATGGGTGGAAAGATTATTACCCCCAGGATATTTCCTAAGCTTCCTTCCAAGTATAACCCTTGAACAAGTTTCAAAGAGGAAGCAACAAGTTCAGATTGATGAAGGGACAATATTGTCTGAGGATTCATGTTTAGTGCAGATGGAAAAGACACTAAGATAAAAGGGTGGAATTCATCCCAAGGCTACTCAGCTAGAAACGTGATCTCCTTAATAGCCTCATAAAAGGGGAGGACAATGGTGAGAATATCAGTTGAGGTAGATTCAATGGGAGACTTCACAGGATCATGGGGCCCAATCAAAGTAGAAGGAGACTCAAATGTAGATGGAATAGCTTGATAAGCCAGTTTCACCTGTGATAGCAATATTTTTTCTCCAACAGAGTCAATAGTGGAAGGGGTCAAGACGATCCATGGATCCCTATATCCAATAATTATAATAAAGTGTTGAACCCTTAGTTAAACTGAGAGAGGGGGGTGGGGTGAATCAGTTTAACACATTCACGGACTTTTAAAACTTTCCTTTAAACTTATTTACACCTTCATTTCATGACCAACTTATTACATAATGTAACAACAAACTTAATATGTGAGCAAAAAGTATTAATAAGATTAGATAAACCATATCAACACATAAACATCATGCACATAGACAAAAGATATAAGTGGAAACCCAAAAAGGGAGAAAACCACATCTTATTATTGTTGTGATGCAAAGGCAGGCTCCAACTCCCTCTCACCATTGATTTTCTATAGGCTCCAACCTACAGGAGGCTCCTACCTCAATCCTACAAGCTACAACTTGCAAGGAAGCTCCAACTCCCATCTATTTTTTGCAGGCTACAACCTACAGGAGGCTCCTACCTCAATTTTGCAAGCTACAACTTGCAAGGAAGCTCCAACTCCCATCTATTTTCTGCAGGCTACAACCTACAGGAGGCTCCTACCTCTGCCAGCTACAACTGACATCTATCAAGCTACAACTTGATATGAAAGCACCAACTTCCTTATTCTTTCATAAAACAAAACATGCTGATTTACCTGGATATCAGCTCTGTTCTGTTCCTTCTTCACTGATGTCCACCAGTCTTCATATCTGCCTTATATCATCTCTGAATCTTCATAGCTTCTTTATCTACTTCTCCTTCTTCTTACCCTCTCTGCCTCATTTCTCCATTCTCTAACCTCTCTATGCATATCTATGTGATATCATGTATAGAGTTCACCTCATGACTGTTTGTATTCCACAGGGAATTCGAAGTGAATAGCCATGACTCTTTGCCTTCCACCTTCTCATTTTCTTGCCTAGCACATTCCGAAAAATATAGCAATATGTATACATTTCAATATTACAGTGGGGTATTTCTTTGCCTACGGAGACTTGCCTTTGCATCACATACAATAAAAATAATTTTAAATCATTCACATTCACATTTACAGTTACATAAATCAATTTCACTCAGCCCGCTTTTAGCCCTTGGCTTGTTGTGCGTTTGTCTTTTCTGCTGTTGTCACTGTCTTTTTCAGTTCTACATATTCTCCTGCTTTCTATGCATGTACCCCTGCTTTTTCCTCAAATATGGTAGTTTAAATTAATGCTGAAGCTTTTCCATCAAAGATTAAAATCTCTGTTATAGCTCAATAATGCAATTTTATTTAATTAAAAATGCTCAAATTGGCAAACTCAGTTTCGGAAGCCTACCTTTAATACACTATGAGAAAGCAATCAACACAGTTTCAACCCAGCAACTCTAATGCGGAAGTAGCTCTTCATGTTATGCGCTATGGTCAAAAATCCAATTTTGTGACTTCATATGCGAAGGTTACCTTTTAAAACTTATGGTTTGAAACCATATTAAAACCCATTGCATGCATATTCGAATTAACATTCGAATAGCCCAAAGCAATAAACTTCATTCTCAGCTTATAATTCTTGAATGCATATGTTGCTCACTGCTTTATCATTACACATCCAACATAATATTTAATATATATAATGTCTTCAATCCAACGTTATGAAACCTTTGTAACAAGCATTTGACCATCGCACTCACCATCGAATGTCACCACCACTTATATTAAATGAAGTCTTCGAGCCCACATCATATATTAATACATGTATCAATATTTTACAAACCTGGACAGATATCCAACTCACTTAAACATTGGAATTAAACCAAAAGGCGACTTTAGTTTAAAACCAAAGGCACCAGCAAATACATTATATTGTCCACAACTTATCAACTCACACATAATCAACGCTCCAATGTGCTCACCATCCATCAATACGCATTGCCATATTAACGCTCTAAACTTGGGTTTAAACCCAAATATCAACATAATTGATATGGCCCCAATTCAAATGTTAAGAAACATTCAATAAGCACCAACATTAAATTCATTGGTCCCACATCATTTCTTACCTCATCAACATTCACTAGAGAAAGGCATGCTCACCATGCCTGCATTAACATTCCATTTCATATTCGAATATCAACCACCATAATATAACCTATTTCCTTTGGATTAAAAACTCGACATATCATAACGCTTCACATTATATGTTGAACCATGCAACCTATATCACCCAAGAATCCGCAACATATTTGGGTCCATAATTCATTAACCCACCATTTATTACCAATAAACATTGGTCCGTAACATTTCCGCATTTTAGCATCAAATATCAACTTCGACTTTGATTTAACCAAAGTCAAAGATTTATATGTATATTAGAGCTCTCGGCCCCACATATTGACCATATAATTGAACCTCACAGGCAATGTAAAATCCCCAACATCAATTAACACTTGGGCCCACAGAGTTTCATACCTTCTTTAACTATCGAATAGATCTGATGGTCAATAGCTTCTCGCATTCCAGAACTCAATTGAACGCTCATATGAAAATCATCGCGCAAATTATATGCACGAGTTTTAATTCTCAGAATTTACGCAATAAAAGTGGTTTTAAACTTACCACTTATGCCACATGTCCTTTGAATAATGATATCACGTTTTTTTTTTATACCACTTACCAATTTTAACTCGCGCGAAACCCACATATGGATTTCGAAATCCGCCTTCACTGTTTACAAATCATGGTTCCATTTTTAACTCGGGGTTCTGCCAATTATTTAGCGCCTTTACTATATATATAACTCCGCCCTCGCTCTTCTTATTCACCCTTCACCACGGTTCCATTGACGCACTGTTCCAATATTCTTGGTTCTACACAACTGCATTCTTCATTCTGCCATTTGACTGATGGGTCTACTTTACATGATTCTAGCGTTGCTACTAACATTCCTTCATTCATTAGATCTCTGCGTTGAGGCTTCATACGAATAGAGTTCGTTGTAATTTAAACACGCTCGATTGAAAAAATTCAAACTTCGACTGCATGGGAGCCAGACTCCACCTGATCTCGTATTAGAATGTAGATTCAACACAGGATTAAACACATCGCCTGCGTCCTCCATAAAAAGGACCCAAAAACTCATCAACTCTATTTAACCCTTGACACAGGACTAACACATCCAATATTCAGTCTTCAACGAATTTCTGGATTGTGGTTTAAATATAAGAATCAATTATGTGAATCGAATACACCAATCCCTTACACAGATGCTGGTATATGTTCAAATATCAAACGTTGTATTGAAATTCAATATAACCCTAATATATTCAAATGTCGAGTTCTACAGTGGAACCTCGAATTCGACCTTGTGTCATTGACCCTTGCAGTGGTCGATGACGGCAATCTTTGACAATTGCAACTTCAATTAGTCCTTCCAGTATGTAAAAACCCTAATTAACCTGTATCATTCAGCTCGACCACAACATTAAGCTTATTTCGACAATTTCATCAATTCCCAACTATATGCATAGTATGATCTCAGAATCCTATTACAAAGTTACCTCATACTTGCTTATCGAAACCAAGCATATTCACACAGAAATTAAGTCAATCAAAACACATACACTTAGGAACAATTTCCTTCATTCATACATGAATTCAAACGCAAGAGCATTTACTTACAGACTTCTTGTCTGGCTAGATCTTAAAAATAAAATGGCCCTTCTACAACTGCCCGTAGGCTTACAGGAACAAACCCCTGTTTTCCCAAATCTAAAACACTCACACACTCTGCAACTCTGAATAGCTCTTCTGCTTCAATTCACTGCCTTTGATGCCTCTGTTTCTTGTCTAATGTTGCTCCTTTCTTCTCTTTTGCTATCTATGTTGCCTTTGCTTCTTTCTCTGCTTCATTTGTTTCCTTTGATTTCTCTGCTGCCTCTCTACCTTGGTTCTTGTTGTTTCTTTGTGCTCCTTTGTCTTGATGATAATTCAGGTGCTAATCCTGTCTTCTCCTTTGCCTTATTGCTGGTTCTTCTTTGCTCTTTTGCCTTAGTGATATTTCAGGTGCTACTCCTATCTTCTCCTTTTCCATCAATGGCAATATTTCCAATAGTCTCCCCCTTAGGCATTGATGGCAATACTCCACCAATACTCCAATGCTTCCTCCAAGTCTTCCTCCCCCTTTCATTTTGAAAGGTGTGTTTTGTCTTCCTCTGCCTATCTTCTTTTGCTTTCTTTTCCTCCCCCTTTGACATCAATGGCAAAGGGTTGCACATCTCTCACTGTAGATTCTATCTTTGCATTTCCTCAATCTGAGTTGTGTTTAGGCCCTTCTTCTTTTGACTTTATACCTTGCTGCTCCAGACTGGTGTACACGAGTTGTTGAGAGAACACTTTTGTGAATTATTGAACTTGTATATACATAGTAAGTTGATAACATCCCAAAGCACAAACTCCTTGAACTTGTATAGAGTGTAGGTGATGATAGAAAAACCATATATAATCAGAACTAAATAATCAGAGATGCATCATTGGACCAAAACTAAAATACTGAGAATGCTTCAAATATACTTCAGTCTCTAGTATGATCTTCATCAGAAATACATATCTGTTGAGGAAGATTGTAGATGGAATATGTCTTCTTCTGCAATACACATCTTTAGTACAACATCTATTCAATTATGATGACGCCAATATAAATTTTATAGCTGTGGTTCACCTTTCCTACTTGTTGGTGGTGATATGAGCTAGGATGCTGACAAGGATATTATACTTAATAGCTGAAAGACCCTTGATACTCTTTTCAATGGTGACATATTGGAAATCCTTTTTGCTGAAGTATGCTTTTGATGAATCAATAACAGACTTTTGAGCTTTCAACTGTAAGGTTAACACAGCTAGTCCTTCATACTTCTGATAATTTAACTGTTCTATCATGATTATCTTTAGAAAAACATCTTCAAGTTGTTTAATTGAAATCTCAGCAAGCAGACTTCACACGGTGTTATGAATGATCTTAAGAGAGAGAACTTGAAGATATATATGTACTCACTTTAGGAAGGCATGCAGTTATATATAGAAAGAGATATTGCTTCAATGCTCAATATAATGCTTCAAGTGTAAACAAAATAATGATCCTTTAGCACTGTTATTGACCTTTTCATGCTTTAGTAATGTAGATAACGCTGTGAATACTACCTTAATGTGCTTCTGATCTTGAGGACCTGTACCATACCACTGCTCTATTGAGGACACTTGGTATTATGCTGAGAGGCAGACTTCATGATCCAAATACCAATTAATACTACTTTGATAAACCAAGCAGTAATTTCACTTCAACTCACACATGCACCCATAGTTAAGACAACCTTCATAGTTTCTACTATTGAGCTTTCCATTGTTCACACCAACAATCATCAATATATTGAATTTGATCTTAGCATCATTAACCTTTTTCTTATTCCGTCATTCTGGTTTAAAAGAATGTCACTGCATTGTCCTTTCTAGGACCACTCCATAATCATTGCTGATTTATATACAATTAAACTGTTCTAACATAATGATCTTTGGGAAGACATCTTCAGTTTATATACTAGGAATCTTCATGGGTAGATCACTCAGAGATTTATCACTCACTTAACTACATTCCTCCAAGGGGACTTTTCATAGATGAATGATGTAATGATATAATGATGATAGGCACTTCTCTTACTCATCCTTCTTAATGTGATTCATTGTTAATTCTAGTAGTATGATGCACAATGTGATCATACTTTATGGGTCTTTCCAGTTCTGTAGCTTGAAACATAATTTTTGTGACTTTAACCATTCATCACTTAATGTGCTGATGTCTTCTTAGCTTACATGTTCATGGCTGATGTTCCCTCTACCATCATGGCTGCTTGCTACCTTATCTCCTTCCATCAACCTGTTGGCTATTGTGTGTTTCAGGTATTCTTCTTCCCCTATAGTTCTCTGTTAGAGAAATTGTCCTCTCCCTTCCTAACCTTTTAGCTGTTGTTATTTCATGGAGCTCTTCTTAGACTACTTTTGTGGGGACTATTTATGAACTTCTCTCCCCCTGGGATGTTGCTTCATATCTATCACTGGTTGGATGTTTGCGTTGCTTCCTAGAGAAGCTCCCCCTAAGACTATGATGGTTTCATTATGTTATTGAGGTAACAGGCTCCCCCTTTCTCTTTTCCTTCCATACTTTATTGGGGTTCTTCATAATGTCTGCACTTCTTTTTTATTCATAGTTTTGTTTGATTTGAATATATTCCATCATCTGTCTAGAGTTATTTAATGTATATGGAAGTTTACAGTATTTTGCTTTGTGACCAAGCTTGATGCGTACATAACATATTATTTTACCAAGGTACGTTTGAGCTGATGTATAATATTTTATGCTCCCTTTTGAACATAATTTACATTCAACAAGTTTATGTCCAAAATTATTGCATGCATAACAGTAGCCATGGAAACGATTTATGTACTTGGTGAGTGGTTGTCCTTTCCATTTGTTTTCTTGAGGTAGTCTTCTCATTTGCTGCATCCTTTTCTGGTTAAACTTGATATGCCTTGTCTTATAATGTGATGCAATATGTCCTGGTTTATGACAAGAGAAACATGTGATATTTTTCATAGGAGGAACGAACCTCCTTTTACATCTTCCGAATTTTTTCAATTCATCCTTAGGAGTGTATGAGCCTTTAGTAGTTGATTGTTTCATCCTCTCATTCTCTGTCCTTTCATGTTGGTGCTTGTTTCTATTTGTTTCTTTACAAATCATGTTCTTGTTGGCTTCCGCTTCTATAGGAATCTTCTGAGTTGCTTCATTATCCTTACAGCTTTTACAAAAATGATGTTCCTGTTATCTTCTACCCTGGACTTACTTGTTTCTCCTTCATAGCCTATCTCAGTCTTTATGAGAGGAGACCTTTGAGCATTTAGAATTTGGTCCAACTATCCAGAGCTTTTCATTTGTGGAATATTCATAATTAGTTCAATTTGGGCCTTTTCTAATTTCATCCTTAGGCTTACCACCTCTTCTTCCAATCTTCCACATTCCATACTTTTCTCCCTCATTTGTTGCAGCAGCGTGTCTTCTACTTTCCTTGCTTCTTCAAGTTGTGCCTTCAGGCCAACAATTTCTTCCTTATCTTCATATTCTCTCTCATCACATATTTGCACCAATGTCTTAAGGTCTTTGTTTTCATTCTTCAATATTTCTATTTCATTCAAGGCTGTGTCAAGTTTGGCTTTTTCCTCAATTGTAATTTCTTCATGGTACTCACATCCATTCACCCTGGCAGGTATCTCATTTGATTGAACATTTTCCTTTTGATATGAATTTTTCTTCTTCTTAATTCTCCTCTCCTTCTTGACAATGCAGTCCCTAGTGTCTACTTCATGCATTAAATGCAATCTATCCCAGATTTATTTTGTAGAGGTTAGATCCATTATTAAATCAAGATCCTTGTTATGAAGACTATTATATATCACACATTTTGCCTTGGCATTCCACTTTTGTTCTTGCATCGAGGGAGAGTCTGTGCAGTAACCATCACATACAAGCTTCCATACCTCAGGTTCATAATCCATTAAATATGTTTTAACCTTATCTCTCCATTCAGGAAAGTATGTTGTATTTAGTACGGGTACATTTTTATAGTCCATGACTCAACCAGATCTCCTTCAAGCTATTAGGCTTACACCAAAGGAACCCGCTCTGATACCGATTGTTGAACCCTTAGTTAAACTGAGAGGGAGGGGGGTGAATAAGTTTAACACATTCATGGACTTTTAAAACTTTCCTTTAAACTTATTTACACCTTCATTTCATGATCAACTTATTACATAATGTAACAACAGACTTAATATGTGAGCAGCAAGTATTAAGAAGATTAGATAAACCATATAAACACATAAACATCATGCACATAGACAACAGATATAAGTGGAAACCCAAAAAGGGAGAAAACCACATCTTATTATTGTTGTGATGCAAAGGCAAGCTCCAACTCCCTCTCACCACTGATTTTCTGTAGGCTTCAACCTACAGGAGGCTCCTACCTCAATTCTGCAAGCTAAAACTTGCAAGGAAGCTCCAACTCCCATCTATTTTCTACAGACTACAACCTACAGGAGGCTCCTACCTCAATTTTGCAAGCTACAACTTGCAAGGAAGCTTCAAATCCCATCTATTTTCTGCAGGCTACAACCTACAAGAGGCTCCTACCTCTGCCAGCTACAACTGACATCTATCAAGCTACAACTTGATATGGAAGCACCGACTTCCTTACTCTTTCATAAAACAACACATGCTGATTTACCTGGATATCAGCTCTGTTCTATTCCTTCTTCACTGTTGTCCACCAGTCTTCATATCTGCCTTATATCATCTTTGAATCTTCACAACTTCTTTATCTGCTCCTCCTTCTTCTTACCCTCTCTGCCTCATTTCTCCATTATCTAACCTCTCTATGCATATCTATGTGATATCATTTATAGAGTTCACCTCATGACTATTTGTATTCCACAGGGAATTCGAAGTGAATAGCCATGACTCTTTGCCTTCCACCTTCTCATTTTCTTGCCTAGCACATTCAGAAAAATATAACAATATGTATACATTTCAATATTACAGTGGGGTATTTCTTTGCCTACGAAGACTTGCCTTTGCATCACATACAATAAAAATAATTTTAAATAATTTACATTCACATTTGCAGTTACATAGATCAATTTCACTCAGCCCTCTTTTGGCCCTTGGCTTGCTGTGTGTTTGTCTTTTCTGCTGCTTTCACTGTCTTTTTCAGTTCTGCATATTCTTCTGCTTTCTATGCATGTACCCCTGCTTTTTCCTCAAATCTGGTAGTTTAAATTAATATTGAAGCTTTTCCATCAAATATTAAAATATCTGTTATAGCTCAATAATGCAATTTCATTTAATTGGAAATGCTCAAATTGGAAAACTCAGTTTTGGAAGCCCACCTTTAATACACTATGAGAAAGAAATCAACACAGTTTCAACCCAGCAACTCTAATGCGGAAGTAGCTTTTCATCTTATGCGCTATGGTCAAAAATCCACTTTTGTGACTTCATATGCGAAGGTTACCTTTTAAAACTTATGGTTTGAAACCATATTAAAACCCATTGCATGAATATTTGAATTAACATTCAAATAACCCAAAGCAATAAACTTTGTTCTCAGCTTATAATTTTTGTGTTGGGTATGTGTTATATTCTTTCCACGACTAAGCATGCGTGGGGGGGCAATAGCCCCCCCTTTGCACTGGGCGCAACGGGGGGGTCATAGGGGGGTTGGTAGCACCCCCTGTTGAGGTCCGGGGCAGTGCCCCGGCGAAAATTTTTGGTCCTTAATTTCCGGTGGGTAGTCCGCACCCATGGTTTTGTGCATGGTTTTGCACATGGTTTTGGGGTACGATGGTTTTCGACCCCTGGTATTTTTGTAGATCCGGTCAAGGGAACTACGATTATGTTCTAATCCATGGTTAATGGATTGGGGTTTATGTATGCTTAGGCATGTATATATATGTGTTTTAAGACTAAAAGGAAAATAATGAAAAATCAAGCTGGTCGTCCCTATTTGGGATCCAGGGGAAAATCTCTGTGTTTATCTGTTTTATGTTTTATGCTCTCGCTATTGTTTATTTTCTGTTATAAGATTCGTGTGTAGATAATTTCTGTTCAGGGTTAAAACCTACATTTGGTATCAGAGCAGTTTCGACTTCAAGGGGATCCCTTTGTTGCTAAGGGTTTTTTGCTCGGGCCTGAGGTAGACCCTGTTCAGTGGGAGATCTGCGGGATCGATTTTAGCGGTGAAAGAAGATGGCGAGCGGTGGGAAGATAGAGATTGAGAAATTTAATGGTCATATTTTTGAGTTATGGAAGCTCAAGATGGAGGATCTGCTGGTGGATAAAGATCAGTGGATCGCGGTAGATCCAGGTACTAAACCAACGGCAATGTCAGATGAAGACTGGAAGAAACTAGATCGGAAGGCTAAGAGCACAATACGGTTGTGTGTCTCAGATTCAGTATTGTTGAATGTATCTGGGGAAGCTACGACGAAGAATTTGTGGGAAAAACTTGAGACTTTGTACCAATCTAAGTCTCTGGTGAATAAGTTGTTCCTGCGGAAAAAGCTGTATAACCTGAGGATGAAGGATGGAGACTTGGTGACAGAGCATCTGAACGCCTTCAATACTGTGGTAAGTCAGCTGTCATCTGTTGATATTAAAATCTCAGATGAAGATAACTGCATCAGTTTGTTGTGTTCTCTACCAGACTCGTGGGACAATCTGGTTATTGCAATAGGTAGCAATACAACTACCTTGAATTTTGATGACATTGTCTCAGCCTTGCTGTCGGAGGAAATGAGACGGAGAAATATGGAGGGTCAGAATGGAGATGCCTTATCTATATGAGGAAGGTCCCAGAACAGAAACAAGAATAAGGTTTCGAGTGGGAGATCTAAATCTAGAGGGAGATCTAAATCTTCTGGAAATTTTGTAAAGGTGTGCTGGAAATGTGGAAAGGAAGGGCACTACAAAAAGGACTACAGATCTAAAGCTCCTGAGAAAGGAAAGGGATCTGATGATGCTCCTTCTACAGAGGCAAAAACCACCTCGGATGAAGGTGGGAATGTGTATTTTGCTTCTTCTTCAAATACACATGTATATCATGAGTCATGGTTGATTGACTCAGGTGCATCCTTTCACTTCACTCCCCATAGGGAGTGGTTCTACGAGTATGAGAAATATGATGGTGATGTCTTCCTAGGGGATGATAGGAAGGCTAGAATCGTCGGACGTGGAAAGGTCAAGCTAAAGCTACAAGGTGGAAGGATTAGAACACTTCCTGGTGTTCTGCATATTGATGCATTGGCCAGAAATTTGATTTCTGTAAGCAAAATGGATGATGCAGGTGTAAAAACAGTGTTCAAGAAAGATGCCTGCAAGATGGTTCGGGGAGCACTGATATTAATGCGGGGAGTTTGGACTGGAACTCTGTACAAGCTACAAGGTAGCACTGTTATTGATGGGTGTAATAGTTCTATGGTTTCTGAAAGTGGAGCGGAAAGCCTAGTTGTCTCTGGAGAAAAGACCATGCTATGGCATCAAAGGCTTGGACATATTGGAGAGAAGGGCCTTTGGATACTGCATAGAAATGGTATGGTAGAAGGTATGTCTAATTTCTCTCTAGATTTCGAGTTCTGTGAACATTGTTTATATGGGAAGCAGAATCGGGTGAGTTTTCCTTCTGGTGCTAAGAGGACGAACAAGATATTAGAACTTGTGCACAGTGATGTGTTTGGACCTGTGTCAGTTCCATCACTGGGAAATTCTATGTACTATGTTTCATTCATAGATGACTTCTCAAGGAATACATGGATATATTTCTTGAGGAAGAAATCTGAAGTCTTTGACAAATTTAAAGAATTTAAGGCTCTGGTGGAAAACTAGACAAAGAAGAAGATAAAGGCATTGAGGACAGATAATGGTGGGGAGTTCTGCAAGAAATAATTTGAAGAGTTCTGTAAGAAGTGTGGTATAGCATGGCAGAAGACTACTCCATACACACCACAGCAAAATGGAGTTGCAGAAAGAATGAATAGAACGCTGATGGAAAAGGCAAGAAGCATGCTCAATGGTACCAGGTTAGGACAAGAATTCTGGGTAGAGGCAGTGGAGACTGCATGTTACTTATTTAATAGATCACCTTCATCAGCGTTGGAGGATAAGACTCCACATGAGGTATGGAATGGTAAGAAACCCTCTCTTTCACATCTAAGGATATTTGGATGTGATGCATATGTACATGTTCCAAAGGAGAAAAGGACCAAGTTGGATAATAAATCTGAAAGGTGCATCTTTATTGGGTATAAGGATGGTTTAAAGGGTTACAAGCTTTGGAACCCGAAAACAAGGAAGGTTGTGTATAGCCGAGATGTGGTGTTTAGAGAGGTGAAAGATGTTGTTACACATGAAGTCCTACCAAAGGAACCTAAGAAGATAGAGTTTGAGCTAAAGGAGGATGAATCAGACTCTACAACAGAAGAAGACTCAGAAGAGGAATAGCCACAAACTCCAGCTGTGAGTAGATTCAGAGGATGGAAAACTCTGGAAGGAGGCCATGATTGATGAAATGGAATCCTTGCACAAAAATGAGGCATGGGATCTGGTGGAGTTTTCGGTTGGAAGGAAGCCCATCGGGAGCAAATGGGTGTTTAAGAAAAAGATGAGTGTAGAAGGCAAGGTGGAGAAATACAAAGCTCGGTTGGTAGCAAAAGGTTATTCCCAGGTGCTGAGAATTGATTTTGGTGATATTTTTTCTCCTGTCGCCAAAGTTACTTCTATTAGATTACTTTTATCTGTTGTTGCTGCATTTGATTTTGAGATAGAACAGATGGATGTGAAGATAGCATTTCTTCACGGGGATCTAGAAGAGAACATCTACATGAAGAAACCTGAAGGCTTTGTGGTGAAGGGTAAGAAATAACTGGTATGCAGGTTGAAGAAGTCTCTGTATGGGTTAAAATAGTCACCAAGGATGTGGTATCAGAAATTTGATACCTATATATGGGGACTTGGTTTCACCAGAAGTAAGGAGGATCACTGTGTTTATTTTAAATTAATTGGTGACCGTGTTATTTATTTGGTCTTGTATGTGGATGATATGTTGTTGATTGGAAATGAAAAAGAAATTATCCAATATTTGAAGACCCAACTGTTCTCCAAATTCGACATGAAGGATCTGGGTGCTGCAAACTATATTTTGGGCATGGAAATTAAGAGAGATCAGGCAAAGAGGAAGCTCTGGTTAAACCAGAGGAAGTATCTCGAGACTATATTGCAGAGGTTCAATATGCAGGATAGTAAACCGGTGAATGTTCCTATTCTTGTAGGTGTAAAGCTGTACGCTTAATAGTGTCCCAAGACACAAGAAGAAGAGGAGTATATGTCCTGAGTTCCATATGCAAGTACAGTGGGTAGCCTGATGTATGAAATGGTCTATACTAGACTAGACATTGCACATGCAGTGGGAGTATTGAGCAGGTTTATGTCAAACCCAGGGAAGGAGCATTGGACAGAAGTGAAGCAGGTTTTCAGATATTTATGTGGCACTAGTGATTATGGCTTGTGCTACTAGGGAAGACCAAGATTGGAAAGAATGTTGGACATTCATGGTATTTTTGATGTAGACTGGGCTGGAGATCTGGACCAAAGAAGATCTACAAGTGGGTATGTGTTTAGCCTATTTGGAGGCGCAATCAGTTGGATGAGTAAAAGACAGTCTGTAGTGGCTCTTTCAAATACAAAGGTAGAATACATAGCAAACACTCATGCAAGCAAGCAAGCAATTTGGTTGCAGAGATTGTGTTCAAGTATGGGGTTGGTACAACAAGCTATAAGGATAGACTGTGATAGCCAAAGTGAAATTTTCTTGGCTAAGAACCCTGCTTATCATTCAAAGACAAAGCACATTGATGTTCAATATCACTTTGTTAGAGATATGGTTGAGGCTAAAAGGGTGTTGCTGGTAAAGGTGGAAACTTTGAATAATGTTGCAGATGCATTGACGAATTCTGTGAGCACTCAAAAGTTCTCTTGGTGTAGAGAAACAATGGGTGTTGAAGAATTGGGCCAATGACTAAGCTCTCCTATGGCCCCCTGCAGAAAGAAAACAACAAGTGGGAGAATGTTGGGTATGTGTTATATTCTTTCCATGACTAAGCACGCGCGGGGGGGTAAGAGGGGGGGCGATAGCCCCCCCTTTGCGCTGGGCACAATGGGGGGGTCACAGGGGGGGCGGTAGCCCCCCCTATTAGGGTCTGGGGCAGCACCCCTGGCGAAAATTTTTGGTCCTTAATTTCCGGTGGTTAGTCCACGCCCATGGTTTTGTGCATGGTTTTGCACATGGTTTTGGGGTACGATGGTTTTTGGCCCCTGGTATTTTTTGTAGATCCGGTCAAGGGAACTACGATTTATGTTCTAATCCAGGGTTAATGGATTGGGGTTTATGTATGCTTCGGCATGTATATATATGTGTTGTAACACTAAAAGGAAAATAATGAAAAATCAAGCTGGTCGTCTCGATTGGGGATCTAGGGGAAAATCTCTGTGTTTATCTGTTTTATGTTTTATGCTCTTGCTATTGTTTATTTTCTGTTATAAGATTCATGTGTAGATAATTTCTGTTCAGGGTTAAAACGTACATCTTGAATGCATATGTTGCTCATGGCTTTATCATTACACATCCAACATAATATTTAATATATATAATGTCTTTAATCCAACGTTATGAAACCTTTGTAACAAGCATTTGACCATCGCACTCACCATCAAATGTCACCAACACTTATATTAAATGAAGTCTTCGGGCCCACAACATATACTAATATATGTATCATTATTTTACAAACCTGGACAGATATCCAACTCACTTAAACATTAGAATTAAACCAAAAGGCGACTTTAGTTTAAAACCCAAGGCACCAGCAAATACATTATATTGTCCACAACTTATCAACTCACACATAATCAACGCTCCAATGTGCTCACCATCCATCAATACGCATTGCCATATTAACACTCTAAACTTGGGTTTAAACCCAAATATAAACATAATTGATATGGCCCCAATTCAAATGTTAAGAAACATTTAATAAGCCCCAACATTAAATTCATTGGTCCCACATCATTTCTTACCTCATCAACATTCACTAGAGAAAGGCACGCTCACCATGTCTGCATTAACATTCCATTTCATATTCGAATATCAACCGCCATAATATAACCCCTTTCCTTTGGATTAAAAAATCGGCATATCATAACGCTTCACATTATATGTTGAACCATGCAACCTATATCACCCAAGAATCCACAACATATTTGGGTCCATAATTCATTAACCCACCATTTATTACCAATAAACATTGGCCCGTAAAATTTCCGCGTTTCAGCATCAAATATCAACTTCGACTTTGATTTAACCAAAGTCAAAGATTTATATATATATTAGAGCTCTCGGCCCCACCTATTGACCATATAATTGAACCTCACAGGCAATGTAAAATCTCAAACTTCAATTAACACTCGGGCCCATAGGGTTTCATACCTTCATTAACTATCGAATAGATTTGACGGTCAATAGATTCTCGCGTTCCAGAACTCAATTGAATGCTCATCCGACGATCATTGCGCAAATTAGATGCACGAGTTTTACTTCTCAGAATTTACGCGATAAAAGTGGTTTTAAACTTACCAATTATGCCACACGTCCTTCGAATAATGATATCGTGTTTTTTTTTTTTATACCACTTACCAGTTTTAACTCGTGCGAAACCCACATATGGATTTGGAAATACGCCTTCACTTTTTACAAATCATGGTTCCATTTTTAACTCGGGGTTCTACCAATTATTTAGCACCTTTAATATATATATAACTCCACCCTCGCTCCTCTTATTCACCCTTCACCATGGTTCCATTGACGCACTGTTCCAATGTTCTTGGTTCTACACAACCGCATTCTTCGTTTTGCCATTTGACTAATGGATCTACCTTACCCATGATTCCAGCATTGCTACTAACTTTCCTTCATTCATTAGATCTCTGCGTTGAGGCTTCATACGAATAGATTTTGCTATAATTTAAACACGTTCGATTGCAAAATTTAAACTCCGACTGCATGGGAGCCAGACTCCACCTGATCTCGTATCAGAACGCAGATTCAACATAGGATTAAATACATCACCTGCGTCCTCCATAAAAAGGACCCAAAAACTCATCAATTCTATTTAACCCTTCACACAGGACTAACGCATCCAATATTCAGTCTTCAATGAATTTATGGATTGTGGTTTAAATATAAGAATCGATTATGTGAATCGAATACACCAATCCCTTACACAGATGCTAGTATATGTTCAAATATCAAACGCTATATTGAAAGTCAATATAACCCTGATATATTCAAATGTCGAGTTCTACAGTGGAACCTCAAATTCAACCCTGTGTCATCGACCCTTGCAGTGGTCGATGACTGTAATATTTGACAATTGCAACTTCAATTAGTCCTTCCAGTATGTAAAAACCCTAATTAACCTGTATCATTCAGCTCGACCACAACATTAAGCTTATTTCGACAATTTCATCAATTCCCAACTATATGCATAGTATGATCTTAGAATCCTATTACAGAGTTACCTCATACTTGCTTATCCAAACCAAGCATATTCACACAGAAATTAAGTCAATCAAAACACATACACTCAGGGAAAATTTCCTTCATTCATACATGAATTCAAACGCAAGAGCATTTACTTACAGACTTCTTGTCTGGCTAGATCTTCAAAATCAAATGGCCCTTCTACAACTTCCCGTAGGCTTACAGGAACAAACCCCTGTTTTCCCAAACCTGAAACACTCACACACTCTGCAGCACTGAACAACTCTTCTGCTTCAATTCACTGCCTTTGTTTCCTTTGTTTCTTGTCTAATGTTGCTCTTTGCTTCTCTTTTGCTATCTATGCTGCCTCTGCTTCTTTCTCTACTTCATTTGTTTCCTCTGATGTCTGTGTCGCCTCTCTACCTTGGTTGTTGCTGTTACTTTGTGCTCCTTTGTCTTGATGATAATTCAGGTGCTAATCCTGTTTTCTCCTTTGCCTTATTGCTGGTTCTTCTTTTCTCCTTTGCCTAAGTGATAGTTCAGGTGCTACTCCTGTCTTCTCCTTTGCCATAAATGACAATATTTCCAACATAGAGACCATATAAATGGTCAAAGGGGCCTTAGGTGGTCAAAGAGGGAAACACCCTAAGAGAGAGGATCCCTTCAACAGACTAGTACCAATACTAACAAAAGTGTCATGAGAACCACTGACCCAAGGAATGTTGCCAACAATGAAAATTTGAAACTTAGGGGAGCAGAAGGATAATTGGTACAAATTCACTATTTTCCCTTGGTAAGGAAAAGATATAAGCTATAAAATCGATAAGACAATGGCTTTCATTACATAAATGAAACTGCATCCCACCAGAAGGTTGTAATCAAGAAATTGATCAATAAATTCAATATCAACTAAAGAAATTTTCCCTCCAAGGGTGATGGGAAAGCTAGAAAGATATCCATTAGCAGAAAAAGTGTGACCAATAATGCTTTCAAGGAATTCAATGGTAGGGAAAGAGTGGGTGAACTCAGGGCAAGCCAATAGGAAGTATCCATCACATAGGTAGATGCACCTTCATCAATGATGATGTAGTGAATGGATTTTCCTTTTGAATGAACTTGAACTTGGAATGCTAGTTGGTGGGAAAGGAATGGTGTATTTTTATCCATGTCAAAGACAACTAGGTTAGAATCTTGAGGGTTGAATTTGCCTATAGTCAAAAGCAGAGCTTTTTATTGTGTGGGAAAAATTTGTAATACTTCAACAGCGGGCATGGCACAAGGAGCCTACGTGATATATTCTACAATACTGTAGTTAGGGGCAGCGTGATGAGACTGATTGTGCATAGTATGATGAAGTTTCCCTTTGGGGGGGACAAATCATGGGGTCAACAACAAGCCTCTCGATATACAAATAGTTAGGTGGATGTGAAGTATAAGATGATGGGGTATCCAAAGTGCCTGGGACAAGATGCACATAATTCTTGGCTCGAGTTTGCAAATGAAGTGCCTTAAAAGTATAGGAAATTAACGATCCTTCTCCATGAGGAGGAGGATTAGAAGCATTGTTTCCCCCTTACGGGTGTGGGGGTGGGTTCGTAACGAGATGTTGATCTTGTTGTTGTTGTTGGGCAGGGAAAGGGTTATTAAGGACAATAGAGGTCCTAAATCCTTTTTGTGCAGGGAGATTAGTGCACTCTTGTAGATGAGGAAATTTATAGTTTAAATGATCCTTAGCGCATATCTTGCAAGAAAAAAATTTCACTTTCTCTTTTCCTTTATCATATTTAGCAGTAGAAGGTACTTGTGCTTGGGTGTTCTAAAAATATTGTTGCTCCTTAGGTCTTGCACATGTTATTCCTTTTCTTTCCACTATATTACTATGTATAATTCAGAGAGTTAATTACAGCGGACAAAGGAGCAAGAGTGTGAGTCAGTGTAGTTGAGGAAGGGATAGTATTAATGGATAACTAGGTAGTTTTATCTCTCAATTGGCTGACAGTGGTCCTAGTGGTAGCACCGATGAGACTGTCGGAATGAGGACCAAGTTGTTGAACAACAAAATTATTTGAAGTTTGAGGTGCATGAAGTATCATGTCATAAATTGTTACAAATTAAGAGTAAATAGGATCTAGATGTTAGGTGCACCTAATGGGCTGGTCTTCAGTAATGGCTTTTTACATGGCAATGTCCTTCACGATGGGAGGTACAAGTGATTTGCAGAACCAATCAACCAATAGGTAATATAAAATGGGGGCCTTTAATAACCTTTGCCTACGTCTCCATTTGTGGATGTGATGGAGATGTGGGTGGAAGTGTTCTGGTGCAAAGTAGTCAAAAGTTTCATTCTGATTTCGTAACAAATGGGTAGTTGGAAGTTCATCAATAATTCCATAGTGAGGGTATTAAATTTATTAATAGAGGCACTTGGTAATTCAATATTCCATGTATTAGCATTCCCATTTAGGTTGCAAGAAGAGTCTAATTCGGATACTATCTTTAATCATGGAATTGGAAACACACAAAAGGTGGTATGTAGTGACATGTGTCACCGAGTCATCTCCTTGTTTGTTCTCAAACTTCGAAATATAGTTATGAATTTTGTGTAGGATCAGAGGCTAGAGAAAATTATGGTTGATGGGGTCATTAGTCAACTTTTATAGATCCAATATGTCAAGAGTAGCCAAAAATGGAAATGAAGTAGGAAACGTCGAATTTGACTAGGGAAGAGCAGGGTGACCTAAGGGATATGGAGACCCACCCATCAACTGGTTTCCAACTGGGTATATAGGTTGTAAAGGATAATAATTTACCTAAGGTGGAGGTGGGTTCGTGTAAAGTGATGGGCCATAAGGGGTGCCCCCAACCTAAGTAAGGCCACCAGCAAACTAGGTGCCCCCAGGATAGAGTTTTCCCCCAACAATTACTGATGATTGAGTTGGGAGGCCCTAAGGATATGTAGCAGGTTTAGGATATGGAACACTGCTAGCCACATAAGGTGAATTACGCACAGGACTACCACCAACATGATAGCCACCATGAGTAAAAATATCGATCAGAGAAGGATGAGGTTATACCATAGATTGCATGGGTGCAGGAATGGCCTTGACAAGTAGATAGGTGCCAAAAAAAAATCCCCCACACCGAATCGAAGGGGGAGAAAAAATTAGCACAATATTCCAACCAAAAGGATGGTTTAAGGTTGGCAAACTGACAACACCCAGTGCGGTGAGGGTTGGAGGTCTAGGAGACGACAAAAAATGAGGTGGCATGGTGGGAGGAAGAAATTGAGGTACACCACCAAAATTTTATGTAGCTAGGGTTCCTGGATTAGTCATAGGTTGAACAATAGGATAACCTTCAAACTATGTAGAAGCTGGTAAAGGAGGGTCGAATAATGATGGAGAAAAATTTTCCACAAAATACCAATACTCACTAGCAGTCATCAGGATGTTTGAATTGGAAAATAACGAAGAAACTGTATGAAAGTGTGTTATCAGAAGCACAACATACCCAAGAGGATCTGTGAGTGGAGGATTATATGGAGCGACTAGACCTTCAGTAAAAGGATCCTAAAGTAGAATAGACTCTGGGTTAGCACTATGTGATTCAAGGTTCAAAACTAGAGACTAACTCCACTGAGTAGTGGGGGAATCTGATTCACTTTTAAATTCCTCCACAGGAAGTGGAGGAAGGCCTCACAACCATCGAGACTAACAACGAGGTTTGGTGGTAGCCATGTTGAATAATATATGTTTTACAAAAAATTAGTAAGTGTTGTATATTATAGTCTTAGTAACAAAATTAGCACATACTTAAAGAAGTAAAAACTCTATGAGATTAGAAAGTAGTCAAACTTTTTCTGATAGTCACAACTAGTTGATGATAGAATCTAGTACAAAATTACTATAAGAGAAAGCCAGTTTGGAAAGAGACATTTATGATTACTCTTTACCTTCACTTGAACCTCGGTAAGAAGGGACCAAGCACTCTTGTGAAGAAAAGTACCCTCCAAAAAAACTAAAGACATAGTAGTTCAGCTTCTCTTAGTTACCAGGGTAGCCTGCCCTAGTCACCTTGTGTATGTTTCCCTAGGATTATGGCCACTACTCATTACCTCAAATCACAGACACTGTCGGGGGGTCACCTTCGTGGGAAGTACATTGTGTGGGAAAGATACCTAAGTCCCCAAATCAACTATGAAATTCCCGAAGTAATACCCAATACACAAAATACCCACCAAAATGCAATTGATGGTGGGCTACCTTCTCTCACAATATGATTTTACCTCATTCTTAACTTTTTTATTAGAAGAACGATCCTAGTCGATGTGAGTGTAGTAAAATTTTCACTCTTTAATGACACTGGTTTGGTTTTTCAGCCTTGGGGAGTTGAATTTCACAACCTCGCCGAAGACCCTAACCTAAACTAAGATGTGCTTTTCTTATGAAAAAAGAGTTTATGATCAAATTTATTACATGGTTTATTTTAAAGTTACTTTATTAATGTCTTCAGAAGGGTGTTGACATATAAAACATTGAGACCTAACTCAAACCATGCAGAAATATGATTTTAAAATTGATTTCGATGAGAAATTAATTCTACAAGGAGAGAGTAATAAAATTTATTTACAAAAACAATACTTATTAAAATTCTAACACCTAAAATCACATGCAGACATTCAAACTCCAATCACATGCACACTAACAAACTAAACATCAAGAAAATAAGCATAAAATGTTTATTTTTTACTTTTTTTTAGGATGCAAGTAGTGCAAGCTAAAGTAACCTTCAAAAGAAAACATGAATGCAACAAGTTTTAATCATAAAAATAAAACATGAATGCAAAAAAAGTATAATAGTCCAAGACAAAAAAGACCACATGACAAAAAAACCAAAAAAAGGTAGTGAAAATCACAGAAAAAGTGACAAACAGATGCTTTAAAGAAATAACGCAGGGCAAAAGGCCAACACAATGCATTATAGGTAGAGGTAATGCATTTATGTAAGGAAGAACCTAAGTTTTAACACTTTGTGCCCACTCATGAAGACCAGTGTTATACAAGTTTTACTCATAAAAAGAGGGCTTGGGTCATAGAAAATGGCTCGGATCAACTAGGCTAATATGGATGCAAACAAATGAAAGGAACTTAAGCAAAAAAAAGATCAAAGAGATGGAATTTAGGAGAAGGAAAAAAAAATTGGGAAGAATATTGTTTCCCAGTGGAGTCGCCAATTCTGTTATACAGATTTATGCTTGTTGGACAAACAAGAAACCCTATTAGGTTTTCTCGCAAACCTAGGGCATATAGATAAAGGGATATGTTGTTATACGGAAAAACCCATTCAATAATGAAAATAATGAACTGGAATTGACAAAGCGAAGGTGAATAATATCTTGTAGATCCTCCCATGTATATTAGTTGGAGCAATCAGCATGGTTGAGAAGCTCTCCCAACCCATTCCAAAGGCCAATCCTGCACACACGGAGAACACACACAACCTTCACATCATATAAACCTTATCAACCCAAAACATTAAAAAATGAACAAGTATACATAATTGAATACATCAATAAGATACCTTCTTACAAATCATCATAAGAAAAACGCATGAATCAAGATGCATAAGTAATAGACAAAAATATGAAATAAACAATGGTAGATCTATATATTAAGTGAATATAAGGAAGATTATTACAACCATAAGTAGTTGCAGCATGACCTCCTCAATCTCCTAGCTCCTGAAACTCTCTCTCTCAAGAAATATTTCAACAATATAACAATACATGAATTATGATCCCTTTCTCAGTAACCTAGCCTCTAATATATAGACAAGTGGAGGATCCGAAGAATACCAAATTCTTCCTTAGTTAAATTTGGGAAAAATATTTGAGGTGGATGATGTTTCCTCATGCTCTAGTGCTTTTATTTCTGTTATATTTTTAGGAAAAATATTCCTCATTCTTTATGGCTATATCCTTCTTTTGTATGCTTTGTTTTTTTAGAAAAAATCTATAGAGTATGATAAAGAGATAATGAGAGTTTCCTTAAGTGAAAAAGAGTGTTAAAAATAGTTAACTTCGGCATTTTTCTTTGTGACTGAATTATAATTTGGTAACACAAGTTAGATGAAGAGACAAATTTTTATAGACTAGGATAACATTGTCCTCATGGTACATAACTTGTGTTATATTCTTAAATAGGTTAGAAAAATGGGGTGTAAAGGGGTGTATTTCAACCAAAAGCATAATAATCTCCTATGAGCTGATGAGGAGGTTTCATGCATAACAAAATTTCATTCATATAGATCATTCTCCTATTATATATTTAATGAAAAAACCCATTAATAATTGTAGAATTACTAGATGGATTTTATTTTTGCGGGAATTCAATATTACCATTTTAGATAGGATAGGAAAAGAAAACATAGTTTTTGATTTCCTTTCTAGGATTGAAAATGATAATAATGATACTCTTGTAGTAGATAATTTTCTCGACAAATATTTTTTTGCAATATCCACTAAAACTCCTTGGTTTGCAAATATTTATCTACAAGGAAATTCCCTCCATAATTATCAACCAAGGAAAGACATAAATTCATCAAAGGTAGTGCACCCTATTCCTAGATAGAAGGAGAATTACACCGAACAATACTTGATTTTATTATTTGAATATGTGTTCAAGAAGATGAAGTACCTGAGATACTAAAAACATGTCATGATGAACCATATGGAGGACACTTTGCTGACAAAAGGACTGCATATAAAGTGCTTCTTTTGGGATATTATTGGCCTTCCCTTTTCAAGGATGCCAATAAATATGTCAGAGGATGTGATAAATTCCATAGATGATTAAACATTGATCTTAAAGGCTCTTGCTTTTTACTTTTTACATGATGCATGATGCTAGTGAATGTGGATTGTTATCACTCTAATTTTGTTCACTTTTTGAATTGGTGTGATTTTAACTAAAGCCATGTACTAAATCATTGTTATTCACCTCTAGCACACCATCACATGGACTATAGATCGATTACACACCTTAAATCCAAGTCAAATTTTAGGTTGGTTGTCACATAGATTGTGCAACCTTTCCTTTATTAATCACATGTTTGCACCATAGTAACTACGTGACCCCCATAACAACATTATTTAAGAAATTTGATATACCATTAAAGCTTTTGGTTACCTTATGAGATTGATGGGAAAGTAGAGACCCATACTAGCCATCCCTATGGTAAAATCAATCACATGAGTGCCTATGATTAAATATTAACCAAAATTAACATTGTAACTAGTTCTCATTGCAACACAATATTGGCCTATAAACACAATCCTACTCCATGAATTTTATCGCTATTCTTGATGTTAAGTTTATGGTTTTGAGATATGCTAGAGCGAGAAGACTGTGTAACAACCCCTCCCATATTTACCCAATTTAAGTAGCCTAGGGTAAACATGAGATGAAGAACTACTATGACATGACCCGACCTCCTAGATCCAATTAAAGAAGTGGAGCCGAAAATTGTAACTTACCAGCCACAAATTGACATCTTGCAGGGATTATAAGACACTTAGAGGAAAAACAACCACTCCAAGTGCCCAAAACCTGAGCTTTATTTCTTTTAGTGACTTGGGGCCACAACTACATACATAACAAGGCCTCATGCAGTTACAAGCCTCCAAAAACATGCATAAGCATGTAAGGGTGCATTTATGGCCAAAAAATTCTAGTTCAAAGGGTGCAGTCTTGGATTATGAGCCACCATTTCAGGGTTTCCGCCAAACCACTTCCCAGAACTTAGTGAGAGTCTCATTAGAGAAATTTTTAGGTATAAAATGGGCCTCCGAAGAAAAATGTATAAACAAAATAAAATTTATAAGAGCTAATAGGATTCAATATGATGATGTCAACCATGGGGGACGATTCACCATTTTTGGAGTAAAAAAGTAAAAAGATTAAAAAATAATAAAATAATAAAACTATTTTTTCAATTCATATTTTCAACTTATCTCCCTAAGGTTTTAATTAAATTTTGAGTAGGAATACTCATTAGATGCAAAATTTAATTCCTCATCCAAGGAGTACCCATGTTGCATACTTTCGATGGACCCTGCTACACAAAAAATGAGAAATACATGAAAAAAAATTATTGCAATCCCATTTTTCATTTATTTCTCATGTTTCGTGTAGCAGGGTCCATCAAAAGTATGCAACATGAGTACTACATGGATGAGGAATCAAATTTTCATCCAATGAGTGTTCCCACTTGAAATTTTATTAAATCCATAGGGAGATAAGTTGAAAATACGAGTTGAAAATTATGTTCTTTTTTCCCTCTAAAATTTGATGATGTAATCTAATCTTATTTTATTATTTCCACTATTATTTTATAATTTCCTTAGGAGGCCCATTTTAGACCTCAAAATTCCTCTAATTCCAAAATTTTAAATAACATCAGGACAAAGCCATTCATAGAAAACCCTATCAAGGACTTGACCTAACTAGGCCTGACCATAATAGCCATTTTTTCAAACATATGGTGAACATGTAATCTACAGGTCATGAATGCATATATGAACATAAGAGACTGAAACATTATCTAAGATTCACCAAGAAGATCCAATTCCCTCTCATAATAGTTTCAATAACATTTGTTAGCCCATGCATTCATTACCATTCATCAACTAATAAAAACATATCAAGATCCATAAACAATATACATCACATAACCAAAAAATGACCAACATAGAAGCAATGGAAACCCAACCATAATATCACCAACATATTGCCGACATTTATAAATGAATCAAAATATAAGAATAACTCTTATTAACATATGAAATTCCAACCAAGTCAGGGATTTCCACATACCACCCAACCATAGATTGGGCTGAACCAAATTTCTCTTTTAGAAAATCATCCCTGCATCATATTCCAAGAATTAATGTGGTATCTCATGGAATAAACCAAAAAAAAAACAAATCAGGGCTTCCAAATGCCAAACCATCTCAACCCTCAACTAGCGACTCCACCTCATGGTCGAACATCAATAACACCAAATAGTTCAGTCTCTACCCAAGTTGTCCAAGGCTCTAGAGTGTTTGTTAAAACCGTGGCCCTAGGAATTAGTAATTCAACCCATAGCCTTCTAGGGCTCTAGAGTGTTTATCCAACCTGACTATAGGACTAGTAACTCAACCCACCAAGGGCTCCAAAGAGTTTTTCCAACCTAGACTCCGGGACTAGTAACTCAACCCATGTTGTTCGAGGGCTTCCAGAGCATTTTTCCAAACCAACGACTCCAGGAACTAGTAACTCAATCCACAACCATAAGGAACCTTAGCACCAATCAAAAAACAACAAGTGGGAAAACCCACAACACCATCGCTATCCAGGAAATGGAAAGGCAAGGCTAAAACCACTATCAATTAAGGAAAATCACCATGCTAATGACAACACATAACCAATAAACCACATGCATATACCATGCATTCCAAAACTAGAAATAAAACCATACATGTGACTTGATACCTAAAAATAAATCAAGCTATAGTCGTTGATCAACATGTTCCCTTTTTATTTTCTGATTTCCCTTTCCTTCTTTCTCCAAATTCAATGTATGCCAAAGTGCTCCAAGAAAGCTCCAAGAATACTCTAAGTGTGCAAGAGCATGAGAGAATGAGAGAGTGAATGAGAGAGCCAAAGATTGAAGTGACAAAATTCTGTGAGCTAATCCTCAGAAGCCTTTTTATCATTGAGGCATTTATTTTCTTCATCTTCCTTCATATTCCTTCTAATTTCACTCTCATGCAAATTTGTGACCCTTAATCTCCCTTTTCTCCTATTTTCCATTATTTCACAAATAAAATGCCAATTAATTCATCTTTACATTTTCCAATTACTTTTCCAATTTCCATAGCCATAATAAATTGGAAGTGACACCCACTAGGATGTTTTTCCCACCATTTAGCTTGGAATATGTGTCCCATGACCTTGGCCTTATATTTTTTTACATGGAAAACAAACCAAGGTTGTTACAAACCCCTCCCCCATCGGGGAACACCGTCCTTAGTGGTCTATGACACCTATGCCCAGAAAATCACTGAAAATAAAACATAATGCCCATGGAGCTTTATAACCTATCTTGATATAACATTTACAATAAGATACACATATATACATATGAAAATTTTCTCAAACAACAAATAAAATGATATGATGCCACCATCTATAATAAGGGAATCCAGAGGTTCACTCCTCCACCCTAAAAGTAATAACAAGATTCAACTCCTACTTAGGAAGTCCAGAATCCACTATCAAATTAAAACATGCATCCAATGTCCATCACTACAATCCTTGTGCTACTTGTTCTCTTAGTGAACAATTTCTGACTCATTATTCTAGGGCACACTTCCAATGTGCTTGTGAATCCATATAGAAATGCTAATGAAAAAAAACAAATTCATTCCACGGCCTTCCCTTCACTGCTATAGATCCCTCGAAAAATATGGTCGCCCCCTTCCATGTAGTCACACACCTTCCAAGTTCAGTTGGAATCCCCTTCTATACTACATATTCCCTCAGGTGATCCATCCCTTGGCAAGGTTTCCTCGCATCGAAAGGTCTAAAAACCAAGGCATATTCGTGCCTCAAAACCTTCGTACAGGTCATAGCATGCTCATGGAAAGAAATGGACACTATTGGGTTCTAGTGTCCCACAATGGCCCTATTCCTTAAGTGCTTTACCAACTTATTGTTGCATGTTCCAATTCCTTTCACAATTGTTGTTGCTAGTTCTTGCAGCTAATTTCAACCACCCTAACTGGGAATTTTCCATGATTTCCTGTACCAAGCATGTAAATTTTCAGTAGATTCAAACCGAATTGAAATAAATTCAAACCATACCTCATTTTTGGCTCATTAGTAAGGTACACCTACAATTTTGTTGGTCGGCAATAAGGTACACCTACAATTCTATTTACTTCCTATCACAATTCAAACTAACTCTTTGATAAAATCCTCATGTATGAACATATCACATCTGATTAGCTCAAAACACAACCATCATAAATCTCATCTAACCATCATAAATCATAGTCATAGACCACATGCATAGTAAAACTAAAATAAAATATGGATGCTTATCCTTAAATTTTCTCTTTGCTTCTACCTTTGTTCTTGTCCTTTCCATACACACATCAAATCGATTAACATACGTGATAAGCACCCAATACTTCTCTTATCTTCAATAACAAACACATAGACATAGTATACATCAAAAAATGTACATCCACACACGGCATACAACACCACACAATACATAAACCTCCACTCAGTGTTCAACACAATGCATATATCTACATAGAGTACAACACAATGAATACACATGTCACGATACAATCACTACACAATTCACATAACAAAGTGCCACATGTACACAACACATCATGTATGACATGTACACAATACCACATGTAAAACATGTACACAACACCATGTGTACAACATGTACACACCACCACCTACACAACATGTACACAACATCACATGTACACAACACCACCTGCACAAATTGTACACAACATCGTGTGCATACAACACCACATGTATAACATGTACACAACACTGCATGCACATAACACCATATGTACAACATGTACACGACACTTCACGCACATAGCACCATATGTACAACATGTACATAGCACCACATGTACATAACACCACATCTTCAAAATGTACACAACACTATATGTACGTATACATTGCACCACATGTACACAACACTGCATATACAATATGTACATAACACCATCTATACACAACGCCACATATATGGCATGTGCACAACACATATATATACAGAACCACATATAAAACATGTACATATACAACATATACACAACAATAGTACTGAACATTCGAAGACCACATTGTCTCTACCAGGAAACCTAGCTTCTAGTGTCTTTCCTCTATCCATGCTTGTCCCAACTTGCCACATATCACACTACTTTCATTCAGTTGATGTATACCTTAGAATATTATGTATATAACAAGAACATAGGAATAGTATAAATGCATAATTTCAATTCATATCTACATGATATTGACCCCATAAATCTGTCGGGGCTACTCTTCCCACTTGATTCCTCATAAAACAGGAAATCTTCATGTCATTCACCTACATAAAAAATCATTCCTCCGCAAGAATGATCTCTGACAACCTTGTCATATAATGGCATACATACATACATATATACATATAAGAATTAGCATAAGAAAATCACGATCCCTAATGACCCTGTCAGACAATGACATCCATATATGTATACATATATATACTTCAGCATAATCATGATCACGACATAATTACTTGATACCATAAGATCAAAGTTAAGATAACTCCATTTATCCATGCATAACATGCACAACATTGAGAACAACATTTCCCAAAATAGCCAAGACATCTGATGCCTCAAATCCATTCACCTTATCTTTCCTGATTACCTTTCTCATGAATATCCTACTATTGTCCATTTGTCCCAATGGACACAACCAATCCAACTGAGTGTCATACTCTTGGATTTAGTTACCCTGTACTCATGCATTGGGCTTCATCCGAGACATATGGTACCTGGTGGGTTTCATTTAGATCTTGTTGGAACGGGGTTCCCTAAGCTGCATTTTTTATATAATTTTGTAATAGTTGGTCTTGCATAGGGGTTTTGAGGCGGGTCAAAGCCCCCAATTTTTTGTAATGGGTTAAAGGGTAAACCTAGGGTCTGCAAACCATAACTTGCAGACCATAGAATAGCAAAGGCTACGATGATATAAATAGATAGATAGTTGGGTCTAGTAGGTAAGAAAAATTAATATTGATGTTGCGAATGAACTATTGAGATCCGCCTTGGGTTGTTTTGGGTAAGGACTCCTGCTGGCTATGTGCATGGAGATCCTCAGTCTTGCTGTGTGCGGACCCCACTGGCTATGTGTGCGGGTTGTGTCTTGGGTTTGTAATTGGGTTTTGGATACTAATGAATGCAGAATCTATTTGAAGTATATTTTTTATATCTGTAATGATTGTGTTTATTACTGAAGTGCATTTGTGTTATTTACTTAAGCTGCGAATGTATCTACGATCTATGAATTAGTTGCAATTGTAATGTTCTGTGGTGATAATTGCTGATGCACATGTGGATGTGAATGTATTGATACAATCTGTTAATGATAGTAACTTTGTTTATGTTTGCATGTTGATTATATTTTTAAAAGATCGGTAATAGCCTTGTTTCTGTGCGAACCTAATAGATTCAATGAAGATATACCTTAATTACCTACTCTCTCCCAGGGTGCGAAAACATGGTTCCAGCACCCTCCCATACTACTTCAGGCGAGACCTTGGCCTGTGAAAGTAGGTCATTGCCGAAAGGGCCAGTAGTATAGGGGTTTGTTGGAAAACCATAACTCCAAACCTGGGTCAGGACCCCTGAAGCCAAAAAATGGTTCCGTTGCCGAGACTGGGAGAATTTTGAGAGAGAGATCAGGTAATGCCATGAAGCCGTTGGAGACCTGAAAAATTGGAGCTTGAAGACTGGTTCGAAAAATAGATTCAGGAATTTTCTGTAAAATAGAATCGCAGCACAAAGATAACAACCGAGAAGTGGAAGAACAAATACTTTTTTCACCAAAGTATATGAAATTTTCTTTGTATATTTTGTGCACGAGCTCTAGGAGTGGTTAGAAAGGTTCGTAGAATTCTAGACGTGTTGGAAGGACGATCAGATTACGAAGTGGACTCCGGAATTTATTCAACAGTTGGAGAAGACTGGAAACACAATCACTCATATGGTAGATCATTGGGCGGATAGCGTGCTAGGAGGGTTTGTAACGGAATTCGCAGTCGATCAGTTTGTATCCTATTCTGAGGCGGAGCGGAGGTTATTCAAAGGATTCCAGGGTAAGTTCTTGTGAACATTTCCAGTACTAATTAAAACATTACTGTGTGAAAATGGAATTATGTATAGCCACACTGAATGAATGACCTCTGATCATAGCGAGAGTACAACACGAAGTGGTAAGTACTACCGAACCAACTGATAAGGGGATAGATCCATCTACATCCCATTAAAAGAGTCAGCTGTGCACGCAGGAAGTAATCCTCCGGCTACACCACCTTCGAGTTAGCATAAGGGCAAGAACTCCCCAACACCTCCACCACCACCGGCAGAAGATATGGCTGCACACATGAAGCTACCCACATTCAAGGGTGTAGGAGACGAAGATATGGACCGATTTTGGTTCATAGAGGAATCAGTGTGGACTACGCAAAATGTGGTTAGTGAAACTGTAAAGAGGGCGCAGTTATCCCTCGCCTTTGAAGGGAGGGCCCTAGATTGGTACATGGGGTACGTAGGCCAGCATACGGATCCATCTATTCAAGAGATTAAGAATGCTTTAAAACAACAGTTCTGGAAGCCTAAGTCCTACTCTCACCTGGTGGTTGACTTGAAAGACTTTAGACAAGGACCCACTAAGTCGATATGGGAGGCTTATCAGCAACTGAAGAAGGTTATCATAGATGGGGAATTCCAGTATGATGATAGACAACATAAAGAATGTTTCATCTCCATTCTATTACCTCACCTGCGTGGACCTATGGGTCAGCAAGCGATCGAGACGCAAGAGAAAGCCTTGGAGATTGCTATGAAGTGGGAAGCTGCGCCAAGAGACGATGCCCAGTTTTGGGTACAACATATCCAAGGACAACTGGAGGCAATGCACCTCGAAATCCAGAATTTGTGGAAATAATGAGGAAAAGAAGCTAGCCTAGACATATGGTGCATAAGATGTAGGGTTTCTGGCCACACCAAGGATCAGTGCCCTCTGCTAGTAGACTACATGCAGGCTGGGGGACCCAGCCCATTGCACCCTAAAGAGGCTGTGGGACCCAGCGGCCCAACGTTATGGTGCGCTCACTGTCACGTAGCGGGACTACATGATACCAATAACTGCTCCCGTCTTAGTGCTTATGTTCTAGAGTTGAAGCAACAATGGTGTCGATTCTACTCATCTGTGGGACATGACGAACATAATTGTCAGACATATGACTTAATGATCGACCGAGGAAACCTGTACAGATTACAGGCTGACCCTTATTCACCACTATCTCCCTCAGGCAGAGGAGGCTCTCTAGCTAGAGGGAGAGGAGGGGGAAGAGGTGGAAGCACAGGTCGGGGAAGAGGGAAATTGATCTGTTATAAATGTGGAGAAGTAGGACACTTCACAAGGGACTGTTTGAACCCTGCGTGACAATCTTGTTGATATTGTAGACATCTATATCATGTGATCAAATATTTTCCAGTACTAATAGTGAAAATGCAGGAAAAAATGTAGACACCAATGCATAATTTGCAAAGGGTTAAGGCAGAACTGTGTGATGAGGGACCCAGTATTAATGTCATAACACGCAGCGGCATGGCTACTGGAGGAGCTGAGGAAAGGGCTGCGGCTGAACCCTTCATCTGGAAAGATTTTATTAAACAAGAAAGCTCTGATTTACAGAAAGAGAAAGAAACCTTCATCGAATCTCGCAAAGACTTTACCAAGGATGAAGCATCTACTTCCAAGGCTCCAATAAGCCTAAGAGCAGCTGAGGAAGTTAAACCTTACCTACAGGCATGTATGAACCTGCTACACAACCAGAAGGCAGTAGAAAATCTTCAAGCATTGATAGACAGTTGCGCAAAGAGAACTGACCCTCCATTAGAGTTAAGGATGTTCACAAACTATACAAGTATAAGAAACGCACTGGTCGGGAAATGCGGCTAACGACGCAAATTGGTGAATATGAGATGGATCAGTTCATCCTAGATCTGGGGTCTGATGCAAATGTCCTGCCCAAGAAAACATGGAAAATTATGGGAGAACCAAAACTAGAATGGTCTACTATGCAGCTGCACATGGCTAACCAACATAATATTATACCATTGGGGAGACTATCAAAGATTATGGTAGATATCGCAGGGTTTAAGGTACGCGTGGATTTTGAAGTAATTCAGATTATGGAGGATGCAGACCCTTATCCTGCACTCCTGGGACTGGATTGGGCTATAGACATGGGAGGCATTATCAACTTGAAGAAAAGGAGCATGGTTTTTGATAATGAGGGTACGAGAGTAATAGTTCCTCTAGACCCAACGGAAGGAGAGCGGTATACAGAACCTGTGTGTGAAGAAGACTGGGTCATATTTATAAACTAACTTCCCGGGATGAGGATTGGATTAATCCTATAGCTGATGATGTGCTTTGCTAGGAGAAAGATAGTGAATGCCTCTCTGACTTCGACAGGGAGATTGAAAATTGGCAGAATCAGTTACATGATGTATCTGCGCAACGATGTCTTAGGATCACAAAGAGCTTCTGGTGTATCTCTTCATAGGTAAGAGAATTGCCTTACTTTGATGGTTCTAGTAGTATTAGGGATTTTTTTAGAACATTTGAAGCAAAAGTCCCAAGGGAGCGAAGGATGTGGGCACTTAACCTAGCTATGCACACAACCCTTGCGTGGTGGTGGGAAATTCATAAGGGGGTGTTCCAGGATTGGGAGGAATGCTGCGAGATGATGATCATACAGTTTGAACCCTCAATTCACCTATGCATGGAGAAATTCCTAGGCCAAGGAGATCTGCACAAGCAGGTGGCTGCATGGATGGAGGCATGGTGTGAAAGGACCATGAGTGAATGGGTCCACCTGTTTATTCATGCATTGGGGCCAATTCCCACTACATGGTATCTGGATGCAGAACTACATCAGCATACCCACTACTAGGAAACCATGAAGGATGATTTTGTGGGGACGTTCGGGTTGATAGGCAGAACTGAGGCATTAGACGAGGCCCTGTAGGATATAGATGCCCTAATATTTGATGAATCATGCCCTCGTGCAAAGTATGGGGCATGAGCTTGGAATACACAGATGCAGGATATTGTTAACTGCCGCAATCTATCAGTGGAGGAATGTGGTGAAGACCTGTGAAATATCACTATCCTATAATCGCAGGGAGAATGCGCAGTTTTCAGACCCCCACTGTAGACTGTCGATGTGACCAAGCCTCTTAAGCTAAGGGAAGTCAACATTGGAACATAATAAAAACCTAAGCTAGCTAAAATTGGGGACTACTGGGATGATAATACTATTGGGAAAGTCGCAGAGCTTCTCACCAAGTATCAAGACCTATTTCCTACAAAATTCTCAGAACTCAAGGGGATTATAGGGGACCTAGGGGTCATGCGCATCACTTTAAAACCAGATGCGCGCCCTGTTAAGAAGTGACCTTACCGATTGAACCCCAAGTATAAGTAGAAATTCAGGGAAGAAATTGACAAAATGATAGCCGCAGGTATCATCGAACCAGTAGAAAAATCATCTTGGGTAAGCCCTATGGTGGTCCAGGAGAAAAATACTAAAGGAGAAATAAGAATATGTGTTGACCTACACAAACTGAACAATGCCTGCGTCCATGATGCTTTCCCTATGACATTCTCTGACAAAATTCTCGATAATGTGGAAGGGCAGGAAGCATACTCGTTCACTGATGGGTTCTCGGGCTACCATCAGATCAGGGTTGCACCTGAAGATTGCAACAAAACTACGTTTGCCACTGAATGGGGATCCTTCCAGTAGACTGTCATGCCATTTGGGCTCAAGAATTACCTTGCCATATTTTCGCAGGTGGTGGTCGCAGTCTTCAAGGAGTTCATCCACAAGTTCTTGGAGGTATATTTATATGATTGGACAGTATTTGGTTTAGTAAAGAAGCACGTTTTGAACTTGCACATGATGTTGGATGTCTGTAGAAAGCACCAGATTTCCCTGAATATTAAGAAGTGTATATTTTGCATACCTTTCGGGATCTTGTTAGGCCACATAGTTTGTCGGGAGGGACTGATGGTTGACCTCGCCAAGTTAGTAGTTATCGTCAACCTATCAGTCCCTACAACTAAGAAACGGCTGCACTCTATCCTCAGACACACGGGGGCTACTACAAGAAGTTCATTCAAGGGTACGCACTGATCACGACACCCATGGAGAAGTTGCTAAAGAAGGATGTTTCATTTTTTTTGGATGTGGAGTGTCAAAAGATCTTTGATTTACTCAAGGAGAAGATGGTCTCTGTAGCTATCCTCATATTTCTTGACTGGGCGAAGGTTTTTAATTTCCATGTAGATGCTTCAGGGATCGCCCTGGGAGCTCTCCTTACGCAGCCTGAGGAAGGGGACATCGACCACCCAGTTGCATTCGCAAGTATAAAACTCTCTAGTGTGGAGTGCAACTACTCCACTACTGAGCACGAGGGGCTAGGCATGGTATATGCCCTGTAGAAATATTGGCATTATCTGTTGGGAAGGCACTTCAATATGTTCACGGATCACTCAGCTTTGAAGTACCTAGTGAATAAACTTGTGTTGGGGGGGAATATTTGTCGATGGCTACTGCTATTTCAAGAATATGACTTTGAGATCATCGTGAAGCCAGGGAAACTAAATGTTGGGCCAGACCACTTGTCCCGAATCGAGAGTGGTGAAGAACCGACCAACCTAGAAGAAGGAATGTCTGATGCACAGCTCTTTGCTATTAAGGTGGTTGATGCGCACTTCGCCATTATCATTCACTTCTTAACTACGGGGATGGAGCCTGCAGAATATTTGGTACAACAGAAAAAAGCACTGGTAACCCACGTAGTAGACTTTACCATCATAGCGGGCCACTTGTGTAAGCTGGAAGTTGATGAGGTACCACGAAGATACGTTTTGGAGCATGAAAGACAAGCTATCTTAGTAGAAGCCCGCAAAGGCATAGGAGGAGGTCACTACGCAGGGAAAGCTACGGCGCAGAAGATCTTGAGAGCTGGGCTATGGTGGCCCACACTGCATAGTGACTCTCATGACTATTGCAAAGCCCGCGACACATGCCAAAGGACAGGAAGACCATCGCACAGGAATGAAATTCCCTTGCAACCACGGATGGCCCTGCAAGAGTTTTACAAATGGGCCATAGACTTCGTTGGGCCCATCAACCCACCAGAGAAGAAGAGAAGTGCCCGCTACATGATCACTGCAACTGATTTTGTAACCAAATGGGCTGAAGCGCAAGCTGTGAAGGATTGTACCGCAGATATTGCTACACACTTTATTTTTGAACATATTCTAACCAGGTTTGGTTGTCCAAAGATCTTGAAGAGCGATAGAGGCATGCATTGCTTTAATGAAACAATACAGGCTTTGAATGAAGAATTTCGGATCCATCATGCAAAGAGTACCCCATATCACCCGTAGGAAAATGGAACCATGGAAGCTTTTAATAAAATTTTGGAACAGTGGCTGACCAAGATCTGCAATGTTGATCAAAGCAATTGGAACGTGCACATCCCATCGATCCTTTGGGCCTATCGAACAACTTGCAATAAATTGACTGGGAAAACACCATTTTGGATGGTTTATGGAAATGAGTCAATTATACCTATGGAATATATTTCTCCTAGCCTGTGCATTGCAACCTTTACAAACATGGCAGATCCTGAAATCATGGAGGAACGCTTAGCGCAACTTGTTGCCTTGGAGGAAGATCAATTCATTACTAACTTTCATCAGCAAGTTCAGAAGGCCTAGGAAAAATCATGGCATGATAGACATATTCGGAAAAAGATCTTTTTGGAGGGAGAATTAGTCCTTCTATACGATAGCCATTTTGCAAACACCTGGGGAAGTTCTGTTAGCACTGGCTAGGGCCCTATATGGTAAAGTAAATCACTAACGGAGGGGTTTTATGGTTAGCTACACTACGCATTGACATTGTACCAGGATATGTGTTGAGGAGGTAAATCCCCTCTGCGGACAGAGGCGATCCCTACTAGCCCAGCAGGGGTCTAGCAACAATCAAACAATGTTACGACGCAAGTTCCTAGTTACAAATGAAAAGACTAAAGATGGAAGCCTACCTGGAATCCAATGCTATGATCTGAAGAAGAGAGCATCCCCGTTCCTCAGCCTCGGCAGATCACGATCCCTCCACGATCTCCGCGGATGAACACCTGCACATGCAAGAAACAAATAGATACAAGCATAAAATCTGGCATACGTAACTAAATATCAGTCAGAAAGGATATTACTCATATTGACATGATGGAAAACAGAGTGGAACCATAATCGTAATCATCTATTAAATAACAAACGAAGAGAGATTACAACCAAGTTCTGACGTCGTGGTCTCCTTCGGATGGGTCTCCAGTCGTTCACGTCTCACAAAGCTCGCCAGGGAAAGGGCAAACCTCTCCAGAGTCTCTTGACAATAGTCTCCTTACTTGAGTCGGCCTTAAGGGAAAAAGAGGGCTCTTTACAGCACAAAGGCTCTTGGGAATATGGAGATTCAAAGCTTAGGAACTTCAAGACTAGCTTGCTATGGAATTGAGCAGGCTTTTATAGATGGGGAAGGAGGGAGTTGGGATCCCTATTATTGTGGGATTGGCCCTATCAACAAGGAAGGTTCCATGGGAGGTGGAAAAACTACTT
The DNA here is from genome assembly GCA_034641835.2 of Pinus albicaulis. NCBI lineage: Eukaryota > Viridiplantae > Streptophyta > Pinopsida > Pinales > Pinaceae > Pinus > Pinus albicaulis. The sequence continues at coordinate 1,193,781,597 of CM076584.1, read as the reverse complement.
CCCTTCCATAGAACTCCCGCAGCCAAACCTCCCAACTCAAGATAGGCAATGGTTTCTGAGTTTGTTGAAACTCAACTTCCGCCATCTTTATATAAAAAACAGTCCTTAAATTGGGTGGTGCGACTACTGCTCTGTGACAGAGCGCCAGTTGGTGCGACCTCTTTGCGGGATTTTCCCCATTGGCGCGAGTACTGAACTGTCTGCCCGCGCCAATGCAAAAAGGGATGTTTTTCATGATTTTTGCAAGGAGATGTCTTAAGGGAAATTAAAGCTCATGCTTAGAGGAATGCATTGATGATGTTTTCAAGGCATGACAATGTTCACAGGTCACAAAATGGGTCCTCCATTGTGCGGGACGGGGAATGGTAGGGATGGTGACAAATTACTGTGTAACAATATGTTAATGGTAGCTAGCTCAAACCATACCAGATCAAATGACTATATAGTCGGCGTAGCTGTATTGGGAAAATATGCATAGGTAGGCAAAAAATTGCAGGCAAGCCCGTTATACACGCAGGGGTCGATCGCAGGTCTGGAAGCCCAGGGAGGTGCGCTGGGAGTGCAAGGGACGATCGCAGGTCTAGGGGCCTGGAAAGGTGTGTTGGGCGCTCAGGGGTAATACACAACTGCAAAAACTAGTCGTTGGAATAGTAAAATTGGGTAAAAAGAAAATTTTACCGTTGAAAGGAGCGGGCGTCGGCTATTAATGAGACAATTTCTGAAGATTTTTTACCGTTTTCTTGACGGTAAGTTTCAGATAAGCCTCATCCAACCATTGGTCAATATTCAAAGCTATAAAAGCAGGAGGTTAGATAATAAGTGGGTTCCATGCAATTTGAAAATCTTGTGCTTTGCAAAATTCCGTAACTATTGCGCTCTGTTAATGTCTGGGCGGGCTACCCCTTCTGATAGTAGAAATCCCAAATTTATCTTCTAAGAGAGAATGACTGCAACCAATCCAGCTGAATCATCATAGACTGTGGCCTCCACTGATGAAGTATTGGAGGTCACCCCTGAAGCTTAAGAGGTTGTATCCACACCAACCAAGGGGAAGAAGGTGGAGAAATAAGGGTAAGGGGAAAGGCCAGGAGCAAGGGCAGGGGAGGGCTGCAAAATGGGCTGGAGGGAAGCCACCCACCTCCCCTTGGAATGTGAAATCCCACCGAATGGTGCCCCAGGCATGTTTTCTTAACCCAACGAAGAGACCTCTGTCTGCTCAGGAAGAGGCCCAGCTTGCTAAACCAATCACTTGGCTGTCGCCCTATGTTCGGCCTCGCCGGCCCTTGGTGCACATGCCTAAGAACCTTGAAGGAATGTGTGCCTACCTACAAATTCCACAGATTCTAGGTGAAGTCCCTATAATTGGAGAAGTGCATGCCAAGCTTACCTCAATTAAGTTCGATGACCACGACCTGACCAACCTGGAGGCCTTCCTCGAATTGGGACTAGAGTTGTACCTTGAAAAAATACTGGAAGAAGACATGCTAAGGGTTGTCCCAATGTCGTGGGCATGCAGGCTAGAAAAATATGGGTTACTAAACTTGCTGCGAATGCCTCATTTTGGCCGATACAGTATAACTGATCGGATTGTGCAACAACTGCTAGCCCTGATCCATGATGGCAGATTATGGATCCGAGACCGCATTCCCATTGATGCCACCCTCATTCACCGTATTATTGGTCTCCCCATGGAAGGGCCAAATCCCATGGAGCACGTCGGCAAGAAGTATGAGAAATAGATTGCTGATAAGGTGCGGGAAGACTACCATGTTGAGCAGAATACTAGGGGATTCATGATCAACACCATTGTTGACCCAGGAGTGTGCATGGGCACCCTGCTTCTAGCTTGTAAGATAATGTGCAAGTGCCAGGCAACGACCATCCTCGCTTATGTAATTATGTTGGCCAGCCGCTGCAAAAAGGGGGTTTGATTCAACTGGTCCCAGTTCCTTTGCAACAAATTTTTGGAGAATGTGCGTGAGGCCCAGGATCATGGAAGAGAATTCTGCTACTCCTAGTTGCTGCTCCTAATTGTGTTGGTCGCATGGGAAGCCCCTGAAGACTCGATCCTCCCTGAGCTCGAACCAGACATGTGCGAGGGGGCGTGATACATGAATTTTTGGGATTCGGAGGATGAGTAGCGCATTGAGGATAAAAAAGTCTTATGGGTCCTCTTTCAAAGTGGGCTCACATCATCCATTCACTCCCAGCCACGCTTGTCACCAGCTGTCTATGAAAAGTACAAAAGCATCGTAGCGTTCCAGGTCATGCTGCACAATGTGCAGATTTGGGGAAGTAAGGATTCGGTGTGGGTATCGCTACCTTACATGGTCACTAACGAGGAAATCGACCGACTCATTGCCACTTGGCCACCACACTGGATATTGGGATTCAAATCAGGTAGAGCTAACACTGCAAGTACAAGCACTGCCCTGAAGACCACCTCGCCTGATACCACCAAGAAGGCAGAAGGACGTGGCTTGGAAGACTCCACTAGAACAAAGGAGGCCGTGAAGGGTGCGGAGCCGGACCACAGAGGGTCCGAATGTGTAGAGTGTTGATTCATCGTGTGGTACGAAACAGACCACTGGTCATCTCAAAGGCCAGCGAAAGAAACGACAGGCTACAAGGCCCGGAAGGGAGACTGAAATTACCTTGACAGAGGAAGACCTGGAGCAAATCGCAGATGCAATCACCCTCACCTCAGAAGATATATGGCTTGCTTTGGAAGAGCAGCAGAAGGTCATGGTCACTGCACTACAGTCTGAGCTCCAAGCTTTACAGGTCAAGACTGATACCCTGCAGACAAGCATGATTCATACGAGGTCGCCCCCAGTAACCGACAGTGAACTGCTCGTCATGACTAAAAGTTGACTCTGCCCCCTTCCAGGCACATCATTTGCCCTGAGCCTGCCTGCCTTATGTGCAGAAGTCCAGGCCTGCGAAGAAGTGCAATTGGATTTGGCCCGGATTCCACACGAACCGCTGCAGGTCCTCCATGCTTCCCTCTTCAAGGACATCCATCACAGAGATCATCAAGTGCATTAGCAACTCAGTACAACCGAGTAGATGATCGTTGACAAAACCACCGAGGTGTCCCAAGCGCAGGCTGCATGCACCCCTGCCGCTATGTAGTAGACTGAGTTCTAATCAGCAGGCTATGCGCAGATGTGACTGAAGATATCCCAGCCTCTGCTACCCCCCAGGCCAAGATTGAGGGACTTGTTGCATCACTGAAGGCTTCTAGAACTAAGATTCAAAATGTCAAGACAAAGTTGGAGTAGCATATTGCTGCGTTGCAGGCCAAATTGCAGCCAGAAACTCCACCTGAGGTACGAGAACACGCTGCACTAGTCATTGAAGCCACAAATACCATTATAGCTCAGATCTCTCAGGGCGCAGAATTACTGGATACATCTATGCAGTTGTGGTCTAAGGTGCAGTACAATCCTCTCGTGCGCGAATTTACTCAAGAACTGCGCCAGAAGGAAGAAGAGTTTGAGCAGCTGGAAAATACTATGTCCACTCTGATCCCAGCTCAACACCTGGCATGACTGCGTACTAGCCATGCACTTAGAGATTACCTCAAAGCACTCCACCATAAAAATAAGGTTTTGAGTGAACACCTCAAGTTGTGGGCTGATGAAGCCCTCAAGCTATCTCAGGACATCGATGTTGCAGTAAAATAGCTGAATCAGACCCTGGAAAGTGTCACTATTGCCACTGAAGGTCTGACTTCGAAGAAGTTGATGGATATTGCATAGAACATTGTTGCACAGAGTGAAGGAGTGCTACCCCCTCTGGTTGATGTGATCAAGCATCTTTATGCGAAGATGCAAATCCCACGACCGTTGTGACTCGGGATGAGTCACAATATTGTGTTGGGGGCCTATTGGAACGAGGTTCCGTAAGCTTCATTTTTTATATAATTTTGTAATAGTTGGTCTTGTGTAGGGGTTTTGAGGTGGTTCAAAGCCCCCAATGTTTTGTAATGGGTTAAAGGGTAAACCTAGGCTCTGCAAACCACGAATTGCGAACCATAGGATTGTAAAGGCTACGATGATATGAATAGATAGATAGTTGGGTCTAGTAGGTAAGAAGTAAGAATGTTGCTGTGAATGAACTATTGAGATATGTCTTGGGTTGTTTTGGGTAAGGACTCTTGCTGCCTCTGTGCACGGAGATCCTCCGTCCTGTTGTGTGTGGACCCCACTGGCTTGTGTGCGAGCTGTGTCTTGGTTTTGTAATTTGGTTTTGGATACTAATGAATGCGGAATCTATTTGAAGTATCTTTCTGATATCTGGACTGATCGTGTTTATTACTGAAGTGCATATGTGTTATTTACTTAAGCTGTGAATGTATCTATGATTTATGAATTAGCTGCAATTGTAATGTTATGTTGTGATAATTTTTGATGCGCACGTGGATGTGAATGTATTGATCCGATCTATTACTGATAGTAGATTTGTTTATGGTTTTATGCTGATTATACTGTTAAAAGCTCGGTAATAGGCTTGTTTCTGTGCGAACCTGATAGATTCAACAAATATCTGCCTTAATTACTTACTCTCTCCCAGGGTGCAGAAAGTTGGTTCTAACACCCTCCCATACTACTTCGGGTGAAACTTTGGCCTGCGAAAGTAGGTCATTGCCGAAAGGGCCAGTAGTATAAGGGTTTTTTGGCAAACCTTAACTCTGAACCTAGGTCAAGACCCCTGAAGCCAACAGATCCACCCCCCCCCCCAAGCTCCATAAACTTTCCTCTTTCCCAAACCAATTCCAAGGACCCTCAATACATCAAAGGCAAGAACAAGAAGCAAACAAAATAAAATCATGGAAATCCAATAAAATACAATGCCACAAACAAAGTGGCATGGCCATGCACCAAACATAAAAAATATAAAAAATAAAAAATATTGCAAATTAAGCGCAAACAAATCACAAATCACTAAAAGCACAAAACTTTCAACATACACCATGACTCAATCCCCATGGGTTCTAAATTCTTCCAATGGAAATCTCAACCTGAACCTTCTTCAATATTTCATGGTATTCTCCTTTCTTATGCAATCCCCTACATCATACCACCATAAACACATAGTTGTTGGTGCATAAATAAATATACAATATACCAGTTACCTTACCTTTATATACCTAGTAGGTTGTCCTACAATTGAACACCTGCACATATATCATCTCCCTCCATAACTAGAAACCAGTTTTTATACCTATCGAATACATGTTCATGAATATAACACATATCCACATAATGTCAGACAAGATCAAGGTTTAGAAGACTTCATGTCTTCATGCAAAGCACTCATTCATTTGGAATTTTAGTTTCCAAACTTAGCCAAAGGAATTTTCACCCAAATCCTTTATTTTGTAACACCCTCTTCCCACATCTACCCAAGTAACTGCCCAACCAGGGTAAACATGTTATGATAGGCTACTATATGGGATTCAACCTCCTAAGTGACCTTAAGTAAGTGGATTCGATGGAAACACAACATATAGACCTTTTACATCATCAATGATACCCCCAAGAGCTAACCCAAACTTGTAGGTATGTTACCCCTGGGTCACACTAACATTGGGCCTCTTTGAGCCATATCTGCGGGCATAACACTACATGCCTACGGTTAGGGCCCCAAATGCTCAGTTTTGTGCCTAAATCTACGAGATTTGAGCCACCTTTTCAGGCCCAAAGCCTAGGTCACTACTCAGAACTTCATGAAAACTTAAGGAATGATAAATAAAAATATGAAAATGATACGGAATCAATCACATCAACAAAAAATCATCTAGACCCATCCTAGCCATGACATGATTTTTTTCAAACATGTCACAAACATTGAATCTAGAGGTGTAAAGAAAATATTTAAGCATAGGGGTCTCATAATTATCTGAGAATCGCTAAGAAGCATTGCTCCCTTACATCATTAGCTGAAATACAATCTATTTGACCATAGATACATGGGGAGAGTAATACATCATCACTGTAAAAATACATGCTCATAACTAGCATAATAACAACATAAATATCATGGATACAACAACAATAGAATCCACATATAAATCAGTACATTTTCATACCAAATACTAAGGGATTAATTTCTCATTAATGGATGTAGAAACCAACCGAAGATGGGACTTCCACGTTCCACCTGACCATATATTGGCTGAGCCAAGTCTCACTTCAACCAATCACCCTCATACCATATTCCAAGCATGAATGTGAGATCTCATCAAACACATCAATCACAACCAATCCAAGGCTTCAAGAGGGAAAACCACCTCAACCCTTAACCAGTGATTCCACCTCATGGTTGGACATCACAACCATCATGGATTGGTCTCTATCTAAGTTGTTCCAAGGCTCCAGAGTGTTTGTTCCAACCAGGTATTCTAGGACTAGTAACTCAACCCCAATTATTACAGGGCTTCAAGAGTGTTTGTCCAACGAGGGCTTCTAGGACTATTAACTCAACCCAACTAGGGCTTCCAGAGTGTTTTTCCAACCTATGTTTTTAGGACTAGTAACTCAACCCACAGTTTTCCGCTTGGATTCCATAACATTTTTCCAACCAAGGCTTCCAAGAACTAATAACTCAACCCACAGCTAACGGAATCATGAGAACCAATCAAAAAATAATCAATGGAAATAAACTCACAACGTCGTGGCTATTCAGGAAATGGCAAGGCTAGGAAAATCCACATGCATACGCCATGCATGTCAAAACTAGTGAGGAAAACATATATGTAACTTGGTACCTGCAATCGAAACCCACTATATTTTTTGATCCTGATATCCTCTTGCACTTTCATGATATTCCTTTGCCTTCTTGCTCCAAATCACCAAGTATCCACACTCTCCAAGAGTGCTCTAAGAAAACTCTAATTATCCAAGAGTATGAGAGAGAGAGAGAGAGATAATAATGAGAGCTCCAAAATTGAACTGACTAAAATCTTACCAAATGATCCTTAGAAGCCATTTTATTAATGAGGCCTTTATTTTCTTAATTTTCCATTATTTTCCTTCATTTTACTCCTCACAAGCAACCTGTGACCTTTCACCTTCCTTTTCTCCTATTTACCATTATTTTCATAAATAAATTCCAATTAATGCCACTTTGCCTTCCTAAAGCCTTTGTCATTTCCTTTTCCAAATTCCTTTAGCCATAATAAACTGAAGTGAACACCCACTAGGATTTTTTTCCCAACATTCAACTTGGAATAGATGTCCCATCAATCATGGTCTTATATATTTTTTACATGTATTTTTACCAGGGTTGTTACTATTTCACATTTTTCTTTACTGCAATTGAGTCTTACTATGTACTTCCACATCACCCAGTTGTTATTTATATAAACAAATCAATGGTTACCTGGTTATTCTAATACAAGGCATGTTTCCCTGCAACTGTTCACACATGTCAGTCACATGTTCCAAATATCAAGATGTCATGTCTATTAATTTGAAATCAGCATTTACCAATAAAAACAACCATGTTATAATCAACTCACATTCATTATTTATAATAATACAATTATCACCCACTTGCACTCAAGCACATATCAATTGTCTTGCCACATATTGCATTAGTACAATTGTCTTAAAACAAGATCATTCCTTCATGCAATATTATAGACACATAATCATATCATGGAACTAATCAAACATCCAAACAACTTGTAAACATGCCATGCTAGATAAACCAAATATATCACATAATAAAACTCTTACCTCAATGTATCTCAGGGGAGGCTATCACTTTTGTACAAGTCAGTCTAGATTAGTACAATATAATATTACAAGTATGTTGACTCATACCTGAATATCATAACCATATGCACAGGCCAACCCAGATTACAAAGATGCATAATAACATCAAGATCTTAAATGCAATAACCAATCATGTATATGACCGCAATGCATACAAAAATAACATACTACCCTTCATGACTATCTGATGCACATGCATATAACCACTCTGATTCACTAGCATCTATCATGCAAGTAACCACAACAACAATAAAATGACATACATGTATATAACCATAATGCATATAACAACCATTAACCATTATATCTATATGCCAAACATACAAACCTATATGAAGATCTACTTTTACCCTGAGGTCCAGTGTTGCAACCTCGCTCTAATAATCTGGGTTCTGCGTCTCTTGTTCCAACTCAGCCAACATATCAACATCATAACATACCAACAACATCATGATGACACAAACTACATAATGACCACCATGATGCATTTCTAACCTATTATGCATGCACAACCATATACATTTAGCTAGATGGGATAAATGTAGCATACATCACCCAAAGAGAATAGAAACCCACTCTTATACCAATCTATAACCACCCCTCCCATATTTATCCAATTTAACTGGCCTTCCAGGGTAAGAAAAGCATGGATATATATTATCACATGACCCAACCTCCTATATCAAATTAAGGAAGTGGGGCTGACAACTGGAACATACCAACCACAAATTGACATCCTACAGGGCTTACAAGACACTAAGAGGAAAAACAACCACTCCAAGCACCCAAACCCTAAGCTAGATTTCCTTTTTAGTGACCTAGGCCCACAACTGCGTGCATAATAAGGCCTCCATGGGGTTATAGGCCTCCAAATGCATGCATAATCTTGTAAGGGTGCATTTATGGCCCAAAACTTCCAGTTAAGAGGGTGCAGTCCCAAATTTTGAGCCACCATTTCAAGCTTACCTCCATACCACTGCCCATAACTCAGTGATACTTTCCATAATGTTAAATAACATTAGGACAAATCCATTCATACAAAACTTGATCAAGGACTTGACCTAACCATTTTTTCAAACATATGGTGAACATGCAATCTACAGGTCGTGAATGCATATTTGAACATAGGAGTCTAAAATTTATCTAAGATTCACCAAGAAGGTCTAATTCCCTCTCATAATAGTTGCAATAATTTTTTTTATCTCATGCATTCATTAACCATCCATCAACTAATCAAAAGATATCAAGATCCATAGACAACATACATAACATAACCACCATATAACCAACAAACAACCAACATAGAATCCATGGAAACCTAGCCATAATATCACCAACATATTACCAACATTTATACATGAATCACAATAGAATAATATCTCTTATTAACATATGAAATTCCAACCAAGTCAGGGACTTCCACGTACCACCTGACTATAGATTGGGTTGAACCAAATCCATCTTTAAGCCAATCACCCCCACACCATATTCTAAGCATGAACATGGGATATCATGGAATAAACCAAAATAAAACAAAACCATGGTTTCCAGAGGCCAAACCACCTCAACCCTCAACTAGTGACTCCACCTCACGGTCGGACATAACTAACACTAAATAGATCAGTCTCTACCCAAGTTGTCCAAGGCTCCAGAGCATCTGTTCCAACTACGGCTCCAGGAACTAGTAACTCAACCCACAACCTTCCAAGACTCTAGAGAGTTTTTCCAACCTTGCTCCAGGACTAGTAACTCAACCCACCAAGGGATCTAGAGTTTTTTTCCAACCTAGGCTCTAGGACTAGTATCTCAACCCAAGTTGTTCCAGGGATTCCAGAGCGTTTTTCCCAAACAACATCTCTAGGAACTAATAACTCAACCCATGTCCATAACGAACTTGAGCATAAATCAGAAAGAAAGAAGTGGAAGAACCCACAACACCATGGATATCTAGGAAATGGAAAGGTAAGGCTAAAACCACTATCAATCTAGGAAAATCTCCATGCCAATGATGACACATAACTAAGAAACCACATGCATATACCATGCATGCCAAAACTAGCAAGGAAATCATACATGCAACTCGATACCTGCAAATCAATCCGCCTATAGCCATTGATCCATCTGTTCCCTTGCGCTTTCCTTCTTTCCCTTGCCTTCTTTCTCCAAATTCAATGTATACCAAAGTGCTCCAAGAATGCTCCAAGAATACTCTAAGTGTGCAAGAGTATGAAAGAATGAGAGAATGAATGAGAGAGCCAAATATTGAAGTGGCAAAAGTTTGTGAATTGATCCTCAAAATCCTTTTTATCATTGAGGCCTCTATTTTCTTCATTTTCCTTATAATTTCCCTCTCATGCAAATATGTAACCCTTCATCTCCCTTTTCTTATAGTTTCCATTATTTCATAAATAAAATTTCAATTAATGTCTTTTTGCCTTTGCCAATTTCCATAGCCATAATAAACTGAAAGTGACACACACTAGGATGTTTTTCCCACCATTCATCATGGAGTATGTGTCCCATGACCACGGTCTTATATTTTTTTACATGGAAAAACAACCAGGGGTTGTTACAGGCTGTTGCTTCCACTAATATTTTTTTGTGTTTTATTACACTCATGTTGCTTATTTTTCCCTCCATATTTTCATTACATATAGGGGAACTATTGCAAAAAGATAGCCTATTAAGGGAACCATCCATAGAGAAGGATCAAAGTCCACTATTACAAACTTCTCTTTAGGTGATACATTTCATGTTTTATTGCATTTACATTAAATAATAAATAATTTTTTCTCGTCCCGACAAAATATAGCGAGATGATTTTACTTTAATTTGCATCTAAATTCAAGCGTGAACATGCTTCTCCCATCAAAGCACAATTCAACTAATATCATAAAATTTCTCCAAATTAGATGTGCATGTGTTGTGGGTGTTTGATATATCACCTCATTTTCAGCAAGCCTTGTTTTTCTAACGAGTTCAAATTCTCCACATTCTAATCATATTTTTCGAAAATCAACAGTTTTGGTCATCTTAAAATTGGCCAAAACCCCAAAGGGCCAAGTTTCATGGAAAAAGCTCCCATCCCAAAGGTGGAACTCAATCTTCCGATATAATTCCAACTAGATTTAGAGCTAAAATTACTCAAAAAAGTAGGGAACTTTATGTGTTGTTTATGTCATGTTCTAGTAATGTCCATCTCTTTGGAAAACTTGTGTCCACATTGTATTAATTATTATTTTTAGATTGGTATCTAGTGACTAGGATTCATGGAGAAGGGAATTGATCTCAAGATATATTTATTTATTTATATTTGCTTAACTATACGTAATAAGCTAAGTTAACTATGACCTAGTTAATTAATTTTACATAATGTTAACTGCATTTTATTTGGGCTATATGAACTTTTTAGTAAGTGTAGTCATCCATACAAGGCAAACAATATGCACCCTAGAGGAATGTAATAAATGTTATATAGATCAAGATATATAATATTGTATACCCAAACCTATATACCATTTAATGTGTTATTGTATGGTAAATATTGTTTACCTCCATACAAATTTAAAAAGTGATGATAGATGCAATGCAATTCATTCAACTAGTTTCAATTCAAATTCTTCACAATATAAACATCCACATCCCCTAATACAATGAGTACTAAATAATAGGTTAAAATTCATAAAATATTAAGCATTACTAATAATGACCATTAAAAATTGACACATATAAATTCAAAAGTGTTTATCAACTTAAAATAATGTTTTTAAAGCATTATCACTTTATATTAAATTGTAAAATCACCTACATAATTATTAAATTTATTTGATTTTAAATTAAAACACTTTTATACTAATAATTATGTTGCAAATTTTTTATTTTAATCATTTAATAAAAAATATAATTTTATATAAATTGTTTTCTGTCTTTTCAAAACAAAATTTGACAAATTTCATTATTTATTACATGATTACGCTGTAATGCATTCTTTTTGAAAACAACTCCCCCAACTACCACTGTGTTAGCGATTAAATTCCACCAACTCCTGTGTAACTATGTACCAACTCCTTAATTTATTCCATCATATCCAAATTTGTTAAGCCAGGATTACCACTTTTTGGCTTTCTACCTAATTCCTTCTAATCCACTGGCCATTTTCATAATGGCAGGGACAGATTTCGTTATTTTCCTTCTCAAGACAATGAAGGAAAAGGAGTGAGCATCACGACTTTTGATGCCCTGGAAACAAAGGGATGTTTTGTTCTCGTGTTAACAATGAGGAAATGAAGGGGTGTTTTGTTCTTGTGCAGAAGGGAAGGGATTATTAGCATGGCATATGCAAAATTAGAGAACATACCTTGATTGACAATGTTGTTGTAGAAGTACAGAACGATGTCTCGTTGACAATTTGTTGGTAACTGCTACTGTAGATCCCGCCCTCTCGCTGTAAAATTGGGCGCGACTTGCTAGTAACTGCTACTATAGATCCCGCTTGCTGTAAATTGGGCTCTAGATTAAGTGATTTGAAACGAAAACAAATATTTTAGATTAAGTGGTTTGGGTTTGGAACAAATGGAGAGTTGGGATATTGATATATATTATTTTTTTATATAGCTAACAATCATAAGAGCATTCTGTAGCTGACATATAATATAGTTTTTATTAATGTCAATACCAATGCCAATATTGATGCCAATCAAGCTGCGGCTAGCCTTATTTCCACTGCCATATGCCCATAAATGCATCTAGGCAGGGAATGCCTACCCCACGATGATCTACAACTTTAATCTAACGGCGGGCATTCCCTGCCTGGGCGCATTTATGGGCCTATGGCAGTGGAAATAAGGCTCGCCATCAAGCCGCTAGTGCCTCTTCCATTGCTGCATTCTCAAGGGTACACATCATCTTCATATCCTTTCTTTCTCACTAAATTATTCAATGCTATTATTCATATGTTTGGCTGACCTTCCGGTTTTGTATTTCTCAATGGATGAGACAGTCAAAAAATGAGAAAAATTTTGATCAATAGCGAGCTCATTTTAATCAATTTCGAAATATATAATATGGCCACAAAGTGTCTTTTACTGTTGTTGACCTTGACAAAATAATTTTGTTTGCACAAGTAACGTTGGGCTCATTTGGAATGTTATATGTAACAACCTAATTTTTTCGACTATTTAATGGTGTGGAATGAACTGAAAACGGAAGGCTATGCTTTGTCTCCATTAATGATCCTGGAAAGAAGAGGCTCTAACCTCTAATGTCGCTTCCTTGTGTTTGCAAGGGAGAGCATATGAGCCACTGCACCATATATTATGATAATGCTGGAATATGAGTGAAGGAATTCTGAGGAGCAACACTACTGAACTTATATTATCGATTAAAAATTTATAGAGCAGAACCTTTACTGAATATTTGAGATCAAGAATTTCATCATAGAACAGAAGGCTAATTTAAATAGCATCAAAACAACATTTTCAGTCCATAAATAGTAATTGTCACCCCTTTCTTACACAGATCATATTTAACCAAGTGGGATAGGGGTTGAATTTGTGTTACAGAGTTATATAGCCAAAGGAAAATGGGGCTTAAAGAATTTTTGCATTCATGGTTATCGATTTTAATTTTTTTAGCAAAGGTTCCTTCTATTTATGATTTCAATATCTTTTTCAAAACTCAAAATAAAAGGTTCTTTTTTTCTTCTTGATGTTGAATATATTGAATTTTATGTGATGTTTCTAATATATTTTCCTCGTGGCTCCATTTATGACAAAAATATGTAAAAATGGCACCATTAATTTATAATTTCTTTTTCTTTGGATTGTTACTCAGGTTGACACTAATCAGGAAGTGCAACAAGTAATTCATGTCCACTCAACAGGGTACAAGACTTCGATTGGATTCCAGCTGATGTAAACTTTAATATTCCCGGAGACTTGGAGCACTGTCAACTTTCAGATACTTTGGAAACATATTTTGAGGAAGCAGAAATCATAAAGGAAATATTTCATGTTGCGTGGGCATCTCAGGCAGATAATATTGTATTTTTTATATAGTGATAACTTTCATGATATTTGGAGAGGAGAGGAACTTGGAGATAATTGCATCATAATAAAATATGAACTCAAATTTGTCTCCACAAAAATACTGGATATGATGAATAAGGGCATTGCTCCAGGTTTAGAGAAATAAAATCCATTTAATAAATTACCAGAGAGGTAAAAGTCTCACGAACGTGGCCACAAAGACCTCTACGCGTTTTTTAGACAACGTGCTATTTATAAGAGAAAATGCATTAGTATGGTTGGGGCATACTCCTTGTGGCTAGGAGTTGGGGATGGGAATGAAATATTTCCTACAATAATATTTTCATGGGATAATCATGATATTTCATTATAGAATATGAATGTTCAATAATATTACTATTTTATTAATGGAAATTATTGAAACCCCCTAATGTGAAGCAAATTCAAATATTATTATACAAATGGAAAGCCAAACATAACACCTTTAACATACCTTATGAGCAAGTTTTATTTTTCCTTCCCTAAATACGAGACGATTTTTTGATGAACTGTACCAGAAACAAGTCCATCCGATTGAATCTGGTGTTAAGTTAGAACCCTTGCAGACATGATGACCAAGTTCAAAACCTGGCAGGATCACTTCCTATGTTAATATGATATTTTGTGCAAATGAGGCCAGGTGAAATTATTAGGTGACTCTGAGGGAAAGGATATTGTTCAGTTGTTGGTCTTAACCAAAGGAAATATGATGTAAAGCTAGTCTATGGAGTTTGCAACACTTTCGTATTGTCAATCTTAAAATTTCTAAGAAAATTACATATAAGTATTAAAGGTATGTCACAATATTTGAAGAAGAAAGAATAAAGAGAGAGCTAAATCCCCTGCAATGTATATGATTGTCAATCTTAAAATTTCTAAGCAAATTCCATATAAGTATTAAAGGTATGTCACAATATTTTAAGAAGAAATAATAAACAGAGAGTTAAATCCCCTGCAATGTATATGAGCCATTACCAACGAGGCTGACTGTGAACTTCCATATGGTAACAATGGTGCTATATTGTCTTCTTCAAACACTCCATAACTAGACTATAAAATACCAACTCCCAGACTATGGTAGGGAGGCACATCATTAAGATGTTTTGTGTTCACATCATTAATATGTTTGTATTTCAATATGTAGTTTGAAGCAGCGAGTCTGATGTTGCTATTGTTGTGGCCTTTTGTTAGGTTATGAAAAATTCACACCTGTGGATGTTGATGTTGTTGATCAGGCGATCAATGTTTAGGTTTAAATTTTGCAAGTTTTTATCATTGTCATAAATGTGTTGATCTTGTTCTGAAGAAGGTGGAAAATAATTATCTCTTGGCATTCAAGGATGCCTTTAGGGGAAGCTTTATGGATTCCAATCCTTGATGTTGATTGGGACTCCTCCTCCGATGCGTTTGCAATTGTTAAAATAATTGGGGGAAATGATCTAAAAGTATTGAAATAGATTGGTTTTGTTGTATTTGAAAAGTATAAAGATACATATGAAGTTGTATAGAGGCCCTACACTCCATTCCAGGGAAAAATAGTGGAACTTAAGAAAGTAATGACTCGTACTACATTGGCTGAGGGGGATGAGGTGGGAAGGAAAAATTATTTGTCTTTGGGGTTATCGTCACCAGCTACTACGTAGCCTTCTTGGCCTTTTGCATATTACAGTTTATGTATGCTTGATTGTGGATTACATTCACTAGGTTCAAATGTAGTAGGTTACCATTATCATTTGACACAACCATCTTCATCTGTTGAGATCCCATATTCATTGGTTGGGGATGGTATTTTATCCTGGCAACCCTTTGCCTTCCAACTTGCAGGTTATTTTCTAGAGAATAGCAAGTTGATTCCAAAAAGTGAACAAATAAAATATTTTCAAAATAATTCAGACTTTGTCCCTACCATTCATGAAAAATATATTTTGGAAAACTGTTTGAGCACTATTACTGATGAAAACCATCCATTTTCCTGACAAATTGAACACTCATTGAAGGTATTTGATTCCCTTTATAGTTATTCACTTCATTATTTTGATCTTTCCTCTTCACCAACTCCCAGTACTATGCCTTCAACATTGTTTACTCCTTTTTCAAATGGTAATAAAGCACCAGTCTCTCAAGAAATCAACCATTTACTTACTTTAGCAATGGTGCATATGATGTTTTTTTTAGCATTATGCCTGAAGCCATTGGTTCAAGTCAAATTAATGGTGTTAATGATGATAAGGAAATCTCACAGATGCTTGAATTACTAGGGGTGAGCCTTGTGTTGGAGCTAACACAACCAAAATATTTTTCATTTAAAACACTAGCTTCTAATTGTGGTGTCAGTCTAGCTATACCCGAAATTTATTTTCACAGTGTTTGGGAAGGAGATATCTTATCTTGTCACAAAAATTGGGATTCTCAGTTTTGGTATGGTGAAAATTGGTATGGTTATGCTCCACAAAAAACAAAATATGACTCTCAAATTTCAGGTGGTTCAAGGTGTTATTATATGCCTGAAAAGGCAGGACACAACAATTTCTCAGGTCATTTTTGCTATAACAGTTTGTTACCCGAAGGTTTTGTATATGGTGAGGATTATAAATTTTAGTTGGGTCACAAGGACCTCCAAGAGTTTCTCCATTGTTGAATGAATTATCACTTCAGAGATATGCCGCTGAGAAAGGTCACTCTCAAGAATTTAATAGATCACAAGAAATTTTTGCTTATGATAATCATAAGACAATTGAATAGAAATGTGTTTACTAATTTTTAACTTCAATGATTGTTTTAATGTCAAGATGCTTCTTGAATTTATGCCTTACATCATTTCCTTTGCAACATGTGGTGCAACTGCTAGTTTATACACAACATCATGAAAACTATGGGCGTACCTCCATGTTAATGAAATTTATATTCTTTACCTAAGAATCAATGGAAATTTGTATAAATACGATAAATATATATGATTTATTTATTTTTCTTTTCAAAATGAGATATAACAAATTTATTTCACTTTTTATTGCATAATTTATATCTAACATTATAGATTTTTTTCTATTACTAATTATACAACTTGAGTGGGCCTAATGGTTAAGAGCATGTGTTTTCTCCTAAGAGGTCACAGGTTCAAAACGAGAGGGGGGTAGAGTATGTATGCCTTCGTCGACTTAGTAGTCAAATCATTGCGTGCAGGTGGGTCCCTTGTCCCACAAGCAAGGGGGTCTCATACACCAATTTGGTGTCTAGCTTGGTTGTGACCTTAAAATTGGATGATAATAATAATAATAATAATAGTAATTGAAATTATATAAAGGCGAAAAAAAGTACACTATAAAAATTAGGATTTTTTTTTTTTAACTAAATCATAAAAACTAACTAGTTAGTAATTGTTGATAGATATTTTAACACTTATTTCATAATACATTTCTAAATACCAAAAAAAAAAATATAGCTTTATTATTATTATTATTATATAAAAAATTAATAAATGAGTTAAACATATATACATTTAAAAAAACATGTAACAAAATTTTTAAAAATGGAGCTTCACCCCACTTAAATATATTTTGTTACAATACTATGGACTAATATCATGAATTACTAATACTACATACTCAAACAACCATAATTTATATTTATATAATTTTTTAATTAAAAAAAAAAAAACAAAAATGACATAATTACTTTTAAAATAAATCTAAATATTTGATTCATGATTACTATTATGAATATTCTAAAATGTTGTATACAAGTTAAATCCTTACTAATAATTAAATTGAAATTCAAAAATAAAGTAAAATTTTTATTTAAAATAAAATGCAACCAATCTATTTATCTATTTTAAATTTTATACACATTATTATACAAATCCCAAATTATAAAACTTCGTCCCTTACCTCAAGATTAATAAAAATTTATATTTTTTTATTAAAATTCCTACCACAAAAATGGTTGGACTTCATTTTTCAGAGGAAAAAAAAGTTGGATTTATATTAGAAAATATATGATCCAGTACAATGTTCAGTAACTTCATCCAGAAAATCCATCATGTTTGACAAATATCCAATATTATCAGGCAAAAAATACATGTAACTAGAAAGATCATAAATAAAAAGCGACTTCTACTAGAGTAGTCAAGGTCAATAGAAAGTCTAGTGCTCTACCAAAAGCCATAAGATAACATAAAAACATCCCCCAAATCCAATATTAAAAAAAAAAATGTATGAAAAACTCCATCATTTAAGGTATAATAACTTCCATGATGGTGCCCTCCAAAATGTATTTGAAGTTCATGGTACCAAAAGTGCCCTGAAGGCCTTCCTTCGACATCGCATCAGCTTCCTTGTTTGCCTTAAAATATTGATCTGATCTTGAAGTTTGCCATAAGGAGCTTTATCTGCTCTATTTACCCAGTGAGGGAGGGGGGTGCAAATTCATTAAGACCCTATATGCCCATAATGACTGATCTGGAGTCCCCAAATTTAAGAAAATTGTCAATTTTCGTCTCCTTCGCGAACCAGAGTAAGACCCACAAAGCCAATATCTCTACCATGGTGTTGGTCTTAGTTCCTCCATTCTATAATATCTGATATTGTGTGCCCTCCTCTGGTCTCAGGATCGCTCCACACCCACAAACGCCAATTTGTGTCTCCCCATCGAAAAATATCGCAGGTAAAAGTATCTCCTATGAACTCTTATGATGTTGTGTTTCTTTGACCTTACCATGTTCCTTGGATAATTTATGTAACCAACCGAGATTCCGCTAACATATCATACTATTATTGATCGGCTTGCCCTCAAAAATTCACTTGTTATGCGCATTCCATATTTCCCAGCTAATGAATAATGGTAACTCCTTGTAGATCCCACATCCAGTAGACCACTGTTTAATACAATCCTCCATACCATGCGACCTCTTGTCAGGGATCTTAAGCATGTAAGAAATGTGCTTCCATATATGCACAGTTAGGGAAGGTCAATCCACCCCACTTGCATAAATTATATTTAGTTTTTGGACCTGTGCTGATCCATAAAAAATGAGAGATGACAGTGTTAATCTTGGAAATAATGCCCAAGGTAATTCAGTATAGGTGAGCCCAATATACAGATAGTTGTTAAAGTACTGCCTGTATGAGCACATATCTACCTCCCAAAGTGAACCATTTGTGTGTCCATTTGTCCAACCTCTTCTTGTATTTGTCATCCATCCATTGTCAATCACAATTTTTATACTTATTGGGCTTAAGTCTAAACCCCAAGTATTTAGTGTCGCTTCCATGGGAGAAATCTGAATGCTAAAGATACCTACAATGAAATATATGCCCCCCTATCTCCAGAGGAGTAATAGAGGATGTATTTTCTACCATTATCAAGTAACCCAAAGGTTGCTCCATATCTAAGAAACATGTAGTGTAAATAGGACCATTGTGCTCTAAAAATGACACCCAAAGTTAGGATATCATCAACAACAAAAAAGGTGTGCGATGTTGACTTCCCCGGAAATATCCAAACCTTGAAAAAGATCCCGAGACCACGCATCACCAATGTGCAATCTCAATCCATCCATAACCCGAATAAATAATAAAGGGGAGAGGGAGAACCCTTGTCGAAGACCTCTACCCACCCTAAAAAATGAAGAGGGATAACCATTAATAATAACCGCATAACAAACCGAATAAATACATGCCACGATCCATTCAAAATTCTGAGATCGAAGTCCAATATTGTGCAGAATAAGGTGCATATAAGACTAGTCCACATAGTCTTAGGCCTTATGGAGATCAATATTCATAATCACGACTGCCTTTTTACGAGTATGGATAGTATATATGCATTCTTGAGAAAAAAAATTAGCATCATGTATAAGAAGAAAACCAAATTGTTCCCTCGATATGGAATATCATAAAACCCCTTTGATGCACCTTGCAATCACCTTTGATATTATTTTATATAGAATTCTACAAAGTGCGATCGGTTTAAAATCCTCGAACTTACTCAGAGTAGTTTTCTTAGGGATGAGAGCCAAGAATGTAGAGTTAAAGGCTCCAATGATGTTACCCCAGGTCTAGGATTCTTCGACAATCTCCAGGAGACTCTATGCCATCAGATCAAAAAAAATGAATAAATAACTATAAATTCCATGCTTCCGGGCCCAGGAATTTGTCCCTAGAAAATGACTTAAGGACGAGTAGTATTTCATTGAAAATTTGTGGGTAATTTTCTAAACCCTAGATTTGATCAATATAGTCTACCTCTTCTCTAGCTCTGTAGAAATATTCAAAGTGTTTGAGGGCCTCTCTTTGTATATCAGGAGTCAAATGTTTAATCCACCCATCCTAAAATTCAATGTACCAAACAACATTAGACTGTATTCTGGTATTGGTGTATCTATGGAAAAACTTAATGTTTCCATTCCCCTCTCGAAACCATATCACTCTGCTCTTGAGCCTCCAAGTGATCTCTTGTACCTTTAGAATTCCCTTCTTCCTGGCTTCCAGAGACAACAAACAAGCCAAATCCCGACGTTATGGGGACCTATGTTCCATCTCTATCCCAAGTCGAGAAATATCACTGGTAATTTCTTTCAATTCAACAATCAATTTCCTTTTCTTCTCCCTTTCCCATTACCTAGTTCTGCTCTTAATGGTGTCAAGATTATGAGACATTGTCCACATCGTCGAATCACAAATAATTACTTCAACCTCCATTTAGGTTGATTTAACCAGCTCCAGGTAATCATCATCCTCCAACCATATCCTGATAAACTTAAAGGGGATCCCAAGACAGAGTTGCTCCTTCCTCCATTGAAGTGCAATGGGTAGATGGTCAGAAATATATGTCCGCAGAAAACATGACTTCACATTACCAAGAATCTCCATGATATTTTCATGAACAAGAAAGCGATCTAGTCACTTCGCAATGTGTTCTACCCCATTTATGTGGTTATTCCAAGTAGGCGAGAGTAGACTCGGGAAAATTTCAACCAAATGATTCTCTACAAAAAGATTGTAAAGTCTGTCAGCTTGCAAATCCAATCGGCTATGAAATCCCCATTACTCTTGAGCCAGTATACTCTCATTATAGTCATCTGTCATAATCAGACCACTAATCTTAATTAAATCACATCTTTGCATGTGATCCAAAAAACAATGTAACCCCTACATGGCACATATAAATAGAGAATATTTCACAGCAAGAAATCCCTCGTAAATATCCAGACATTAAAATTCTTGCAAAAAGATGAAAAGCATGGAAACACGCCCAATGGGGATTCCAACACGGAAATAAGGTCTCCAGATAATCCAGTAGAACTAACACCCACGATGTGCCATGAAGAGAAGATCGCTCGAAAATATGACTTTGTTACCTAAATGCATGATTTGTGTATTTTCATTACGAAGATAAAAATTGACTATAAAGTTCCATTGTTGGAATTACTTACCTTAATGCAAGATTTTTTCTTTTGATTATGAAGATATAAATTGATTATAAATTTTAATGGATAGAAAATATGATTTTTGGGTTTTATTTTTTTTGGGTTAGGTTGAAATTGGATCATTCAATGATTTCATTTTTTAAAATTTTTAGTGTTGTTTTTACATTATGTTTATAAATATTTTTAAAAAATTAATGTTATAGAAATTCAAATCATAATATTCAATAATTTAACATTTAAGATTCTAATATTTTAGATTTCTATTAAATTTTGGATAAATTTTACTAAAAACTTATAGTGAAAAAAAAAACTCTAATGGAGAATATTTCTATTAGTGTTTGCATGTGTTCACATATTAAAGGTTGAAATTTATTTCAAAAGCAATTATATCCTTTCTACATTTTCAATTAAATTGATTAATTAAAAAATGTCGTATGAACAAGTGCCATATAAAATTAATTATGTTCTTTTTGGCATATAGTATTGATAAGCAATAGTCCTTCGAAGGTATCTCAATTGACAATGGATTTGAAAATGAAGTATTATGTTCCAAAAGGTTCGAGATACAAATCCCCCAATTTTACCCATGGACTACATGCTCGGGAAACATGGTTCACCTGGGGGTTATAGTGGTAGTGGTTGAAATTGTTTCATCTAGGTTATAGTGGTAGCAGTTGGAATCAACCCTCTCAATTGGAGTGATGTGTGATTGAGTTGTAGTGTGCGCACCCATGTACGACAGGCGCCCGTATTGACCAACACGGGTTGTGCGATGACTCGGTGTGACATCCGACGATGTGTGACGGTGAGGAGCGCACATGTATAGTGGGTGTCCCTTGGTTGTGGGCACCCTCCCCTTGGTAAGTTATAATTTGGATGGTGAAACGCGCGTCGGTGAGTTGGGTGAGAGTGCATCAGGCGACTTGTTTTGGGCGCTTGGGTGGTCACGTTCCTGAGATGAGCGACACGATTATGCGGAAACCCTTCATGTGGAGTTGGGACAGTAGGTGGCACAAACTGACTTGAGAGCAGCGAAAAAACACGACATAAAAGTATAAATAGATGGGTCGATATGTTAGAGCATGGGTAGGCTAACTTGAGCATGTGGTCAAGCTGACCTTTAGAGAGGTCGAAGGAGCATGAGACTTAGAGTATTCGAGTCCACATATATCGTATGAATAAAGGATCGAGCATGGAGTTAAAATCATCAAGAAAACTTGTTCAAGCATTCCACAGAAAGATAAAGTGCTGAATGAGGAAGTGAGAAAGGAGAATCGACAGGAAAAGGCTAGGGTGAGTTAGGTTGCAGGCAAGCCGAGTTAGGCCAAAGGCGGATGCATTCAAGCGGGGTCAGTTCAGTTGGGAGGCAAGCCGCACTACATGCAGGCCATGCTCCTACACCGACGGGCATAATTCTGGCAGGCGGATTGTTGAATGATTCAGAAAAGTAATTTCTAAATAGTTCGGGTGAATGGTTGCCGAACAATTGGGCGGAAACACGATTTGGACGCAACAGTAACACATGTAGGTATTTTGGGTGTGTGCAGGTCAGGAAGAACATGAAGTCCGCGTGCAGAACGGGTGGTAGTACGACAGAAACAACTCTCGTGTAGAAAGTTGAGCAGGTCGAGTAGAATGTGCAAAAATGTTACAACACGAAAAAATTTGGGGTTTTCGGTGTCATAGTGCAGGCAGGTGGCATGGTGTTGTTGCACGACTGTGGCATGATATTGGTAAAATTGGTTAAGTATGCAATGAATTTTCTTCCTCCATACCTTCTTAACCAATTTCTTTCCCTGCTGTGGAGAAGTATTTCCACGCCTCATCCTCCTTTATGCTACCATTCTTTTCCAACACTCAACAATGACATGGTTATGTAATTCAAAAAAATGACAAGTTTTATTATGCCATGATTTACGTTCATGATTAGCAACATGCTTATAATCAAAATCAACTCGAGAATATCGAGACTTGTTATACCTTTCCTGGTGGTCTCTGGTGTGATCATGGTGATGAGATCTTGCTTCAGCTCTTTCACTACAACATGCACTTCTATGGGATGGTGGTGAAGTATTCCTATCAATCCTCTTTCTTGGTGAGTTCAACAATGTATGTTTGCCTTTGATGTCCTGACGGTGATGAGAGCTTGTCTCAGCTTGCTCTCTGTAATATATGTTGTCATAAGATGATGGTGAAGGGTTCCCATCATTCTCTCTCCTTGACAGGTTCCACATTGTCGTGCAGGCTTCTGAAACCTTCAAACATTCTCCTTTAGTGTATCCCAAACTAGCGTATCGAGGTCTCTACACAACCTCTAATGGCTGAGTTATGCCTTGGCCATGGATGCCAAGTCCTCCTCCTTTGTACCCCATCCTAGCAAGGAGTCTCATGCCAGTTCCTATAATGGGAATCACCACATTTCCAACAGAAATAATAGCATGTGAAGATGAAACTAAATAACAATCACAATTTCTTACCTCAGATGTTTGAAACAGGTGAAGAGGGATTCTCTAAGTCTTCGTTGCGCTTCACTTCCTCCAAGGCATATGTTGCAGCTTGTAGCTAAAGCTGGAATCGCTGCTTTTCCTCCGTCTCTTCTCGTAGAAGTGTCTTTAATGCATCATGATCTGTTTGAAGTCTTCTGTCATTGTGCTTCAATTCTTCCAATGCCTTTGTCGTGTCTTGCAGCTAAAGCTACTATCATTGATTCTCATCCTTCTCTTCCTATAGGAGTGTCTTTAACTCAGCGTTATCTGTTTAATTTTTATCATAAGCTTCATACAACATGTCTGCTTTCTTAGACACCCTGAGCATGGTCTCATACATGTTTTTGACATCCTACATTGTTTCACATTCAATGGTTCATGCTTGCGGTTCACATGAGCAAAAATATTGCTCTGATACCACTTGATCCGGGTAAATTTCTGATACCCTTTTAACCAAGACCTTTTACTTCAGTTGATGTGTTAGAATTACATTTTATCAAAAAAATCATTAATGCACATATGCAAATATAATCAAGATGAACACATGACAAAAATCACAAAACAAAAATCCAAGCTGTTTAATAATGGAGTTCATCTAGTGTGGACTATGTCTTTGGGCCTCAGTGTCTTGATGGTGTTGGCCGCTTCATTTGGTGTTGGAAAATGTGATGATGTACATGGATGTTGTTGACTTGTCATACAAGGAAAAGAGTCCTCAACATGAGTGGCAAAGCCTCTCCACGAGACGTTCCGCAGGGAACTCTCACTCATATAGACCTCCTATCAGCATGAAAATTTCACACATGGTGACAAATAGTATCCCGCCATCAAGGAAACAAAAGGGATCTCACAAAATAAATCACCATAAATACATACCACATCAAATACACAAATATATCACATCTTACATTTGTGGGAATCAACAACAACAAATAAACATAAATATTATGCATCATACATCAAGCAGGAATCGACATGACATAAATCATCCTACAAAAATAATCAATGAAGTACATGCAAACAACACTTAATATACCTCTTCCAGATGCGGATGACAACATGGGTTAAGAGGCCTCCAGGCCTGGCGCACACACCAAGGAGGTTCACCTGGGGTGGCCACATGGCCCCCCATGGTGTTATTAATGGCAAGCTCATTAATCCCGAGCACTTGTTAATTACTCCTCCTCGCCGTCATTCGAATTGTCCTGCTCGCCGCACCAGTCTTCAAATGGAGCACCATGGCTCGCATTCCTCGGATTGCTTCGGCTCTGCTCGCCGACCTTTGTCACCTTTGCGCTCGCATTTCCCGGGCGGCTGTGCATTCAGTGAGGCTTGCATTGGTTCAGGTCGCAGACGCTCTTTGCATTGTTGTTTGGACGCGCTTCCAGGCCATCGGTTTGCTTATAGTAACTTCTGCCCTGTTCTGTTCAATTCTCATTCTTCCCCTGTTAATATTGGTCAAGTTAACTCCATTCCCGCAGCTCCTTTTGGCAACTGGTCGGATTCCTCCCGGAATTTCAGTATGCCCAGGCTCAGGCAAAGAATGTCTTGCAGGAAAAGTGCCTCTCGAGGCAGGTCCATGAGCGAGCGACCCTCCAATTCTAATGCAGGTTACTCCATGGACCAAGCTGAAGGGCATCACATTCCTCTGTATGTTGATCTTGCTGGTCGTCTCCATGACAGCGTTGCCCCGGCGCCTCCTCAGCCCTCGCACCCGCCTCGTGTTCCTGCTCTGAATTTTCAGTCGCCTCCCCCGCTTCAGGCTTCCGCCCCCCCTCTACGCCCTGGCAGTCATTTTACAAAGCACTCAACGCAACAAGTGGAGCTGCGTTTCGACTGTGCCTACGACCGGCCCTCCATTACTGCCCTCATTACGATTTCACTACGGGAAGAAACCACTCTCCCTCCTGTTCAACCGCTTAACCCTGTGCACTCCCCTTCTAAGCCTAGCTTTGAGCCCCCCTCTGGCCCTGCTCCCGGTCCTAGCTCGCACCCCCTCGGATTTCCGCCTGTCTCTGCAACTGCTCATCCAGGACAGGCGCACTTGCTGATGGAAGTTGGCCCGTCTGGTGAAGATGCTGATAAGAACGATGAAGAGGATGCGGAAGATCACTATGGCTGCCGAATCGAGGAAGAGAATCCGGAATCCGACTAATTGCTCCAGGATCGATTCTCAGTATGATTTCTGTGCTAGAATTTTTGAAAAA
Source organism: Pinus albicaulis (assembly GCA_034641835.2). Lineage (NCBI taxonomy): Eukaryota > Viridiplantae > Streptophyta > Pinopsida > Pinales > Pinaceae > Pinus > Pinus albicaulis. Next base: position 1,193,755,626 of record CM076584.1, on the reverse strand, counting down.
TTTTTGTTTTCAATAGTCACTCACAGCAGACAAAGCTGCATGTATTTTTTGGCACTTTTAAGTTTTGATAATCTGTATGTAAGTGATATAAGTGACTTAGCACCGGTTTCCCAGTTCCTGGGCGGTGGCAACTTTGACAAAAAAGCTGGTTTCCCGTTAATGGGCAGCTCCATAGCTAGACAGACAGTGGATTTCAAGCCCGGTATCAGGCTTCCTCAGCTGAACCGAGGCAGTTTTGTACTTTAATGTTTATAATAGAAATAGAGTAATTTAGAAAAAAAAAACACTTAATATACCTCAACTCTACTGTTGGTTGAAGAATAGGTTGCTTAATCACTGGATCTGAATGCACCATCGCAAATGTGGCATTGATTGGCAAGAAATCAACTGTCCACTTGCTGAAATCCGACATCGTCATCCCCATCTGGAATATGGCCAAAAAATCGAGACCTCTGTTGCAGAAATTGACACCACCATTAGGTTCGTGTCGCCGAGAGTTGTAAAATTCATATAAAATTTATCCAATTTGGATACTGGGAAAATTTGGCCCCTCTGAAGGTTGAGCTCAAATCATGGTTACACTGCATCTGGTTGAGTGGCTCAAGGTTCCACCTGTCTGTCTCAAATTGTGTGCTCCTCCTATGCCTGCCCACACTGAAAAAATGGCGGGTTTATATAAAAAAGGCCAGGCAGACTTCCCAAAGGAAGTCATTGGCATGTTGATTGAGATCTGGTTTAGTGGGGAGGAGGTCGGGCGGTCAAACCTTGCCCCTCCCAAAATGGTGGCAAATCATTTAAAAAAAAAAAAAAAATGAATATAAGTTTGGGGGTCAGACCGCATTGGGCGGCCCGCCCACCTATCCACCGTTACATATGTAGCGGTTTTTTTTTTGGTTGGTTTTATGTGTGGTATATGGGGCCGTCACATGGGGCAAGCCAGCCCACGTGGCTGGTGCGGGTTCGATTCCCGTTGACCAAGTAGTGTGGTTGCCACAACCTTCGGGTCTTTGAATAAATATACATGGTCATTGTTTTTAAATGGTGGGCGTGGGTCGGGTCCATCGGAGGTGGTCCGCCCACTGCCCAGTGTGCAATGGTGCAGGTATGGTAAATTCATGGTTGTTAGCCCTTTTAAATTTAACATTATGTTATGTTGGTTGGGGGTGGGTGGGGTCATGGCCCGCTCCTCCAATTATATATATAGTTATTTATTTATTTAATATTAAAACTACAACACACTTTTAAATTATTTGATTTTAGGCGTTAGAGAACATTTTCTCTGTCCTACAAATTTGCCCTAATTCTGGCCAAGGCTGGTCGGAATCCAACCACCGGAATATGCAAAATTGCACATTTTTTAACCTACCATGCCACCTCGTCAACCCCAGAACTTTGCCTACCTCTAACTTTCGCATATGAACTCGGTTTGACGAACTGTTCGCCCCACTGTGATCAGGTCGACGAGATCTTCAACTTGAAACTGAGTTTTCCATGTTTCAGTCACTTTGATTTTTGAGCTTTCATAAGCTCTTTACCCTGTGTGTGCATTAGAGGAATTTTGAGGTTTAAAACGAGCCTCCTAAAGAAATAATAAAATAATAGCTAAACTAATAAAATAATGTTTATGAATTTGCAATTCACTTTTTACACCACAATCCATGTAACCATGGTTAAATTCAATTCAAAAGTTGTACTAAAATGAAATTAACAAAATAATTGTATTAAGATGACTATAAAAAAGAATGATTTTTTCAAGAAAAAGTCATTATCATTGAACAACTAATGCATTTGTCATTTGTACTTAAATAACTTAAAATAAAATATAAATATAAATTCATATATTATTAATTATATAATATACTATTAATAAATAATTATATTATTTAAATTATATAATAACATGTAATTTATATACCATATAAAAATAATATAATATAATATAACAAATGTAACATATTATTTTATGTATGAATTTTATATTACATAATAAATTGATTTGATTTATAACATAAGAAGAAATAATATATAATTAAAAAAAAAAAAAAAAATATATATATATATATATATATATATATATATATATATATATATAATCATAATGAAATGAATTGAGTTTTATATAAAATTAAAGAAAAAGAAATATTGAAATAGATTTAATTTACATTTATAAATATAGTATATATACATTGAAATTTAGATTTTTTTTTGCCCCAATTTATGTTGAGCTTAATATACTTTTTTTTCAACATACAAAACTAATATACATTTTTTTATCATAAAAAAATTAAAATGCATTTTTTCTTTAATTTTAATATTTTTGTATTGCTATTAATATTATTTATAGATTTGATTTATCCTAAAATTACAAGGTTACATTTTTATTTATTTTGATTATATATATAATTTAAAATTGTAATATTAAATAAAACTATATGAATATATAATTTAAAAATAAATATATGAAAATATACAAATATAATATTTATTGTAAAGTGTGTAAAGACATGAAGATTGTGTAGGGATATGCAGTGTTTATTTCAAAAAAATATTAAATGACAATAATAATATTTTATTCAAAAAGTGTGAAATGGTCTTTATTATGAGTACTTTACTCTATGACCTTAAAATTACTTAGAACACTATCATAGTTAACCATGAGTTTTTATCCACCCTTTAGAATGTGACAAGGAAGTACCTTTAACTCAAGCAATGCCACCTCAACCATTAGGGATGATGTCATCGCCTAAAATGTGATTGGTTTTCATAAATTGAATTTTGATTGTACATTTTCCTTAGAAGGCCCATTTTAGACCTCAAAATTCCCCTAATGGTCTCTGGAGCCACCTGGATCAATCCTCCCCACTGAGGAGCTTTTGGTCCTCCAAAAGCATCAACAACAATATGCAACTACTGTGTAAAATGTCTGCACCACAAGTGTCCTGAAAGGTCACCCTTCCTTCTCCTTCACCTTTGTTCTTCGGAGCCATAAGCAGTGAACCAACACCTGCATCCTTTGCAAACCTAAGTACAATCTCTTGCAAATTACATGCTCATTTACGGCCACTATGACCCAAGCATCCCATACTTTCCACGAGTTTATAACCATACTTGGTGGTCAAGCTTACATCAAATGGAATCAATAATACCCCAGCTATTAATACAAGGCCAAAGACATCATTGTCGCATTGCAAGTGATGGAAAAACACACCATCACTTTTACATAAAGAAATGAAACACATGATTTACATAGACACGACCATGACACACTAGAAAAACCATTTCTTACTCAACAAAGTGAACCACGATGAATGCGGCGGATTTTCTTGTTGAACATTTTCACTGACTGGTTTCTGCACAGATGTTTTGTCCTTCATACGTTGCTCTTTTAGAAATTTATTAATACTGCTATGTATTGTTGGATTCTCCCAATCTAACAATTATATCCATTGTTAAATACATAATCCTTCTACTTAAATCTTTGCAGAAATTTAATCACCAATTGCAAACACATGAAGAAAAATCAATTGCACTTAACACAGATGTTTTTACCGAGAAAGCATAAAGCTAAAAATCCCACTATCATATATTATGTATATATCATGGATCATGAAACAATCTCATACAAAACTCTGATCAAAGAGCTCTTAGTACAATATAGAATCGTCTCACACTATCATACAAAAATTGGCATATTCATGCACCAATTTACTGCCTCCTGACAGCCTACCTCCATTGTGCAATCCCTAATGGTCAAGAACCTCTGAATGATTTTGATCTTGCCTTTCCTTGAATGTGTAATCCTCATTGGCATCTCCAATGTGTGTGTAGTTGCATTGAATGCACCACTATAGTCACAACTAATAGTCAAATAGGCCATTTAACCTATCTCTCAACTGGGTCTCCACTAGATCTGACATGCATGTAGTTAACAATAATATTTCTTCAGTTGCATGTAATACCACTGCTTGTGAATTAATTAAATATTTAATTCACTGATCTCTCACTATTTTATCTTTAGTTACAACTAGCACAACTTAGTTTAATTCACTTAACTGTGTTAAACTAAATAACAACTCACAAACTATACATCCAACTCTGTTACAACTTTGTATCACTCAGTTACAATGAAGTCCACTCTGCATGTCCCACCAACCAACCTTAGAACTTGTAATTCCTTCAGTCAATTGGTTTTCCACATCAGTTAACTGAAATCAAGTGCTTCAAGAGAATAGATTATTATTTATTGTCTAATTATTATTAAGGGCTAATAATAATTGACATCCGATCTATTTTTAGACATGAGATATATAAATAGACTTCGCCCATGTATCTAAAAATAGAATCTCATCTATAAATAGAATTTTCTCAACCATCTATAAATAGACTCCCACTATAAATAGAATATGCTCACCATTATAAAAATAGACATGCATCTAAATTTAGCCTGCGGGCCCCACCTAGTGTAGGTGCTTAATTTTCTCTAGGATCATCATCTTGTTGAATCTCAACACTCCCTCTCAATAAGAAAGTGATTATCCTTCACCCCGATCTTGTCTCTATGGTATTCGAATTTTCTCCCGGTGAGCACCTTCATAAAGATATCTGCATCCTGATCTTCTGTAGGAATGTATAGAAGCAACATGATCTTCCGCTGCACATAATCTTTGATATGATGATACCGGATATATATATATATATATATATATATATATAGATATATATATATATATATATATATATATATATATATATATATATATATATATATATATATATATATATATATATATATATGCTTAGATCTATCATGAAACACAAGATTAATCGAGATTTTAATGCAAATCTGATTATCACAATGAATCACTGTAGGATCTAAATGAGAACCGAACAAACCGAACAAACCGACCAAGATCTTCCTCATCCGAATAGCCCCACATGCAGCTTGACTTGCTGCCATGTATTCTGCTTCTGCTCAAATGAGTGCCATGGATCTTTGTTTCCTACTGTATCAATAAACAACTGTAGATCTGATACTGAAAACATCTCTTGATGTGCTCTTTCTGTCCGTTGGGCTGCCTACCCAATCTGCATCCGTGAAGCCATGCAACTTCACCTCATCCGTCTATCTGTACCATAAGCCATACTCAGATGTGCCCTTGAGATATCTCAAGACATGCTTTCCTGCCTTCCAAAATAGCTTGGTAGGCTTAACCATCGCTTGACTAAGATGGTTCACCACATAGCATATGTCTGGTCTTGTATTAACTATATACATGAGTGAACCCACCAAATATTGATAGACAGTAGCATCCACTAACTCTCCAGATGTAGCATCCTCTTTCCTCTAGTTTCCTGGAAGAGGAGTATCCATGGGTTTTCATCCCTCCATGTGAAACTTACTGATTATCTCCCTTACATAATTTCCTTAAGACACAAACCGTTCACCTTTTCGCTGCCTTATTTCCAATCCAAGGAAATAGTGAAGGAGGCCCATATCCTTCATCTTGAACTCCTTTGAAAGGTCCTCCTAGCATGAGTGTATCAGCTGCTCATCACCAGTCAGTATTAAATCATCAACATAAAGAATAATGATCAAAATATTACCCTCCACCATAATCTGGTATAGGTTTGCATCCGCCTCACCCTTGGTGAAGCCAAGTCTAGTGAAATAGTTGTCGATCCGAGTGTACCAAGCACGAGGTGCTTGCTTCAACCCATACAACGCTCTTTTGAGTATGCACACATGCGACTTGCTGCCGAATATCACAAATCCTTCAGGCTACTCAACGTACACTTCTTCCTCAATGATCCCATTAAGGAATGCAGTCTTCACATCCATTTGATGAATGTGCCAACCCATATGCGCTGAGAGAGCAAGGATGGTCCTTATGGAATAATATCGTGCGATAGGTGCAAAGGTTTCTTCATAATCAATCCCCTCGATCTGTCAGAAGCCTCGGGCTACAAATCTTTCCTTCTACTTCTCAACACTCCCATCAATAGCTTGCTTTATCTTGTAGATCCATCTTGAACCTACCACTGATTTATCAATTGGCCTTGGAACAATTTCGAAAGCACTTTTTTGACAATTGAGTCATACTCTTCCACCATTGCATCTACCCATGTGGGCTCCTATACTGCTTCCTGAAAGGAATATGGCTCCGTCACAATTTATTGGCTCATTAGAACCATGTATCCAGTGAATCAGTTAGGATACTGTCTTTGTCCACGCTGTGAAGTAGGGACTCCTACATTCTATGATGCATCAAGATTCAACCTCTCAGCTTCTGTGGTACACCTTCTGCTTGTTTTGATGTTTCTCTCTACGTGAGTGGACTCTTCCACTCCATGAACCTCTTCCTGTGGCTAATCCACATCTAGAGACTCAAATTTGGGTACAAGTAGTTCCTCCTCTACATGCAATTCTAGCTCCCTCTCAAGCGACAACTTCATGGCTTTCTCCTCATTGAATTTTATATCCTGTCACACCACAGTCATTCGACTATTTGGAAAATACACACTATAATTATGGGGTGTTTCTGTGTACCCCAAAAATATCCCAACTTCAGCAGTCAGCTCCAACTTCTTCCTAGCATTCTTGGTCACATGAACATAAACAGATGAGCCAAAAATCTTAAAGGGAGAAACATCTGGTTTCTTACCAGTAAAATCTTCTTCAGGTGTACTCATGCCAAGTACTCTATGAAGACAATTGTTTTTCACATAAACCATAGTGTTGCATGCTTCTTCCCACAAGTGCATTGGTAGGCCTTGATCATGCAGCATAGCTCGTGCAGCACCAACGATCGTTCTATTCTTCCTCTCCATGACCCCATTCTGTTGTGGGTTATGAGGCACTATGAGTTCTCTTCGATTTCCTTCTTTTCTACAGAAGTATTTGAATTCATTCGAGATATATTCACCACCATTATCTCTCCACAGAGCCTTCACTTTCTTCCCCGACTCTTTCTCCACCAATGCTTTAAACTCACGGAACTTTGAGAATGTTTGATATCTCTTTTGCATGAAGAAGATCCAACATCTACGAGAATAGTCATCAACAAAAATAACATAATATCTGTGTTTTGTTGTTGAAGCAACCGAGAATGGCCCACACACATCTGTGTGAACTCTCTCTAGGATCACCAAAGCATGGTTCTCCTTTTCATGAAATGTGGTCTTCACAAAATTACCCATAGTACATCCCTTTCACTGATCTATCTTCGCAAGTGTACCCTTGGGAAGTCCAGTAGAAATCTGCGACAAAATCTTCAGGGCGCCATAGTGAATATGGCCCAATTGCCTATGCCATAATTTGCCCTCATCCCGGCCCACCACTTCTTACTCTTTGCCCACCATTGCAGTGCAACCATCTACCTCCAACTTGTAGATATTCTTGACTCGAATCCCTATCCTCTTTGTTTTACCCATTTTTTTATGTCACAGGAAATATTTTCCATCGTTGAAAACAACATCATAACCTTTGTCTTCCAAATCACGATTGAGACCAAGTTCTTCTTTAGAACTGGAACATTCATAAAAAATTTCAATAGAAATGGTTTACCGGACTCCCTCTCAAAGGTAATGGTACCAATGCTGGTCACACTTTATTGTCCATCATCGCCCATCTTTATATGCATTTGGAGATCTTTCTCCTCCAAGTTACTGAAAAGCTCCTTATCTCACACCACTATCAAGATACCACACCGATCCCATTGCGCTTGAAACCAAGAATGCGATCAAAGAGAAATCAAGTTCAAATTGGAAGGCAAGCGCCTCGCCAGGTGTAGCTCCAAAAACCTTTTTTTTCTTCTTTTTCTGTGGGCAGTTAGTGGCGAGATGCCCATGTTCGTGACAGTGAAAACACTTCACCTTGGACAAATCCAACTTCTTGCCTTTAGCCTCGGATTTTGAGTGGAATTTCTTCCTCTTCCCTTTCCTTGCTTTTGCAGCCAAAACACAATCCTCTTCATCATCATGCTTTGATGAAGAGCCATCCCTGGTGTTCTGCCTGAACTCCTCCTGCACTAGATCTGACCACAGTCATTCCCAATCCGGCAGTTTTTCCCGTCCGTTGATAGAGTCTTGATAACTATGCCAACTATTAGGAAGTCCCAAGAGAGCCAAGCTCACCAAATCATCATCAGAAACTGTGATTCCCACACTCCCCAGTTCATCCTGACATTGGACAAACTTTGTGAGATACTTAGGAATATTGTCGCCCTTTTCCATTTTGATTTTTCTGAGTTTATCCTTCAGTGCCAATTTCCTATGGTCGCTGATGATTTGGAAAAGATCTGTCAAATCCTTCCACATTGCAAATGGAGTGGCTTTCCCGTGAAGGATTGAGACAATATGGTCTTTCACACCTTCCAACAGAATCCTTCTCGTCTTCTCTACTTTCTTTTTCCATGTGTCAAGTAATGCAGCATCTGTCGAAGTGGGCACATGAACATCACTGTCGATGAATTACTTCAAGCCGTTATATTCAAGCACCGCCTCCATCCTATCCTTCCATGAAATGTATTTTGATCTGCCCTCGAGTGCATACTCTAACGGCAAACCATTGAAAGCCATTTCGATGTTTACTCAACTGTCGCACCAAGAAATTCTTGCAGCAAATTTGAATTGTTTCCACCAACAAAACTCAGCTACTGCTTCAATATTGCAATCTTCTTTGCTCTGATACCATGTATAAATTTATTAATACTATTATGTATTTCCATATTCTCCTGATATAACAATTATATCCACTGTTAAATACAGAATCCTTATACTTAAATCTTTGCGGAAATTTAATCTCCAATTGCAAACACATGAAGAAAAATCAATTGCACATAACACAGATGTTTTTACCGGGAAGGAATAAAGCTTAAAACCCCACTATCATATGTTATGTATATATCATGGATAATGAAACAATCTCATACAAAAGTCTAATCCAAGAGATCTCAGTACAATATACAATCGTCTCACACTATCATACAAAAATTGGCATATTCATGCACCAATTTACTGCCTTCTGACAGCCTGCCTCCATTGCACAATCCCTGATGGTCAAGAACCTCTGAATGATTTTGATCTTTCCTTTCCTTGACTGCGCAATCCTCATTTGAATCTCCAATGTGTGTGTGTAGTTGCATTGAATACACCACTATGGTCAGAACTGATATTCAAACAGGCCCTTTCACCTATCTCTCAACTAGGTCTCCACCGGATCTGACATACATGTAGTTAACAGTAGTATTTATTTAGTTGCATGTGAGATCAATTCTTGTGAATTAATTAAATATTTAATTCACGTATCTCTCACTAGTGTATCTTTAGTTACAACTAGTTACAACTAGCACAACTGAGTTTAACTCACTTAACTGAGTTAAACTAAATAACAACTCACATAACTACACATCCAACTCTGTTACAACTTTGTATCACTCAGTTACAACGAAGTCCACTCTGCATGTCCCACCAACCAACCTTAGAACTCGTAATTCCTTTAGTCAACTGGTTTTCCACATTAGTTAACTGAAATCAAGTGCTTCAAGAGAATAGATTATTATTTATTGTCTAATTATTATTAAGGGCTAATAATAATTGACATCCAGTCTATTTTTAGACATGCGATCTATAAATAGACTTCGCCCGTGCATCTAAAAATGGAATCTCATTTATAAATAGAATTTGATCAACTATCTATAAAGAGAATCCTGCTATAAATAGAATATGCTCAACATTCTAAAAATAGACATACACCTAAAAATAACCTGCGAGCCCCACCTAGTGTAGGTGCTTAATTTTCACTAGGATCATCATCTTGTTGAATCTCAACATATCTGCATGGAGTCTCCAACACGTGGCTCTTTGATGGACACTTCTGTCACATTAACTGCAATGAGTCTTCTTCCTCCATACTTGCTTAACCAATTTATTTCCCTGATGTGGAGAAGGCTTTCCACACGTCATCCTCCTTTGCACTGCCATTCTTTTCCAACACTTAACAATTACATGGTTATGTAAACCAAAAAAATAACAAGTTTTCTTATGCCATGATTTACATTCATGATTAGCAACATGCTTATAATCAAAATGAACTTGATAATATCGAGACTTGTTATACCTTTCCTGGTGGTCTTTGGTACGATCGTGGTGATGAGAGCTTGCCTCATCTCTTTCACTACAACATGCACTTCCATGGGATGGTGGTGAAGTATTCCCATCAATCCTCTTCCCTGGTGAGTTCAACAATGTATGTTTTCCTTTGATGTCCTTATGGCAATGATAGCTTGTCTCAGCTTGCTCTCTGCAATATTTGTTGTCATAAGATGATAGTGAAGGGTTCCCATCATTCTCTCTCCTTAATGGGTTCCGCATTGTCATGGAGGCTTCTGACAACTTTGAAAATTATCCTTCAGTGCATCCCAAACCTCTGTATCAAAGTCTCTGCACAACCTCCAATGGATGAGTTATGCCCTGGCCATGGATGCCAAGTCCTCCTCCTTTGTACCCCATCCTGGTAAGGAGTCTCATGCGAGTTCCTGTAATGGGGATCTCCATATTTCCAACAAAAATAATAGCATTTGAAGATGAAACTAAATAATTATCACAACTATTTACCTCAAATTCCAATTTTGAAATATGAAGAGGGCTTCTCTAAGCCTTCGTTGCGCTTCACTTCCTCCAAGGCCTCTGTCGTGGCTTGTAGTTGTGGCTGCAATTACTGCTTCTCCTCCTTCTCTTCTCGTAGAAGGGTCTTTAATGCATCATGATCCATTTGAAGTATTTCATCGTTGTGCTTCAATTCTTAAAATGCCTTTGTCGTGGCTTGCAACTGAAGCTGCAATCACTGCTTCTCCTCCTTCTCTTCCTGTAGGAGTGTCTTTAACTCACTGTTATTTGCTGATTTTTTTTCATAAGCTTCACACAACATGTTTTCTTTCTCGAGAACCCTGAGCATGGTCTTTTACATGTCTTTGGCATCCTTTATTGTTGCGCGTTCAATGTTTCATGCTTGCGATTCACGTGAGCAAGAAGACCGCTCTGATACCACTTGATCCGGGTAAATTTCCGATACCCTTTTAACCAATACCTTTTACTTCGACTAATGTGTTAGAATTACATTCTATCAAAAAAAGTATTAATGAACATATGCAAGTATAATCAAGAGGAAAACATGTCAACAATCACACAATAAAAATCCAGGCCATTTAATAACGAAGTTAGTCTAGTGTGGACTACGTCTCTGGGCCTCAATGTCTCAATGGTGTTGGCCACTTCATTTGGTGTTGAAAAATGTGATGATGTACATGGATGATGTTGACTTGTCATACAAGGAAAATATTCCTCAACGTGAGTGGAAAATCCTCTCCACGAGACGTTCTACTTTAGGGAATTCTCACCCATACAGACCTCCTATTAGCATGACAACTTAACACATGGTGACAAAGAGTATCTTGCCATCAAGGCAACAAAAGGGATCTTACAACATAAATCACCATAAATACATACCACATCAACTACACATAAATATTATGAATCTTACATTAGCAAGAATCAACAACATCAAACAAACATAAAGACTTCACATCATACATCAAGTGGGAATTGACATGACATAAATCATCCTACAACAATAATCAATGAAGTACATTGCAACAACACTTCATATACCTCAACTCTACTGTTGGCTGAATAATAGGTTGCTCAATCGCTGGATATGAATGCACCATCACAAACATGGAGTTGCATGGAAAGAAATCGACTGTCCACATGTTGAAATCCGACACCATCATCCCCATCTAGAATATGGCTGAAAAATCGAGAGCTCTGTTGCAGAAACTGACACCACCATCAGATTCGTGTCACCCAGAGGTGTAAAATTCATATAAAATTTGTCCAATTTGGGCACTGGGAAAATTTGGCCCCTCTAAAGGTTGAGCTCAAGTCATGGTTCCACTGCATCTAGTTAAGTGGCTCAGGGTTCCACCTGTCCATCTCGAACTGCGCACTTCTCCTATGCCTGCTCGCACTGAAAAAATGATGGGTTTATATAAAAAATTATGGGTGGACTTCCTAAAGGAAGTTGCTGGCATGTTGGTTGAGATTCGGTTTAGTGGGGAGGAGGTCGGGCGGTCAAACCCTGCTCCCTCCCAAAATGGTGGAAAATCATTTTTAACAAAAAAAAAACGAAGATAAGTTTGTGGGCTGGACCCACATCGGGCTTCCCGCCCACTTATCCACCGTTACATATTTATCGGTTCGTTTTTTGGTTGGTTTTATGTGTGGTATATGTGGTCGCTGCATTGGGTGGGCCGACCCACGTGACCAGTGCGGGTTCGATTCTCGCCGACCCCGCAGTGCGGGTCTATGAATATATATATATATATATATATATATATATATATATATATATATATATATATATATATACATGGTCATTGTTTTTAAATGGTAGGCATGGGCCGGGTCCACCAGAGGTGGCCCACCGACCGCATGGTGTGCAACAGTGCAGGTCCGGTGGGGTCATGGCTCTCAGCCCTTTTAAATTTAACGTTCAATTATGTTAGTTGGGGGGGGGGCGTGGGTCATGGCCCGCCCCTCCAATTTTATGTATATATTTTTATTATTTATTTAATATTAAAACAACCACATTCTTTTAAATTATTGGATTTGAGGCGTTAGAGGACGTTTTATCCGTCCTACAAATTTTCCCTAATTTCGGCTAGAGCTAGCCAGAATCCGACCACCAGAATCTGCAAAATTGTACCTTCTTTAACCTGTCATGTCACATGGTCAACCCCAGAACTTTGACTGCCTCTAAATTTCGCATACGAGCTCAGTTTGAAGAATCGTTCACACTATTGCAATCAGGTCGATGAGATCTTCAACTTGAAACTAAGTTTTCCACGTTTCCGTCACTTTTATTTTTGAGCTTTCATAAGCCCTCTTTGCCCTGTGTGTGTCTCTAGAGCCACTTGTATCAATGAATTTATAGAATATCTAAGAAATAAAACATAAATTATATTTTTTCCAACATTTTCTCTGCCTGTGTGATTTTCTGTGGAAAACAGAGCGGCAACTTGCGCAACCTTTCAGTTCAGTCTAGTGCACATGTTCATTGTTTTTAACTGAGAGGCTGCGCACCCCTAGGATTTTGAAATTTTGGAAATTCTCTCCTTCAGAGCCAAATAACTAAATTATTGAAGTTTAACCTGATTTACTCCAGTTGTCAGAACTTGTGTGAGAAATTATCTTCAACAATTTTGAGTCTTATGTTATTAATCATCCTTTTTTCATTTTACAAGTTAGGGTTTGCATTGGTTTACTATTGCTCTTTTTGGAAGATACATTCATTTACCTCATATCACTGGTTTTATGATTTTTTCTCCTCAAGCCATCAAGATTATAGCCAACCTTACATTTTTTTAATATTCATTTGCAAAACGGAAAAGCTTCTAGATCACTCAAGCTTGATTTGTCACAAAGTACTCTTTCATGATTTCATTTCTACTGGGACAAGCGGAAACATTCTTAGTCTGATTACAACTAAGAGAAATCACTTACAAAACATTCATAGGTATCCTAGTTAAGATTCATAATTATAACTTTGATTTGATTTTAAGTTTATACTTTTAGGGTTTTTAAGAAATTGCTTTCTTTTGAGATTTGTTTATTTGTCGAAATTGTAATTTGTGACTTTGTAATCAGTGGGATTTTATTCACGAAGAGAAATTGATCATGTTTGGAAATTTTGTTCTTAATGAATTTTTTTTCTCTTCTGAAAGGATTTTTGTTTAAAGTGTGAGGAAGTTTGTGTTTTAAATTCAAAAAATCTCTCAACTTTCTCCTAAATATAATTCATCAAAAATAAAGAGTTTCATTTTTCATATTGATGCATTTAGAGTATTTTGCGTCAGGTCAAAAAATTACCAAGTTTCAACTCCATACCCTTTACGTTAAATAACATCCAAATCAATACATCGCTTAATAAACACAATCTTAACAATTTTACATTTTCTAGGGCTCATTCCACCAATTTAGCTTAGGCTAGTGTTTTGTAATAGGTTGTAATAAACAATTCCAAAACGGCCGAAACAAACAAGTAGTATCTTGCAGTAGGGAAATCCAATTGTTGCATTTGTACTATGGGATTCTCTTCTTAAAAGAGTCAAGCATGAGGTCATGTCGAACCTAGTGAGGTAATTGTACCTACCTCATTGGTGAAGATAGAATATGTGCACGTAATAAAAATGGTAAACCTTGGATTAACCATTCTCAAGAAGCCTGGGGTCACTTCTTAGCAAACCTCAGATTTACCATGTCGAGGAGCTTTCAAGGGGATTGAGCTTGATAATCTACCCTTGCGTGTATATCGGATCATAGATTGTTCCCCTACGTGCATTTGTCTTAGTTGATGACCTTAGTGGCCATAATATTTAGGATTTTTCCCAAGGTGATGGTGGAGGGAAGGTCCCACTGTACCTAGAACAGACGTTGGCCAGACTCACTTGGACTTTGCGAAGGGTACTCTTCACTTCTAGATGGAATAGTGGAGGTACTTCTACCAGACTATTTCATTAAGAAGGTTGTCAGGGTAACTGTTCCAACCGCCCGTTTTCCACATTAACTTTTGCAATGTTAGATTTCATCACCAACTAGTGTTTTTATTGTGGAAACATACTATTTGTGTGTGGTTTGTTTCTTAGATTTTGTAGGTGTGTGTTCAAATTGCTTGATTTCTTAGTGACCTTAGGTGTATTCTGTTGAAATATTTTTTGATTTCGCTGTGTTAAAAATTAACCATGGCTGAATTACCGAGACACTCACGTAGAATGCAGGGGAAACCCCCTGAATATACACCCAGTCAATTGGAAAAGATTCAATCTAAAAGAGTTCAACAATCAGGAACCAAATCTAATAAACAAGGAGAAACATCTATAGTAATGCATCCTGATTTCAACGTTAATCAACCTTAGACAATAGAAATAAATCAAGGACAGCCAGAAATTTCAAAAGTAATCACATTTGAATCTGTTACCGGTGAATTGTCAGATACTCAATTCACAGAGCCTAAAATATTTGAACCTGAATCTGAATCTACTTCGTCTAATTCACCTTTAGATTTCATAGCCCAAACTTCTAGTCATCCTCATTCACCTCAAGTGAAACTTCTTATTACTGATAATCTTCCTCCTACCCTAATTAGTAATGAAGAGATTACTGACACAGAAGAAGAGATCACAATTCCTTCACGTCAAGAGTCTTTAGATCTAAGCTATAGTGAACTGATTTACCCTTACATTCCCTTTAGACCGGATACCTGGTATCAAAAAATTACCAACTTTCTGCATAACTCTAGTTCCAATTATTCGCCACACCGCATTCCCTTTTACTCTATACCTAAAGGTAGTTACATGGCCTCATCAAGCATGTCTACTGAGTCATCCATGTTTTCTTCATCAATGGAAAAAAATTTGTATGGTGGTCCATCAGTTCCTGCTGGGTACCAGTCAATCTCTAGTACTTTTTCATGAGCATCTCCATCTTCCCAAAATTTTACACAATCAAATGGTATTTATGAATCTACCACGGAATATTTGACAACAAATCATGTATATATGTTTTTCGTAAATATTCCTCAAGCTAGCTCTCAAGGTAGCTATATAGTGCCTGGGGGGAAGAAAACTCAAGGAAAAAAATTTCTCCAAGGGCAACATCCCCTTCCAGGACAGCAGCCTCTTCAAGGGTAGCAGTTTTATCAAGAGAAACTATCTTTTCAAGGAGGAAAACCTTTTACTAAAACTTATCCAGGAAATTATCAAACTTATGTTCTAATACCTCAAACTGGTTATGGTCAACCTTATTTATCGCAACCTTTCATGTGAGCTCCTTACCCAGGCATTAATATTGTGTGGAATCTGTTGTTGAATCAACAATATTTGCAACCTACTTTACAAGTACCTTATAATCAACATGCTCCACTAGCTAGACAATTTGGTTATACCCAAGTCCAACAGCATGTTCAGACTACACTCCAAATTACCCCTCAGGTATCTGTACCTAGTAGTCAACAAGCTGGTTCGAGTACTCCAAGTACTCCTATCCAATCTATTGTGCAAAATTTTGTTCAACAACCAAGTAAACCTATCCCTGGAGTTTCTCGAACCCCTATTGCTACAACCCTTCAAACGACTGCATCAACTATTACACGAGAAATCTCTCAAGTTACTTCTCATCAAACTTGACCTACATTTCAGTCTACTATTCAAACCTCCGTAGGACAACCTGGAACAACCATAGTTCAAACAAGCCAACCTTTTATAGGTCGTTTTGTGCAGATTCAACCATTTCAAGGGAAATTTCAATATGGAAAAATGGGACAAAATCCAGTCTACCAAAATTAACCATACCTTGGTTATACATATCAAATACCAGCTCAACCTCAGTTTGGTATGGCTAACCCTAGACACCCCGGAGGTATTCCAATCCCATATGCTCAGGCTATTACAAGTTATCATGGATATCCTCAAGGTACCGGTATTTTTCCTCAAGGTTATCAATTTTCACAACAAGACCCTAATCGTCGGTTACCATTCATTGCAACTTTAGACTTACCAGATTTGTCTCAGCTGACAAATGATCAAATTTATTATCTTCTGTTTTGGCTAGCAATACCAACTAAGTTTCCCAGTGATATACCAAAATTTGAAGGAAAATCAGGATAAGACCCCTCAAATCATTTGATGACTTATCATCTTTGGTGTGCATCCCACTCCTTATTCAATGATTCTGTTCGACTGAGACATTTTTAGAAAACATTGATCGGTTTAGATGCAAAGTGGTACATCGAGTTACCACATGGCTCTTTCAATAATTTCAATGCTTTAGCAACAACCTTCCTAACTCATTTCTAGTTGCCAGTCCATTATGACAATGGAATGGAACTTTTAACTTCATTAAAACAAAGTACATCTACATACATTTCAGATCACATACATTAATGGCGACGTAGATAGCTTTTAGTGAAATTTTTTGTTCTGAACCAAAATTTTGGCAGAATGGTTTATTAAGTCATTACTTCCAACTATCACTTAATATCTATCTAAGGGAGGTGTTTTCATAGAAGAACAGGTCATAGCCCAAGCGTAGTACTTAGACCTTGTATACACACAGTGTGGTACTCTATATGAAAAAATTCTTGATTTACCACGCCCAGGTCAACTTACTGCAACTCCTTCTAGTTCTCATTCTGCAAATGGTATAATTGGTACAGTTAATACTACAAAGAGTAAAAATAAGTCATCTAAATCTACTTATCCAATTATACCTCTACCAAATTCACCTAAAGGAGACTCTTCCCTCGAAACTTCTGCCAAAATTCACGTTGTAGACTCATACACAACTAAAGCTAAATCCAGTAATAAGAAGAAAGGGAAGGGTAAAAATAAAGAAAATACTTCTCCCAAAGAGAAAGCTGAAAAAACTAAACCATCAGACGAAAAATGGAAACCTCGTTATCCTTGTCTTATCTATGATGAGGATCACTACACCAAAGAGTGTCCACATCAGGCCGAGGTATCCAAATTTGTCAAATTTTCACCCACACCTGCTGTCTTGAAAGATCATTTTTTATCTCAAGATAGAAAAATGATCAAATCTTCTTCTAATTAATCGACGTGTATTTTGATGATGTCTTGGGTCATGGTTGCGGCACGATCTCAAGATTATGGATCTAAGAGTCATGTAACTGGTAAAGAGACTGAATCATCCATTCAAACACTAGAAACAACTCCTTCTATTTCCGAACCATTGCAAATCGAGAAACCTAACCCTGATTTAGTGATTAAACCACCTACCAAAGGTGTACTTCAAAAATTGGCTTTCAATCCACATGCGAGAGCCACTCAGAATTACAACATTGTTGAATATTTGGACATATCCCCCTTCAGCAATGTCGGCCCTCAAGGTGCTGCAATCCTGTCCAGCTTAGAGGAAATTACTATTATCAGCAATAGGAGCTATTGATCCCCAGGACTCAAATCTAATGGTATTTGATCTCGAAAATTTTGTACCTAGACTCCCACATCAAATGGATTTTCAAATACCAGTATCAGTCAAATCAAGTCATTTTTTTCGCACTGTAATTGATGAATATGTGTATAATGTCATTAACTTGTTGGAAAACTCTTGGTTCTCTGACAATCAACCAATCACCGACCATCCTTAAAGCCTTTGATGGAAGAGGTTTTCGCCTATTCGGAATACTCCAAGATCTGCCTATAGAAGTAGAAGTATAAATCGTAACACTAGAGGTGGAAGTTGTTGATGCCCCTATTGATTATAACCTCCTTTTGTGTCGTAGTTTGTCTTATGCTATGAGTGCTATTGTTTCATTAGTATTTCAGCTGATAATGTTTCCTCATAAAGGAAATATTGTTAAAATCGATCATTTGTATTACTTCACTTTAGACCCTACTTCTACATATAGTATCAAGCATGTTGAAAAAATGGTTATCCCTTATGAAGATGTTGGCATAGGGCTAGTGAAGGATTCCACTCTCATGGGAACGTTCGATATGCCCTCTCCCAACGTACCGCGAACTATTTCCAATATCAATATGATCACATCAAGCACACTACCATTCGATGACACATGGACCATACCTTTTGAATCGGAATTAGAATCTTATGATGGAGAGATGCCTTTAAGTCCTTTTGAATCAACATACGTAGTGTTATCACTCAGTAATTTCGAGGCTGAAAACAAAACTACAGAGGTAACATCAAAACCGCTTCATGCCTAGGATCTAGCCCTCCTAGACTCAAAGAGGGATCTCTCTATTAGATATATCTTTGTTAGACTAGGAATTTTAGGATATTTAATGGGTTAAGAGTTTATTTTTGAATTGGTTTGGTGGGAAGAGAAATGGAAATCCATTGGGCAATGGATTCCAAGAGGATCGGGTGATTAAATTGTAGAAATATCAAGCATGAGTGAAACAGAGAAATATAGGTGCACCACCATGGATCTTTCAGACTTTTAAATGGATTATGAAAAGAAGAAATGTAAGGCTAGGTAGAAATAGAGGAGTAGTTAAAAATTCCTCAATCGGACTAGAATGTAAATTTCAGTAGAAACCGAGGAGCAATTAATAATTCCTTGATTTGGCATCAGTGGAAAACATAGACTATTGTAAACGCAGCCAGAATAGGGTGCTCTAGGTAACAAATCCTATTCTTCACACTTTTTGTTTTAGAATTAGATTGCAGGAATACATAGAAAGAGAAACAATGGAAAGCAAATAAAAATAGGAGAAGACTTCACCATTTCAGACACCACATGAATCCTAAACAGATGGTGTTGTATTACTTTTCAAATAGTCACTTGAGGCACAGTGAAAACATTACAGAATGGGACTCTTCCTCATTGCAGATGTTCCCCCCCTCTCCAACACCGCTAATGCATACAGTATTTATCTCAAGCTTAAGTCGATTACTCTGTGTGTTACAATGATAGTCATTAATTACATTCAACCTAAACTTTGACAAGTGGAACCATGCAGGAAGTGATAAGATAAGCCTAGCCATAACAGTGGCTTTAGTATTCAATTATTTATTACAGAATAAGAAATAAATTTCCTCTTGGGATCACAAAGAGTCTATTATAAAATAAACCTAACATCTAGCCCTGTTTCTTCAAAAAATGGTTGATGTATAATCAAATCTGGTGCTATGCTAGCTAATTTAGTAGGTTTGATGGCTATGATGGCTGCATTTACTACATTTTCCATTCTTTCTGTTATAAAATAATAGTTTTGTAAAAATACCTTTGCCCGACTTGACCTTTTCTGTCTATCTCCTTACTACCGCGATGTTCAACATTACTCTTCCTTTTTCTCCTTGTTGGGTCCTACTAGAGTCCTTCTACTATGTTAGCTCTTTCTTCATAAAACATCACACAAAACTCATACGCCCGAACTTGAAATCCTTTATATTTAAGCTTTGAACCACATTGCATCCACGCAAACATCACACTTCTCACTTCAGCGTCTTTAATGTTTCCTTTAGCGCTTATCCTCCTGAGCTTGAGACATGCCATATGTGATTGGGTCCCACCCATGTCACACATCGCAACATTTATTGTTTACCGCACATCGCACATCTTCACGTTTATAGCACATCGCTCATATTAAAGTTCACCGCACATCACACATATTAACAGATAACAATAACAAGGATCTTCCATTCAGTGCAAAATGTGATCACATCACATCGCGACTTAGACCAATTAACCTGCGAAAACGCCTTTTGTGATGCGCGATGGGTAGTGGGGGAAGGGTGACGTGGCAGGGAAAGGTGGGTTCCTTTAATATCGCATTGGCGGAGTTATAAAGTGGCAAAATGGAATGTGGCTAGGATTTGTTGCGAAGTGTCGACACGAAATGCAAGGGAAGGGTCAAAAGGTTTTTGCAGTAAGGTAAGGCTTATGCAGTTCATAATATATATATATATATATATATATCAAGCAGCCTAAAGTGGGGGCGGAGCTACGAATAAAGTGATATGTGGTAATTTTAAATAGAAAAATATGATATGGTTGTTAGTGGGTGGGCGGAGTTGCTTTTTTAACTATAAAAAATGATTTTTAATAGTTAAAAAAGGGGTTTTGAAAGAAATTAAGTGTGGGGAATTTAGAGTTTGAAAAATGAAGGGTAAATGAAATGAATGAGGGCATAAATGAATTTTTCTCGCCATTACACCTTATCAGCAACACTTTCCTCTTTCCACTGAACTGAAAAGGCAGCTTGATTCCTTTGAAGCCCTTGACAGTCAAGATTTATCTTCCTTTTCTGGAAATAAATGACAGCCATGGAATATTATCTTCAATATACAAGGTTTGAAAATAATAATCAGTCACCTTGTGATACGATAGATTATAGGATACTAACATAGGCTCCATTTGGGGATGGCAGCTCCTTCAGGAGGTGTCAAGAACACCATATATTAGTAGCCTAATCCATTGGGCTGACCCCAAATCTGCAAATTGATATGCTATAAAACCTCTATGGTTGAAGATCTTCGAGCTGATATCAACACTCTTAGCAACATGAAGTCTGGGACATACTGAAAAATGAAAAGCAACCTGAAACTAAAACTAGAAAAATGCTCAAAATACTGAGCTTATTTGCACACCTACCTATCTACTATAACTTAGGGATGATATTTACACTAAGTGAAATCTTCTTTCCAATATAACCAATCAATTAAATGACTACATGATTGTTTTGTGTTCACCTTTTTTAGCAGGCTGAAAAAACAAAATGACCACTCCCATCCTAATTTCCATTGAATATAAGTGTTCAAATTTGTCCTTAAATTGTGCAAAAAACCATTCATGGCATAGCATACTCCTTCTTTAGATGATTCTAAGAGGTCAGAAAAAGGATCTTCGAACAATACCTGGTCCTGAGGATTCAAATAACCAGTTGCATCTAGGTCTACTCTTTGTTCCAATCTATTATGCTCAGGGTCACTCTCAAAAAGAATATCTAATCATTCTTCATGGTCATCTGATATTGCATCTTCATTGTATACCGATATGTTGTCCGCAAGAAAACCTGATACATCTTGACTGAGATTGCTAAATTTTGTTTGAAAGCCATCATTTTGATGAACAGAAGTACTTTCTACCAACAAGCCTTCTTGTGAATGTAAAACGATATCAACATCAAGTTGTTCTACATTTGTTTCTTCATGAGGAAATACTTCAGTACATAAATCAGCAGTAGCACAAATAGACTTAATCTCCTGATTAAATACAAATTGAGAGGCTGGCTACATGCTTAGAATCTGATTAATTTATTCTTCAGTTAAAGGAGGATGCAGTCTTTGTTTTCTTTGGATTAAACAACAATTGTTTTCATTAGGGGAATTTTGAGGTCTAAAATGGGCCTCCTAAGGAAAATGTACAATCAAAATTCACTTTATGAGAACCAATCACATTTTAGGGGATGACATCATCCCTAATGGTTGAGGAGGCATTGCTTGAGTTAAAGGTACTTACTTGTCACATTCTCAATGGTGGATAAAAACTCATGGTTAACCATAGTAGTGCTCTAAGTACTTTTAAATTCAAAGTAAAGTACTCATAATAAATTTCATTTCACATTTTTTGAATAATAATATATTATTTTCATTTCATATTTCTTGAAAGAAACAATGCATATCCCTATACATTTATTATATTATATTATATTATATTATTTTTATATAGTATATTAATTACATGTTATTATACAATTTAAATAAAATAAATTTTAATTAATAGCATATAATATAATTAATAATTTATAAATTTATATTTATATTTTATTTTAATTTATTTAAGTACAAAGGACAAATGCATTAGTTGTTCAATGATAATGACTTTTTCTTGAAAAGCTCATTCTTATTTATAGTCACATCAATACAATTTTTTTTATTAATTCTATTTTGGTATTACTTTTGAATTGAATTTAACTATGGTTACATGGATTGTGGTGCAAAAAACGAATTGAAAATTCATAAATATTATTTTATTGGTTTAGATATTATTTTATTATTTCCTTAGGAGGCCCATTTTAGACCTCAAAATTCCCCTAATGATCGCTCCCGTGAAGATTGGTCATGAGATTGAATGTCTTCTTTAGCCTTATACAAAAGAACAGATGAATTTTCATTTGTATCCACAGAGAGATCTTGTAGATCTTCTTTCATTTCTTGATTGCTTTCATCTTCAACTAACTTCTCTTGGTTATCATGACAGTTAACTTCAGAATAAAATCCATAAATTGCTTCTAGGAGATCCTCATCATGCATATTTTCTACATCTTCATCAATATTTTCAAGTTATTGTATGAAATCCTCAGATTGATCACAACAATGTTCAGCTAATGATAAAGATGGAGATTATTCTTTGTAATGCTCATAAAACACCTTGTGGAAACCTTTCAAAGAAAACAAACTGCCAGGGTTTAAACCTTCATACTATTCCCTCACTTTCGCTTCTAATGTTGCCATGAACGTCTTCATGAGGCAATCCTCATGCCATTCGACTTTCAACTTCCATGAATGTATATGAAATTTAATGAGATGTAACAAAGCATCACCAGCATTCTCATCTTGAAAAATAGGGATATTTCTTTGCCAATTTACATGAGGCATTCTATTTGGGAAGCCAAGAATGTGATATTTGTTCATTGGAGCATATCTCCTTGCAACTGATCCCATTTTGAGCTTGTGGAGTCTCTAGTGAATCTCTGTTTCTATATTTTGATGCCGATGGAGTCACCAGGTGAATGGAATATCCTTCTGGTGTTTGACTTCTGTTCACCATCAAAAGTCAAAATTGAAACTTTGATGTACTTTCTCAGGAAGATAAATTTCGTCCCCAGTATGGTCGCCACTATGTTATCACTCCATAATTTCGAGGCTGAAAACAAAACTACAGAGGTAACATCAAAACTGCTTCGGGCCTAGGATCTAGCCCTCCTAGACCCAGAGAGGTATCTCTCTGTTAGATATAGCTTTGTTAGATTGGGCATTTTAGGCTAGTTAATGGGTTCAGAGTTTGGATTTTTGAATTGGTTTGGTGGGAAGAGAAAGGGAAAGCCATTGGGAAATGGATTCAAAGAGGCTCGGGTGATTAAATTGCAGAAATATCAAGCATGAGTGAAACAAGGCAAGATAGGTGCACTACCATGGATCTTTCAGACTTTTAAATGGGTTATGAAAAGAATAAATATAAGGCTAGGTAGAGACTGAGGAGCTGTTAAGAATTCCTCAATCGGACTAGAATGTAAAGTTCAGCTAAAACCGAGGAGAAATTAAGAATTCCTCGATTTGGCATTAGTGGAAAACATAGACTATTGTAAACACGTCCATAATAGGGTGCTTTAGATAACAAATCCTATTCTTCACACTTTCTTTTTTACAATTAGATTGCAGAAATACAGAGAAATAGAAATAGTGGAAAAACACATAAAAACAAGAGAAGACTTCACCATTTCAAACAACACATGAATCCTAAACAAATGGTCTTGTATTACTTTTCAAATGGTCACTTGAGGCACAGTGAAAACATTACAGAATGGGAATGTTCCTTATTGCATATTTTCCCCCGTCTCCAACACTGCTAATGCATACAGTATATATCTCAAACTTAAGTCGATTACTCTGTGTGTTTCAATGATAGTCATTAATTACATTCAAGCTAAACTTTGACAAGTGGAACCATGCAGGCAGTGATAAGACCAGCATGGCCATAACAGTGGCTTTAGCAGTCGACTATTAATTATAGAATAAGGAAGAAATTGCCTCTTGGGATCACGAAGAGGCTACGATAAAATAAACCGAACATCTGGCCCTGTTTCTTCATAAAATTGTTGCTGGATAATCAAATATGGTGTTGTGCTAGCTGATTTAGCAAGTCTGATGGTTTTTCTAGCTATGTTTACTACCTTTTCCATTCTTGCTATTATAAAATAATAGTTTTGTAAAAACGCCTTTGCCCGGATCAACCTTTTCTATTTATCTCCTTACTACCGCAACGTTCAACATTACTCTACCTTTTGATCCTTGTCGGGTCCTACCCGAGTCCTTCTGCTGTGTTATCTCTTTCTTCATAAAACATCACAAAAACCTCATACCCCCGGACTTGAAATCCTTTAGATTTCAACTTGGAACCACATCACATCCATGCCAACATTTCACTTTACACTTCAGCGTCTTTAACGTTTCCTTTAACGCTTATATTCTTGAGCTTGAGACGTGCGATATGCGATTGGGTATCACCCACATTGCACATCATAACATTTACAATTTACTGAACATTGAGACCTTTAATATTTACCGCGTATCGCACATCTTCACGTTTACAGCACATCGCTCATCTTAAAGTTCACTGCACATCACACGTCTTAATAGATAACAATAACAAGGAGCCTTCATCCAGTGCGAAATGCGATCAAATCACATCGCGAATTAGACCAATTAACCTACGAAAACATCGATTGTGATGTGTAATGGGCGGTGGGGAAAGGGTGATGTGGCAGGGAAAGGTGGGTTCCTTTGATATCGCATTAGCGGAGATATAAAGTGACAAAATGGAATGTGGCTAGGATTTGTTGCGAAGTGCCGACGCGAAAGGCAAGGAAAGGGTCAAAAGGTTTTTGCGGTAAGGTAAGGCTTATGCGGTTCATAATATATATATATATATATATCAAACGGCCTAAACTGGGGGGCGAAACTGCGAATAAAGTGATATATGGTAAGTTTAAACAGCAAAATATGATATGGTTGTGAGTGGGTGGGAGAAACTGCTTTTTTAACTATAAAAATAGAATTTTAATAGTTAAACATAAGGGGTTTTGACATAAATGAAGTGTGGGGACTTTAGAGTTTGAAAAATGAAGGGTAAATGAAATGAATGAGGGAAGAAAATAAGTTTTCTCACCATTACACCTTATCAGCAACACTTTCCTATTTCCAATGAACTGAAAAGGCAGATTGATTCCTTTGAATCCCTTGACAGTCATGATTTCTCTTCCTTTTCTAGAAATATATGACAACCATGGAATAGTATCTTCAATATACAAGGTCTGAAAATTATAATCAGTCACCTTGTGATACTATAAATTATAGGATACTAACATGTAGCAGTACAATCGTGCTCTGACACTACATCAACTTCTACTGATCAAATGAATGTGGTCAGTGAATAATCATCTTCTATATCAAGCTCAACTTTGACATCATTTCTAGATCCTTTTCAACACGTATTTGCAACTAATGAAAATATTCGAGAAATGTTGTCATAGGACGAATTGTCATGGGAATCATCGATCTTATTTTTTTCCTGTCCTTGATAAAATTGAAAATGATTTTGCATCTATCTTTACGATTGATTATGTCAAAGAATCTCAAAATCCCACATCGATTATACTTTTAGATTCTGAGAAAATTTTGGGAAATATTTCTACAACAATTCCTATTGTCATATCAATTAAACCTGGAATAATTGAGAACATTCATATAGGTGCTTCTTGTTCGATTGAAGAGATCAAAAATTACAAGGCCCTATTTCAAGAATTCTGAGACATTTTTGCCTATTCTTACGAAGAAATGCCAGGTATTGATCCTAATATTTCTATTCATAATATTAAGACATACCCGGATGCTAAGCATATTAGACAAAGATTACGTCCAATACATCCGTGAAAAGTTGCAGCAATCAAAGCTGAAGTTGAAAAATTACTACGAGCGAGATTTATTTATCCTATTCCTTTGACGGATTGGGTATCTAATATAGTTCCCGTAACGAAAAAACAAGGGACTATCAGAGTATGTGTCGATTATTTAGATATTAACAAGGCTTGTCCCAAAGACAATTATCCTATCCCCTATATCAATCAAATTGTTGATGATTGTGCCAGAAATGAAATATTATCGTTTATGGATGGTTTATTTGTTACAATCAAATCAACATACTCCTTGTTGATCAACCTAAAATAACATTTATTTGTCCTTGGGGCACGTTTGCATATTTTAAATTACCTTTTGGACTGAAAAATGTTGTTGTAGCTTTTCAAAGAGCTATGTCTTATGCATTTCACGATATCAAACGTATTGTATAGCCTTAATTGGATGACTTACCTGCTCATTATTTACGCATAAAAGACCATCCTACACACTTACATGCTATCTTTATGAGATGTAGGCATTACAACATTCATTTGAATCCACTCTAATGTATTTTTTGTGTACAATCAGGACGTTTACTTGGGTTCGTCGTTTCAAAAGAAGGCATTCATTTTGATCCATCGAAGGTCAAGGCTATCATTAATCTACCTCCTCCTTCCACTCTTTTCCAACTCCAAAGTTTGCAGCGGAAAGCAAACTTTTTACGTCATTTTATCCCGAACTATGTAGAGTTAACAAAAGGTTTTACCTGGTTGTTGAAACAAGATGTTCCATTCTTAATTTTGGGACGAGATTGCTGATAAATCTTTTGATGAACTTAAAAACGTGTTGACCCATGCACCGTTCTTGCATCTGCCCAATTACCACCAGGATTACCTTTTGTACTTAGCTGCATCCGGTTCCATGATTGGAATGGTTTTAGTTCTGGAGGATTAATCTAACAACGAACATGTGATTAATTACCTAAGTCAAAATCTCAGCCCGACGGAAATCGAGTATTCACATGTGGAGAAATTGGCTTTGAGAGTTGTTCAAGCTATCCAATGTTTTCGTCATTACATATTATTACGCAAAAACACCATGATATCTAATTGCAACCCGATGATGTATATTTTGACAAAGAAATTTCTCAGGGGAAAGACTCCAAATGGATCATTATCCTGCAAGATTTTAATTTGGAGTTCAAAAAATCCAAGTCTAAGAAATCACTAGTATTTGCCGAAATTATGTGTGATTTTCCCTGCGTCTGAAACGGTGGCAGAAAATCCTATCGTTGATGAATCTTTGTTTCTAATCAGTACTTTAGATCCCTGGTTTGGAGATATCATTATTTATCTCCAGACCTAAACCTTTCGCCCAAAGATTTCATGATCATATCGATAGAGAATTCGATACCAATCATAGCAATACAATATTGTTGGTGACACTCTTTATCACCATGGTACTGATTCTATTTTTTAGCGTTGTATAACTCATGAAGAGGCCGAAAGGGTTTTAAATGTTTTCCATTCTGGAGTGTGTGGTGGTCATATGTATAGATTTTCCACAGCCCAAAAGATGTTGCACACTGGTTATTTTTTGTCATATTTATTCAAAGACTATGTTATCATGGTTAGAAAATGCCACAACTGCCAGATTTTTTATCGAAAGATGCGTGCACCTTCAGCTCCTCTTCACCCAATCATTGTTATCGGTCCTTTTGCCAAATGGGGCATCGATTTCATCACATGTAATCCTCACTCAGCAGGGGAGAATGGGTATATTATTCTCGCAGTAGATTACTTTACCAAATGGGTTGAAATGATGCCTACATTCGTGGTTGATGGAAAAACTGCAACAATTTTCATATTCAATCACGTGATTGCTCGGTTCGGTGTCCCTCAAGCTATCGTTATGGACCATGGAAGCCATTTTCGAAATATTATGATGAGTGAATTTTCTGATCAACTTAGCCTACACCATGATAATTCTACACCATATTACCCACAATCTAATGGTCAAGTTGAGGTCGTCAACAAGGTTTTAAACACCATGATTAAATGGATAGTCGAAACTCATAAATCTAACTAGCATATGATGTTTTTTTTGGCATTATGGGCATACCATACCTCTGTAAAAACTACCACATGGTTCACTCATTTTCAACTTGTTTATGGTTTAGAAGTTGTTTTACCCATTGAATGTGAAATACAATCACTCAAATTAGCCATTGATTTATTACTAGCTACCTCTGAAGAGGAGAAACACTTTCTATACCTAGCACAGTTAGATGAGACTCGTCGCACTGCTGCATTAGCTATCGAAGCTCATAAAAAACGCGTTAAAGCTCAGTATGATCAAAGTTTTAACCCTCACATATATTCAAAAGGTGACCTAGTTCTAGTATATGATCAAGCTCACGAAAAGCTAAGTGTTGGTAAATTCGAACCAATGTGGCATGGTCCCTACATTTTTAAGTGTGTTCTTGCAAAAGGAGCCTATGAATTAATTTATTATGATGACGTCTCTTTAGATAAACCCAGAGATGGTCTTTATCTCAAGAGATATTATGCATGAATTTTCGTATGAAGATCTCCCTTGTACATTAGTTATAGTTTAGAACAATGTGCCTTATATTAGACAAGCGTGCCTTAGGATTAGTTATTTTTGTTTTACAACTTTTTCTACTTTCGCTGCTTATCTTGATTACTCTTGATATTGCAGATTTTGACATTCCTTCAAACTTACATTGGTTTTGCTGAGAGCGCATGTCATAGTACACAGAACATATCTTCCATGACTTGGGTTACCTATTCACCCATCGATGCATTAGTCTCTATTCATGGGATATGCCTTGGTCAAACAACGAACAATATTGTAGAATATAGCATAGTCATTGAGCTATTATCTTATGCCATCACATTTGGTATTCAACATTTGATTGTTAGGTTAGATTCACAACTCATTGTATTACATTGAATTGGTGTTTATGCTATCATAAATCCAGCTTTGCTAAGAATTTTTTTGAGGGTTCGTCTCTTGGAAAGACAATTTGATTAATCGAATATCAACACATTTCAAGAAATTTAAACACATTGGCTGATGCATTAGCTAATTGAGTTTTAAATAGACATATGCAACATTAAAAAGTAAAATGAAACAACATTCAATCTATGTTGAACAAGATACTCCAATAATGAAGGTAGTAATATCATTATATTAAATAGTTTTGTGTCAAAAAATATTACATCGTCTGTGATCATAGGTATCAAACACCTTATGATCTAAAAAATACCGATAAAAAACACAAAATTTCAATCTAAATTAACCATCAGCTATCCATGACGATGATCGTGATAGAAAACTATGGCATGTGCCATCCTGCGAAGAAATCTCCAGAATGGGTCTGGGACACCAGTCACATGTCTTTGATTCCTGAGGTATATCATATGTCCCTGTCTCTAGAACAACAATAGTAAACCTCTCTAGGTTGTGCTTCAGCTCTGCAAGGATCTCTTTTGCATCATTCTGTGGTGCGCCTGTTATAGGTTGTGCCTCTTGCCTATCAAAGTGACGAAGCGCTGCTGATCGTGTTGGACTAACATCTACATTTAAAATTTTGTCAGTATGGGATGATAAAAAATCAAATAAAAATTATATAACATAAAAACTTCAAAATCATTTGCTTACCTATTGCATCCCACTAAGCCCCTAGTGGAAGAGATGTGTTAGGATCACCTCTAAAACCATCCCGGCATAAGGAAAATATTTGCTCATGAATACCTGGTTCCTAATCCATATAAAAAACTAAGGAGTAAAGTGAACCACTACACCACCATCGCCACCATGGTGAGCTGTCAATTCTACCCAATGCAACATACGTGGTTCTTGAGGTCATGTGGGATCCACCGGAGACTGCTAAGGTGTAAGGAGTGGGATCCTCTCTAAAGAAAAATATACGAGAATGGCCCCATGCCCAAAGTTTTTCAACTTCCCATTCTTATCTCCCGTGAGTTGGCCCTTCATGTTAGCCAACACTCCTTCACTCCTGTTGAAATTTTTTCCTTGAGAACATTCAACTATAGTATGCATCTGAGCTTTGGTAGCCACATGCAGAGTTGCACTCCCGCACAACCTGGTAACCGTGAATGCAATGATCTTGAGGTCCAGTCATAAAATAGTTTTGATATTAGTGCAACCTTCCTTTAACTTTGAATCTCGGCTACAGTATTGAGCCATGTAATAAGTAGTGCGAAGACCTCCGGGTCTGGTTCCAAATAAGGAAATTCCCCTCCCTCTACGAGGTAATCCAGTGAGGAAATATATTTCCTTCGGCTCGATCATAAGCCTATGGTCTCTGATAATGAAACATTGTTCTTATACATCCCATGCATTCACTATCCAGGTCATCAACTCAACATGTGCTTTCATAGCTTGAATCACCCAGAACTTATACAAGCCACAATTTTTCAATGAGAGAATTATTGCAAGATCATCCATGGCTTCATTGTCTAAAAATTCATGCTCTCTTTCTCCTCATTCCAACATGATTTTCAACCAAAAAACCATCAATTTAATCATTTGAAATCATTTGGGAGAATTTTGAGCCATTTTTATGGAGAGAAATATGTTTTTAAAAACCCCACGGCGCTTGCACAAGTGTTGTGTGTACACTGTGTATTTTTGCTCACATTTTCTACACAAAACCCGCGGCAGCCCAATTATTTTTCTTTGGAAAAATCATCGAGGTGTGCGGTTTTCTCCACGAAAACCCGCGCACCCCCAAGGGTGAATTTTAAAACATGGTTTCCCTCTAAAAAATGCCCAAAAATCTTAAAATAAAAAACTAAACGGATTAAAAAAAAAGATAATGATGATGTGAATTACCTAGTGTGGATGGTTCTCGAAATGGTTGGTCAGTTCTCCTAATATCAGCTCTGGAAGATTTTGGGAAAAAACTCTTTCTTCTCTTCTCTGAAAACCAAAAGGTGAAAATGACTTGTTTAAACTTATTTTTGTAGTTGTAAATGAATAAAATAATATTATTTTATTTATTTTTACTTTAGAATTCAAATTTTAAAAAAATTCCCTTTTTTAGAGCAGATGATTGTAACTTTTTTGAGTTTTTTTGCAAAAAACATGATATTTTGTGGAAGAATCATTTTGACATTGAGTAGACTTTTATCATTTTTTCAGGCTCTATAAAAATATGAAAAAGTGAAACCTTAGAGTCATCTTTTAAGCCCTTTTTAGACTCTCTAAACATGAAAATATTTCCTAGCATTTGACTATTAGAACTCATTAAAATAAATGAACAGATGTCCATTCAGTATAAGTTTGCCCCTTTTCCGAACTGAATTGGACTATTTAAGAAAAAGGTATACATTGACTAATTGTGGTCAATAGAGTTCTCTCCTACATTATTTTATCCTTTTTCGGGCTTGAGGGACTAAATTTACGAAAAATATCACCATAGACATTACTTATGTTTTTCTTCCGACTCCCTAAAACTGAAAAATGTCAAGTTAATCCTATACTAAACTCGTTAAAATTAAACAGTACAGGACCTGTTGATCACAATAGGACCGAGCCACTCCTTATTAGGGTTCATTTTTAATACTAATATGGACTCATCTGAAAGATGAGCTTACACAACAAGAAAATGTTATCCTCCTCAAGTTTGACAAAAATAAAGAGGTAGTTGCCAGTAATGGTGGGGGGAAAAGTGAGAAAAATAATTCATTCATTGTCCTTGTTTAGAAATCAGCATGTCACTCTTGAACACGACACTTTGTTACACTTGTACCTGGGTTGGGAAATCCTTCGTCTTACAGTTAATCAAACCACACTGAAATTATTTAGCCATTTCTAGGTATTATCTTTAGGTCAAATGCTGCCAAGCCATTTAAAATATCGTTATGTGTTCAAGAGAAATTTCAATTTGCCATTCACTGCAAACATTTGTCTCCATTCGGATTGACTATCCCTGAGTCAGTCCTTGCAAAATATTTCTTCAAAACTTGAAATAATGGTTTCGTGTCATAGGATTTCCTGTGATGGATCACTTTCTATCAACGTCAGCTCATTATCTAGAAAGATTATTTAGAATCCTATCAGTACCTTGGAATCTGCATTCCCTGATGGCAGGTTTTTTGCCTTCAATGATAGGTTCTCATCATTAACATTCGATCGAATGATTCCATGAGTGTTTGACAGCAAATCATTCATTCACACCTCATAGATTATGTTGAAGTACTTTGAGATCCATTGTCGTTATTGATGGTTTCTCTCACACTTGTTAATAGTTATCATCATTAACCAGTAATCAAGTGGTTTCTACCATGTTCAACTCTGAAACAATCAATCGCATGGGTAGATTCGTACTAGTTTTAGAAGTGGAAATCAAAACCTTAGATCTAGTTTCCACCATCCAGGCTTCGAGGATTTTGATATTAGTAATATAGTAGACTTCTTATGACAGATGTATGTGCCCATACTGTGTCTACTTTTAATGTAATACTGAAATCATATATGTACTAGAACACTTAGTTAGTTTTGCTCCGAGTATGGGAATTAGTTAGTTTTGCTTTGAGTATGGGAATGCCTACCTCAGCAATGAAATATATTTTCATTGAATTTTCTTACAGTTTTTCGACCAGTGTCTCCAATCTAATCCTCGAAATGATAAAGCACTTCACTCTTCAAAAACAATTCTCAAACTTCGCACTTTAGGGGGAAATATGTTACACGTCATTTTTTCACCATGACATTTCACTATTCATATGGGTCTATGACCATCCATATCATGTTCCTTTGGAGGTCAAAAACATCCATGTTCTAGAATAAAGTCTTGGAAATTGGAGAAAAGCTCTGTAAAACCCTTAAAATATTACCTATGTAGTTTTTATAGCATTTTCATGTGCATGCACTGATACTTCTTGCATTAGCCACAGAAATTGATGCTATGTTCATGACTAAAACCTGTGCACCCTCATGAAAAGAAAATAAAAATAAAAAGTAACTTCCAAAAGCTTAGTTGGTCGAATATTCTCCCAACTAGAAGCCTCTAGAGTTGCACCAGTTTGAGCTTTATCCCTCCACTCATGGATATTATCCCTTGGTCCAAGGAACTCAAATCCCTTCCTGGGAGGAATCCATCCCTCTCTTAATGGATCTGAAACTACCTTAATCTCTCTATAAATTGAGCTCAAGTTTCAAGTTGAAGGGTAGATACCAATGTGAATAGAGACTAATTAGTATAATTTCTAAGCTGGAGAGAATACATAGAGTTCATATTTTCTATGCTAGTGAGTTGTTGTTAACACATTGAAGATCACATATTTGTGCCCATGACTTCATGTTGGTCATTCTAGAGAGGAAGGATTATCATATTGGAGGAAAATGATTACTCAGAAACACGGGAGAAATATGTACAACATTAAGGCATCCGATTGTAACATTTCTCTTTATATTTTATGATAATACATATGGATCTCTTTTTATCATTGTCTTGTTTCTGAATTTATGGGAATGACGTCAATACTTATATTCCTTGATCATTAAGTTGGATTAGTATTTATGACTATTATATACTATGCTGCTTTGATCGTTTGTGTTGTCTGTGATTACAGGTTCTGCCCATCATTGAAGAACTACTTCAGAATGAAAGACAAAGGACTACATCAGACATCTGGATTGAAAGGTAGGATTATGTCCTCTTTATTTCATGGTTGTAATAATCTAAATAAAGAGGTATTCAATGGATCTTTGTTTCTAGTTACTCTTTAGACTACTAGGGAGATCACTCTTGTCCGCAAGAGGTATTAATCCTGGTAACACATGGTTGAAAGAGTACCACAATTATAGGGCTGTGAGAGTTGGTATCAGAGCTCGATTCAAGGCAAGTTTTGCTTTTTTGAAGTATTCAATGGAATCAGGGATATGACAACAGGGTTGTAGTTGGTATTAAAGCTTGGAGATTGTATTAGTTGGTCTCAATGAAACATTAGTAAGTTGAGTAGGGGCAAGATCGTGGTCAAGGCCAAAGCTAAATGAAACAAGATGGAAGATTTCAGATCTTTTCAGAAGCTTGATGACATAATAGGTTATTGGAAGGACAAGAGGCAACAACACTATGAAGTTCTTGTGCAAGAGTGGGAAATCTTGGGGCACATTGGAGATTGGATAGTGGATGTGCATAAATACTTGAACAATATTCATGGTAGCTCTGTTGAACTTGATGAAATTTACGAGAAGATTAAACATGGTAACTGAAGACTCCAAGAACTCATGGATGAAAGAGTTCGCTTAAAGGAAGAAAGTGCCAAGTTGCAAGCTAAATTCAAGGGACTTGAGGATGAGATCAAGAGGGACTTTCTTGATTGTAAACATGTTATTATAGAATAATATGAACTTGCATACATTGACAAACTTGGAGATTGATACCGAGCTATGAAAGATGATTTATAGATGATTGGAGCACTTCGAGTGGAGGAGGTGAATCTCTGTCAGATAGGTGCACTTGAGTAGCATGTGAATAAGGAGAATTTTTATGGAACTCAAGCTAGACCAGCATCAGATTGATCGAATGGACTGAAAAATAGGTTTCATACCTTAAGAGGACTGTCAGGTCGATACATAAGCTGAAAGAAAACTCTAAGGTGGAATTGATGAAGAAGGTTTTTGTGATAAGACACAAGACTAAACTAGTGGAAGATGAAGGTTCCTTGAATTTCATTTTTGTGCAAGTGACCATACATGGAAATAAGTTTGCATCTTTCTTTGATTTGAGAGTTACACATAGTTTCCTTATCAGGAAGGCAACTTCATATTATATAAAGAAGAAGGATGAAATGGAGAAAGAGTTGATTTCTTTCAAAGAAATCAATTCTCGCATGAAAATTTTGACTGGTGTTTTTAAGAATACACAAGTGAGAGTGGTTTCATGGTTTGGAAGGTTGGAATTAAGAGTGATTGATATGGATGATCATGCTATGCTTTTGGGGCAGGAATTCTTAGTTTCAGCACAAGCCACATCAATGGTGGACTGTGATATACTCTTGATTACAGTTGGAGGGAAGACCATGATCATTCCTATGACAAGGAAGAGTCACTTGGGATATCAACCAAGGATTCATTTGGTTTTATATGAGAAGGACCCTGATGTGAGACATGACTATTTGGAACAAGGATAACTTGGATGTATGACTCAAACAACAAAGGATAATCGCTTGACTGACTTTTTTGCAAGAGCTATGAAGGGAAAGAAGGATGGAGGTGGAAAGGTGATTCCACTTCTCATACATGCAGTTGAGACTTCCACTGAGAGTTTTCACTGTGATATTATTGTGAAGAGAAGAGACCTGAGTGCTTCTTCGAACATAGACCCAGAGAAGGATTATGCAGGTAGAGACCCAGCTGATATTGTGGACTATTGCAGGTATGTTATGGGAATATATGATTTTCAGTTGACAAGAGAGAAGCTTAGATGTACTCAGGAGGAGGTTGTCGTTTTGCATGATTAGTTTAGGACACAAAACCAATATGATACTTGGGTGGATGAGAGCTAGGGAGGAAAATTCCTGACCCTTGCTTTGCATTAGACCTTTGGAGGTGGGTTGGTGTAGTGCCTTGATGATGAGGAGGAATTCATCACCCTGATAAAGGGGCCTTAGGGAAAGGCCTCTATTTTACACATTGATGGATGATGCTTGGATGGATGTGGTTGATTTGGGACTTGACCATGGGAAGCTCGTGGACATTAGCATTATGGACAACATATTGCAGATGCGATGAAGACTACTTCATGGACCTGGATATGGCTTATTTTTCATTTGATAGATATGGGATGGATTCTTGATTGAGTTGATGATGTGACAAGATGTTAGAGAAAAGGATTATAAAGGCATGAGGAGGTGAATTATCATGGGTTGAGCATGACAGTTGGATTGGTCACCCAACTAGCTCGAGTCATGGTGGTCGACAATGTACTGATATATGTTTGAGTTATTTTGGAGTATCATAGCAGAATTTCACATGATCATGACACATGGTTGGATCAACACGAGATATGTTGTAGTGGTACCATGTAGCTTGAGTTGGAGGGACCAAGCCTTCCATGGGGAGCAACATGATTGTGACAGGTGTGGTTGACAATCATGGATTGAGGAGATTTACCAATACATGTACATGGATTCATGAGCCTTCAGGCCCACGAGTTGGAGAAATGTACGACCAAATTGTAGCGGGCGCGCCCATGTACGACGAGCACCCATATTAAATATTGACCACTTTGTGTCAAAGACCCCATAGCAATACACACATTTTTTCACAAAATGGATCCATCATGTTCGAGTGTCCATGCCATTCAGACTTCATCATCAACCAGAATTTTTATGAATATGTCTACCCATAATAATCTTGGTATGACCATATATGTATGTAACAGCCTAGATAAAATTATGGTCTTGGTGAAAATCTCCATTCTAAGAGGTTTTTTGTCTCACTAATTCATCTGTGTCTCTAAACACAAATGATCAACAGAGTTTTGCCCCCCACCCTTACCCCAAAGCTAGAGTGGATTTTATCGCTAAGAACTTAGGCGAGCCCTAGTGTTTTAGATCAAGTCTATGTAAAAGTGATTTGGGAATAATCCTAGCTAATTGGCTAGATTATTTTATTACAAATCAATTGGTTTACAGGATTATATTTTGTGTCGCAGAAAGGGTATTTTTGGAGGGTCTATAATGAACGATTTTTTCCCCTTCAAGTATTAAAATGTAAAATCTTGATGTAAAAAAATATTTAGTGCATGGTCCTTCATAATTAGACACCATGGCTAAGTACTAAAGAGTTGGAAAAATAATTAATCCCCTCATTAGTCAATTAATTAAATTTTCTAGCCAAATTAAATTAAAAAATCCTAAGCCATAAATTCAATTAATTTTATGTCCTATGTAACTTTAAATTCTCCAAAGGCAAAATTCATGGGTCTGAAACAAAAAATAAAAATAAAAATAAAAAAAGGTCTCAGACCAAGGGGATATTGAAAGTTTTAAGAAATCTTAGACCCTTGGACCTTGGTAGTTAAGTCAAAGTCAATTTTTTGAGGTAATTAACTCAAAATTATTATTTTTGAGTTAATTAAAAACTAATTAAATGAAAAAATCGAAATTCCTCAAAAAATAAATAATTTCGACGTACGGGATTAAAATATAATCTAATATTTTTAAACGGTCGAGATTACTTTGACGAGGATCAAGAGAAATATTCGTTGAATAATTTATCTATAAATTAGAGGTCAATGTCAGTCTATTTTTTCATCTGATCTTTGAATCGTGTAATAATATTTCAAGCTCTCTTGTATATTTTATGGAATAAATGCAAAAGTCTTTGGGGTTTCAACTTGTGGTCATTTTCCTCTTTATGAATCTATGGTAACATCATTTTAACTTCTGCAAATATTATTTGAAAATCGCAAATAAATAACACTCTTAGAATAATCTGAATACATCTATCTTATTCATTTTGTTGGATCTAGGGTAACATTTTTAATTTTGATTGAATTAGCAGGTATCTCTATTTCTTCCTAATTTTATTGTTATTATACTTCTCTACTTGGTTTTATGGTTGATCTAGTGTTTGCAGAAAATCTCTAAGGTTTTAATTGAGAGTTTGGGGTTAGTCCTCGGTTGGACCAACCAACTCTCAACATATATTTTCTGAAGAGCATACCTCATACTAACTACAAGATTATCTAGAGATTAAATTTTTATGCATGAAGTTTTGGGATAGTACCTCTCTAAAAAACCAAAATATTTTCAATATTCTCTAGAAAATTTGATAGATCTATCTAGTAAGAGTCTTAGATATTCATATCTAGGAGCGGATTTGGGCTCATACTCCTCATATCTGACAAATATGAAACTCTTGTGCATAGATATGTAGATATTTTGTATAGATCAGTAGATTTTTTGTATATATATGAAGATTTTCTAACTTGGGTCTCTTGGGTTTTATTTAGTTTTTGTATATATTGGATTTAGGTCTTTTTTGGTTTTTGTCTTACAGGTTTAGATATGAAATAAGAAAAGGATTTGAATTCATATCTAGACCCTAGAGGGAAAGATTTGGCCTTCAGCGATTTTTCCAAGGATAATCCAAAAATTATTCAGAAGGGACACTCAAAATTTGGATTAAGGATCTCCATTAAAAAAAAAAAAAGCTCAAAGAGGTGAAATTTCTAGGTTTATTCGAGATGAAATCTAAATTAATTTGGAGTGAAAAACTTTTCAAATTATCGACATAATAATTTTTGAATTTTTTTTTAGGATTTCTATTTCTTTTTAAAACCCTCTCAACTTGTTTTTATTTTTCTCCAAATCTGCAACTCTTTTCTTTCTATCCATATCGCATCCCCTTAATTCTATCTCATGTGTTGTTGTCCTTGTGTACCCCTCTCCCTGCATTTTCCTAACCTGTCCTCCCATCTTTGATTTCCATATCCCTTGATTTTCCTTTCCCTCACGCAGTTATGTGCTCCCTTTTTCTATGTCATTTTCTCATTTCTCAATCTGTGTTCTGCTCCATCGAAAGCCTCCACTTTTTCATAAACCCTAGCGTCGACCTCCTGTTCACCCTCTCCTCGCATCTCCTCATTCCATAGATCCCATTGCTTCTTTCAAGCTCCCTTCGACCCTGTTGCATCCCTCGTTCCCTCTCCCTTGTTATCATCTTCATCCTTCTGCTTTGCCTTTCCTCATGTCGCATCGCCCTTCCATCGTTTCTCCTTTCCATTCCTCAACTTCGACCTAGTCCCAAAGTTAAAACAAAACAATCAAACTTTTATTTTTTTTAGATTCGACTCTTTAAAAAAAAATTCCTTAATTTCTTTGTTAACAATGAAATTTCTCAACCATAGTTTTGTTTTGTTTAACATTTTAAAAAATCAAAAGATTAAAAAGAGCTAATTTTTTTTTTTTTTTTAATCAAAAAATTGAAAAAAATTATGTTTTAAATTTTTGATATTAGCACTTTAAAAATAAATCAAAAATTCATTTTTTTTCGAATATCAAAATTTTTAAACCTAACTTTTTTCCTAGGATTTTTTTTTCGGTCATTTAATTGTGAGAAAGTTTCTTATAGTCAAAGAATTTTAATTTTTTAAATATCCCTAAGTTTGACTATATATATATATATATATATATATGGATTTCATTATTTTAGAAGATCATTTAATTCCAAAATTAATTGACGAAGTGTTTATTTAGCATTGAAATTTCATGGTATTTCTTCATAATTAATTATTGAGATTTAAGTGCTTAACCTTTTCATATGCTTCAGCTGAGTTTCATGATCATTGGCATTGGATTTTAAATTTTTGCTATCGATTGAAATCATCTATTATTTAAAATGAAAATTAACTCTAAGTATTGTTTAATTTACTTGAGTTATTGAATTTTTATCGAATATTTAATATTGGGAATTTTTTCAAGTAAATGGGGATCAACATTTTTATTGAGTATTTATTGGGGAATCATGGAAAATTGTATAACTTGCGATTGGGTATCTTGAGCATCTATTAAATCGGGATTCTTTATTAAATTGCTTAGCATTTAAATCTGAATAAATTATAATCTAAGTGCTTTGGGTCTTTCACATCATGTTTCACTAAAAAGCACCTTCTAATTCATTCTGCATTTTAAGTTAGTATTTCATAATTAAAATTTACTTCCAAGCATAAGCTTGGTCAATAGAAGGATAGGTACCCATCCATCTTTGCTTGAGAAGCATGGTTTTAATAGTACTTAAAACGGTGACCTTGCAGTTGTCAGAGCCATAACTCTCTGCAACGTCGGAGGCACTGGGTACGTTAGATTTTAAGGAGAGGTGTCTTTAATCGCACCTTAGTATTCTTAACCTTATCTTCTCTCTGCCACTTACTACGAAATCAGGCTCAACATAGAAATAATTGAAAGGTCTAAACTTAGAATAGGCATCTAATTAAAATTATCCAAGATTATTGCATTTCACACTAATATTAGGGTATGCATTACATATAACATTGTTATTCATCGAAGAAATAGTTTCTCATTAATTACTTGGTCCTAAATTTCTTAGCAAGATATTTGACTCCATAAGGCACTCGTATCAATTGTCTAAATCGAATCAGATAGTTTAAATCTTTCTAGATATAATACGGGTATTTGGTCGCTTAACTCTGTCTTCCGAACTGGTTGTTTCCCAACTGGTTCTCCTTTATTCCATTTTCGTAGGGTCTACCCCCATTAGTATGTTTTAGGGACACAACTTAAATGGAGATATTGGGGATTAGAGTGACAACCCTCAATCTTAGTCATTGTCGCGGAGCCTAGACATTCTGTGCGACAACATTTTTTTGCGTCATCGTCGACATTAGAGTTTTTTATCCTTGGTCCTCGCGACACTTTTTCAATCTTTCATTTTCATCCTTCATATTTAATCTTTTCATTTAGCCAACAACACCACATTTTTTTGGCATCGTTGTCAGGGAACATCTTGTTCTCAGTGCTTCAACGTGATTTTCTAATCTTCTAATCATTTTCGCCATTCATTAGCCCGCCAAATGACATAATATTTTTATAGTGTCATTTTTAGGGACCAATTTATTGGACCTTGGATTTGCGACATTCATCTTCATCTCATTCATTTTTTCAAACTCTTATGATTTTTTATGCTATCAACGCCACATTTTTTGGAGCCATTTCATCTCGTCATATTTTCATCCCCATATATTTCGTCATCTCACTAATCCTTTCATCTGCACCTTTAGCACATGGAAATTTCTGTTGATTTCCTATTTGGGTGATGACTCCACTTATTCATCCATTTACTCCCAAACAAGAAAAAACTCCCTGATATCCATATTCTTCTCTCGACTGACCTTTCGGTTTCTAGCTTTTGAATCTTAAAGCTAGATTCATGCTCAAGTGGCGACTCCATTTATTTCAATTATTACAAGAATTTATGCTAGAAGCTCGCTTCTTATGGATATTTTTTATTTTCTTGAGAAAATATCTATCTCTCTAGCATCCATTTAGTTATTCCCTTTCGCCCCTTTAAGCAAGTCATCGTAGATAACTTGTTTTCCCCGTGTCGTTTTACTGATACTCTTCATGATATGCCAGAAGAGGCCATTCATAAATTTCCTTTGGTCTTGGGTGGTGATTCAACCACTAATGCAAATAATCAATTCAAGTTTACTCATATAATAACCAAATATTTTCTTCCTTCACAATAGAATCATGAAGATTTCAAGATACTTCTCTTTTCCTTTTCCTTAGAAGGTGATGTTATGGATTAATTTCATAATTGTCCAGAGGATTATTTCGCTTCTTTACAATACATCATCGATGTTTTTAAGGATATACATATGAAACAAGGTGTATTACCTTGTGCCCCTCGTACTATGAAAAACAGTGAAAGTGATATTGTAAATAACTCAACTATAAAAAGAATATTTCAAGACAATTCTCATGATGAATCCACTTGTACCATTGCAAGACAAATCCACGATAGTGGAGAAACAGAATCAAGTTTTCAAATTAGTGTTTATAATGATAAGCACCTTGTTAAGGAATTGATTTATATGGTTAAGAATATACAATTTAATCAAGCTCAAGTAATCAAGAATATTGAAGTTAATCAGGCTCAACTTATTAAAGATATGGAATTTAACCAAGCAAGATTAATAGTTGGTCAATCCATGGAAATTGACTCTATACAGAACAAGTTGTTAGCCTTAGAGGAAAAGATAATGATCATGGAATTCAATCACTCCAATCAAATCACTAACATGGAATAATGACATGATGAAGAAATGGCCATCATAGAAATTGATCACAACAATCGGTTAGCTACCATGCAAGCAAATCATAAGAAAGAGATAAAATATATGAAAAATTGCTTCATGGGCATCAAAGAGAAGAATGATAAAATTATAAAGGACATGGAAGTTGGTCAAATATCTCTTCAGAATAGATTATAAAACATAAAGGAAAAACAAGCACCATGTGTTATAAATATGGAAGAAATGGATACCATCGAAAACATATTAAATATCATGGAAGTTAATCATTCTAATCAGGTGTCAATTATTCAAAATCATATGATTACTCAAGAAATGAAAACTATGGAGGCCAATCATATCGCTCTACAAGACAGATTCGTGAAAACTGAGCTCAATCAAGCGAAATTAATAGTAAGGCATGCCAAAAAAACGAGTTACATACATAAGAGGTTGAAAGAAAGGAAATAACAGGTACAAAAGTTTTAGTCTAATCCATATGATATATGGAAAAAAATCAAAGAGCTTTAAAAATATCATACTCTCTAAATCCATTAAAGAAGGTCTTGCCTTGTTATGAATACCCTGATATGTGGCTGACCTCATTAACGAATATTTAGTTGAGGATGACATGATCAGAGAAGAAGTTGAAAAGGATCAAGAATAAATGCATAATTAAGAGATAGATTGTTAGGTCCCTATATTAATAGTGCAGTCCCTTATTGTTGTTAGTGTAGCCCCCTTATTGTTATTTTTGTACCCTGTAACCCCCATATTGTTATTATTGTTCCCTTACATTATTATTGTTAGGTCGACTAGGATTATATTATGATCCCATGGATTCCAATATATAGAAGGACGTTTTTTCATTTGTATCATCCAAGAATTTTTCATTTATGTAATGTAAAAAAAGTTTCCCCCTCGAAGTGGTTGAATTATAAGGTGTTGATCTCTCTTTTCTTCTATTTTTGGAGTTGGTTTCATAAGATTTGGTATCAAAGCTTTGGATTCTAGGGTTTTGCTGCTCCAAACAGGTCATCGTGCCATTTTTTCTATAAAATTTTTTCTACGATGGATCAGAAGTTGAAATTTTTATCACGCGAAGCTGAAATCCTGAGGAACCTCGTGTAAAAATGTGAGATCTTGGTTCGCAATATTTTTGGAGATATGATCTGTGGAAGTTAGGGTTTTTTCAAGCTCATAAATTTCATCTCAAAGAGGTGACTGTGGGAAAATCCTCAAAACTCTCTCTCAGAGCATCGGATTGGAATTCGATAAAACGGGGCCAAAATCATATGAACTATACTTTCCTATGTATAAATTTTAGATCTGAAGGAGGAAACAGTGACACGTAGCACACCGTAAAATTTCACTCTACTGAACCAGTCCATAATTAGGCCATTGTGGGAGATTGGGCATAAATTTGCCTTGAAAAATCCAAATGAGGTCAAATTTGTGGCATTCGAAACAAGAATCAGAGGGCTACTACAAAACCAAATTTCAGATATTGAAGATCCTAAATCACATAGATAATTCAATTTCAATATCCAGCTCCTAAAAAATAAGAAAAAGGTGTGTATTTTTTTTTTCAAATTGCATAAGTTTTCTTTGAAAAATCAGTTTGAAGTGATTCCAAGGACATATTGAAGCATACATATCAGTATTGGGTTATAAAATTCCCCCTAAAAATAATTCAACACCATGATTAAGCTTTCAGAAGGCTCTATGATGATTCGTGAAGACAAAGAAATGCAACATGACATATCAAAATTACAAGAGCAAGTGCACCAAATTTCACTCTCGCAAAGAGCAACAAAAAATGAAATGGAAGTTTTGAAGAAAGGTGTGGAAGCTAAGATGGATGGCTTGAAGAAGGGCATGGAAGCTAATATGGATAGTTTGAAGAAAGGCTTGTAAGCTAAAATGGATGGTTTGAATGGTTTGAAGAATGGCATGGAAGACATGGAAGAAAAAATGTAAGGTTTGAAGGAAGGTTTGAAAAAGTTGATACAGGAAATGATTCCTAATGGCGAAAAGATAGTAGAGGAAACTCATGATGAGAATAAAATAAATTTTAATCATGATTTCATAAACTCGAATGTTGGATGGAAGACCCACCATATTCCAAATATCGATATGAGGAATTTTTATGGCAAGGATCCTGTAACATGTATACTACATATGGAGCAATATTTTGATCTCAATAATGTGCAAAACACACAAAAGGTACGCATTGCAACTTTATATTTAGAACAAAATA
This sequence comes from Pinus albicaulis, assembly GCA_034641835.2. NCBI lineage: Eukaryota > Viridiplantae > Streptophyta > Pinopsida > Pinales > Pinaceae > Pinus > Pinus albicaulis. Next base: position 1,193,711,329 of record CM076584.1, on the reverse strand, counting down.
AATTTGTATGGTATCAATGACTTTTCTCCTGTAAAAAAATTAACACTTGGTCAATTTTTACAGAGGAAATGATAGCACATTATGAGGATACAAAGAGCAACAACTTCTTTAGCCAATTGATAAATCTCAAACAAAAGGGTTCAGTGGTGGAGCACATTGAGGAATTCCAAAAATTGAATATAAGGGTAAATTATATTCCAGAGGAACACATGATTGATGTCTTCATAGGGACTTTAAAGGATAACATACAACATGAGGTTCACGTTTGGGAACCTGATTCATTGGAGAAGGCATTCAGGTTGGCATGAAAAATTGAATGTAAAATTATGGCGAGAAGGAATCCTACCACTCACATCTATAAAGATGGAAGTATTGTTACTCCTAGACTTCCACAACCTGCAAGGTTGACACCACAACAATTGTAAGAAAAAAGAGAAAAATGGCTTTTCTACAATTGTGATAACAAATACACTAAAGGTCATAAGTGTGTTGAGAAGAAATAGTTTCTACATAGGTTGTGAAGAGGAGGAATAAAATGAACAAGAAACTTCAAAAGAAGAGGATATCCACCAAGAACCAACCCTAGAAAAAGAAGAAATGAGCCCAACCATATCGTGTAATTCATTGGCAGGAATTACCACTCCTCAAACTCTCAATATAGAAGGACATATCAAGAAGAAAAAGGTAATAGTGTTGATTGATTTGGGTAGTACCCATAATTGTATTCATTGTAAGCTAGCCAAGGATTTGAATTTTTTCCTATACCCAGCACCGGAATGTCAAGTGATGGTTGCAAATGGAGGAACTATAAATTTATCTGGAAAATTCCATAATATCAAGCTAACCATGGGGGAATATGTATTGAATATTCCAATGCTTTCCATTCCAATGGGGGGTGTTGATGTTGTACTAGGAGTACAATGGTTACAATCTTTGGGGACGGTAGCTTTTAATTTTAAAGAAAATTTCTTGAAATTATTTTTGGAAGGAAAGGAAGTCAAATTATAGGGTATCACATGGAATTCAAGAAAGATAATAAGCTCTAATGTCATGACAAAGCTTCTGAATATATAACAGCGAAGAGTAATTGCACAATTATTCTCACTATAAGTTCCAACATCAAAATCATCTATTTATCCAGATCTCCAAAAAGGCTTGGACAATCATTCCAAGGTGTTTGAAACTCCCAAAGGACTACCACCTATTCGTGATCATGATCATGATATTCATTTGATTCCAAGAAGTGTTCCTCTAAACATCAAGCCTTGGAGATATCCTTATGTCCAAAATAGAAAAATTGAATGCATGATTGTAGAAATGTTAGAGGCTGGTATTATTCAACCTAGTCAATTTTCTTTCTCTACTCCAGTAGTATTGGTGCACAAGAAGGATGGATCATGGTGCATGTGTCTAGATTATAGGGAGCTCAATAAGCTCACTATTAAATATAAATTTCCCATTTCTGTGATTGATTAATTATGTGGAGAAAATTATTTTACCAAGTTGGATCTTCGTTCAAGATATCATCAAATTAGAATGAAGACTAAAGATATTCCAAAAACAGCATGTCGAACTCATGATGGTCATTATGAATTTTTGGTCATGCCTTTTGGCCTTACCAATGCACCTTCTACATTTCAAGGTTTGATGAATTCCATTTTCAAACCCTTCCTTAGAAAATTTATGTTAGTATTTTTTGATGATATATTAATCTACAACAGGTCTTGGAAGGATCATGTTCAACATGTTGACAAGGTGCTCAAACTATTGGTGGAGAGACAATTATAAGCAAAAACCTCCAAATTTTTCTTTGGAGTACAAGAGCTAGAATATCTGGTTCATATTGTATCTCACGAGGGTGTTAAGGTAGACCCTAACAAAATTAAAGCCATTAAGGAATGGAAATTCCCCACAACCATAAAGCAGTTATGAGGATTTCTCGAGTTAACAGGGCATTATCGCAAGTTTGTTAAGAATTATGGGAGAATAGCAACACCTCTAACAACATTATTGAAGAAAGATGCATTTTCCTGGACTCCTAAAGCAACTAAGGCCTTTGAACATCTTAAAGAGGCAACGTTCCTAGCACCGGTCTTAACTATGCCAGACTTCACAAAAACCTTTATTGTGGAATGTGATGCCTCAGGAAATTGAATAATTTAGTGTTGTTTTGATGCAAGAAGGAAGACCCATTACTTGTTAAAGTTGTCCAATCAAAGGAAAGTATTTACATAAAGCTATTTATGAGAAGGAAATGTTCACAATACTAAATGCGCTAAATAAATGGAGACCTTACCTAATGGGAAGACACTTCAAGGTAAAAATTGATCATGGTAGCCTTAAACACTTTTTGGAACAAAGACTATCTTCAGAAGAACAACAAAAATGGGTCACAAAGATGTTGGGTTATGACTTTGAAATCATATACAAAAAAGGGAAGCTAAATGTTGTTGAAAATGCACTCTCAAGAAAGGATGAAGAGGTGGAAGCCTTTATTTGTGCCATTTCTATTATCCAACCTGATTGGATAACCAAAGCAAAGGATGAATGGAAGAAGGACGAAGAAGTGTGGACACTCATTTAAAATTTGCTTCAATATCCTAGTACATCTAATACATTTAGTTGGAAAAATGATTCCTTGTGGTACAAAGATCGCTTATAGCTGTGTAAGAATTCCCAACTAAAACAAAATATTTTTTTGGAATTGCACACGTCTCCTTTAGGAGGACACTCAAGATTTTTAAAAACTTGCCACAGGGTGAAGAATGATTTTTTTTTGGGATGGCCTTAAATCTGATATTCAAAATTTTGTAGAGGAATGTTTGGTTTTCCAGCGAAATAAAGTTGAGACAATTAAGACCTCGGGTCTTCTGCAACCTTTATCTATTCCAAGTCAGCGTTGGGAGGAGATTTAAATGGATTTTATCATAGGTTTACCTAAGTCCGAAGGAAAGAGTGTCATCATGGTGGTAGTTGATAGACTTACCAAGTATGCACACTTTTGTGCATTATCTCATCCATTTAAAACAAGTACAATTGCTACTACATTTATGGAAATAATTCAAAATCTACATGGAAACCCAAAGATTATTGTAAGCGAAAGAGATCCCATTTTTACTGGAAATTTTTGGATGGAATTATTTTCTTGTTTGGTTACTCAACTAGCTCATAGATCATCTTATCATCCTCAATGCGATGGTCAAACTGAGATAGTGAACAAATGTTTGGAAGGATATCTTCATTGTTTTGTATTTGATAAACAAACACAATGGGTGAAGTGGTTACCTCTGGCGGAATGGTGGTATAACACTTCCTTCCATACTGCAACAAAAATGACCCAATTTATGGCACTTTATGGATATCATCCACCGTCCATCACACCATATTTAAGAGAAAATTCTAAGGTTAAATCAGTGGAATATCACATCGAACATCAACAACAAGTTCTCCAACTCTTAAAGGATAACCTAAATTTGTTACAAATTTGAAAGAAAAAACAGGAAGATCAACATCGTAGCGAGAGAAGTTTTGATGTAGTATACTTGGTATTTTTACAGCTACAACCATACAAACAAATTTCCCTCAAGCAAGCTAAGAAGGATAATAAATTATCGCCAAAGTATTATGGTCCTTACAAGGTGTTGCAAAATATTGGTATTATGGCATACAAATTGGAGCTTCTTGCTTCTTCATGAGTGCATCCAGTTTTCCATGTTTCATGCATAAAGAAGGTTATAGGTGAAAAACTTCCAGTTCAAACAATATTTCCAGAACTTGATGAGGAAGGAAAAATCGTATTGGAACCTGAAGCAGTCACGTAAACAAGAACTCGACAACTAAGAAATCGATCAATTGCAAAGTATCTCATCAAGTGGAAGAACTTACCCACTGAAGATTCTACATATGAGGATGAGAATTTTATACAAAAGCATCCAGAGCTACTCAAGAATTGAGGGCAACATTTTTTTGAAGGAGAGGGGCATGTTAGGTCCCTATATTACTAGTGTAGTCCCTTATTGTTGTTAGTGTATCCCCCTTATTGTTATTGTTTTACCCCTGTAACCCCCATATTGTTATTATTATGCCCTTACATTATTATTGTTAGGTTGGTTAGGATTATATAGTGACCCCATGGACTCCTATATATAGAAGTATGTTTTTTCATTTGTACCATCCAAGAATTTTTCATTTATTTAATGTAAATTAGTTTTCCCCCTCGAAGTGGTTGAATTCTAAGGCATTGATCTCTCTTTTCTTCTACTTTTGGAGTTGGTTTCATAACAAACATGTCACAAATATCTTAAATACTCTGTCTGAAATTTCTCAAGAAGAATGTTCCACATCATCAGAAATACATCCTGCCACAAAGAAAACCTGAACTAAAAAAGAAAAAGAATAAGGAAGTGGTTTGATGCATCTGATGGACGTGAGCAACTCGATTTTCAGATAAGACAAATTCCTACCGTATGCAGGATTGGATATGGCACATCCGAAATATAGCCCACAGATTTTCCTAAAAGAAGGAAAATGCTTAGTATGCACTATATTCAACACATCTTATGCCACAAAGCATCCTTTGTATTGTATCTCTAACCTTACACCCTGTTATTTCATCATTTTCACTCTGTATTTAGATTAAATTTATATTTTCATGTTAGTATAATAGTTAATAAATGAAGAGCTTCCATTTTCATGTGCTTAATGTTATATGATGAATTTTGGATGGAAGTCACTTATATAATATTGTGTGTTTCTTAGATGCAAATTCTGGATTCTTACATTCCTCCGATGAAGAAACGTGTCCCCAAGTAGAGCCAGATGTTGACCATGTTGAATTTCCGTGACCTTGGGTCTAGGTTAGAGTCTTAAATCACTAATGCTACCAAAACAAGAATCTCAACCATAAACTACTTTGCACAGCAGAAAATATAAAGCAATAAATCACATACACACAATATACACAGTTTTAAACAAAATTGTACAATAACGTACAATCACCAATCTTCGTTATATTAAACCAAATATGAATAATATAACGATCTATGGTAAATAAGATACAATGAAAAAATCGATGTTGTATCTCGTCCTACTGGTCATTTGCACCCGTGCTACTCACTAGTAGTGCCTTAGTCCATGAAGGCATTTACACATTGAGACTCTAGAAGGGTAGACACCTAACATTGATGCACGTCTATCTCTAGAGTGTATATGGACTAATTCAACCTGCTATATAGGTTGGCCAATACCCAAGCTTCAAACTGCCAAGCTAGAAACAACTTTTGTCCATCAATGTGTTGCACTTCGACATTGATCTCCACCCAATCTTCAGTTTCTCTTTGTCCTTCAAGGTAGCTCATCTAGGGCTACTTTGGGTAGCCAATGTGTTTCCCTCCAACAGACCTATGGCACCCAATCTTGGCACTACTAAATCTGCTCCTAGTATGATATTTCGCTACCTCGAAAGGTCATACACTTGGCTTCAACAAGCTGCACAATAATGTAATCCAATCTCGTCATGACTTGACCCAACACTCCTCCCAAACACACTGATGTCCTTCACTATTAGTTGTTTCTCCTGCAATACTGGTTATGGCGCAATATGCATCCCTTAACCTCTACGATGTCAGCAATATACACCCTTATAGGGTTACGGTCCACCTAGAAAAGACCCTCCAAGCACCATGTTGTCCCTTTTCTGCCTCAAACACTTCAAAACTGCCTTGGAATAGACTAAAGTTTCTTGTCATGGCCTTCAGCCTAGCTCAAAAACTTTTTGTAAGCTTCGATCTCTGGAACATGTCCAAACAAACACCCCCAATCAGTTACATTTTCCTCTTCTCCTCCTCATCCTAGCTGTCTTCTCTTTCCAACACCAATCCGCACTCAAAACATCCTATATGGATTTTTCATCAGCCCATAAAACAAAGCCAAGAATTTTTTGTACTTATAGCTCGTCTCCACATTGTTTTATGGGAGACCCCTTCACACTGTAATATCTCCCTTTTGTTATGGTTTATCTCCTTCTTCCCACCGAGTTTCCCTAGAGGATGTGTTGCCCAAACTTGGATGCTCTAATGGTCTCAAATCATCCTTAATTTATAGCCATTAAGGCTCAATGAATTTGCTTGAAGTGACACATCTATTGGACCACTTTTACACCAAGCATACATGACTTGGTAACCAATAATTACATTTTCGACTTCAAAAAATTATTTCTCTCTAACGACAACTTGGATTTGGACGATTCTCGATGCGTTAGAATCATATCGCCGAGCACTATCATCCTCATCCATCACATGTCATACTCCCATCACAGTTTTGGCCCAAATCACGATGGGGGAAAAAAACCACACTTGGGTTCCAAGCCCACAAGCTTCCCTTGTGGTGCTTTTCCCTCCAAACCCTGAAACCTAGGGCTTGGAGTACCTCCCAAGCTACACAAATCAACAATCTCACTTAGAGAGGGAGGTACCTCCATGACTAAGAAGTACTTTGTCATCATCATCATCATAGTGAACTACACCTTGCTTAGAAGTGTCACTGTCATTAGAAGCCTCCTACTTATTTTTCTTCTCCTGTCTCACCATGACTCCTTCTTTCTAGATGTGGAAGCACCCTTGCTCCCCACTGACTAACTTCTCTTCTTGGGCTACATGTTCTCCCTCTGAATCTACAAGCTCCCTCTAGAACTCAACTACCTATGAGCCTCAGGAACCTGGACCTTCTCTGCAAAGTGTACCTTCTTCTTGGGAACCTGTACCTTCTTCTCTGAAGCCTGCACCTGCACCTACTCCTACTTCTCTAGAACTTGTACCTATCTCCGCTTCCTCCCATGATCCTCAGGCCTTCCCGTCAACCTATAGAGACCATAATCCCTGACTCTAAGTACAATCCCATCAAACTTAGAGCCGATAGGACTGAGTCTTGCCTTCCCATCCTAGAACAAGACCTCAAACCCCTTCCTCTCCATCATCAAGATGGAAATCACATTATATCTAAGTATCGATAGAAAAATTACATCCTAGACCCACATCATACGTCTTATATTTGTCCTGAATGGCACAACTCCCAATCCTTAGATCTTCAACTGACTCTTTTCGCCCAACACAATGTGAAACTTTGAGTCCCATTCAGCTAGAGTCTCAAAAACCTCTTGTGACCCTGTCATGTGCTTCATCACACCACTATCCACATACCATCCATCCTCTTGAACAGTACCCTGCGAGAAATGAGAAACCATAGAAATTTCTTTCTCTTCCAATGTCTTGGTGAGATCATCCATCTCTACTGAAGTGGCAACTCCGACGACTTGTTTTCCTTTCCTCCTCTTCCCATCATCTCTTGTCTTCAATGGAAATCTCGACAAAAAATGACCCATCTCGCCACAATTGAAACACTCAATTTTACTCAAGTACTTCTTTGGCTTACCCTTCATTATCGAAGCAAGAGCCATGTCCTCATCTGCCTTCCTCGATGGGTCAATATCCTTGTATCGTAACTTTTCCTGAATGAAGTCATCCCACAGTCTATTCCAGTCTGGCAGCTTCTCCCTGGCAACGATTCCTTTGATGAAGGGCTTTCATTCCTCGGTAAACCCTTGCAAGGCAATCCTTACCATCTATGCATCTGAAACTTTGACACTGACAACAACAAGCTCATATTAAACATGAGACAACCTCATCAGATACGAAGTTGTTCCTTCACCCTTAAACATCTTGATAGACTTCAACTTATCTTGTAATACCAATACCCGGTACTCATTCTTATTCTTGAACAAATTATGAAGAGCCATCCACATCTCATGTGCATTGTTCTTCCTAGAAAAATTAGGTATTAAGGAATCCCTCATACCATCAAGGATGATCAACCTTGCTTTCGTATCCAAATATTCCCATATATCCATCTTCTTAGGGTCGATTGGTTGCCTGACCTCTTTCTTGTCAAACTCCTAGACCTTGTTGATCTGCAAGACCAACTTGATCCTTTCCTTCCAAGGAGTATAGTTGTAGAATAGTTCTAAGATGTCCTCATATCAGAGACCTGCCTACAACTTCGACATTGTAGTGACTCCTTCACTCACAATGTGACCAACTCCCTCTCACGTTGTACTTCATTGTGAAAACTCTGATTTACTGACTTCCAAAGTAGCTTAGACACCCTTTGATACCATGTTGAATTTTTGTGACCTTGGATCTAGGTTAGAGTCTTAAATAAATGACGCTACCAAACCAAAATATCAACCATAAACTAATTTAGACAGTGAAAAATATAAAGCAGTAAGTCACATATGCACAATATACACAGTTTTAAACAAAATTGCACAATAATTTACAATCACCAATATTTGTTATATCAAACCAAATCTGAATAATAAAAAATTATATGGTATACAATATACAATGACAAACTTGATGTTGTATCTCGTCATGTCGGTCCTTTGCACCCGTACTTCTCACTAGTAGTGCCTTAGTCCATCAAGGCATCTACAAATTGAGACTCTAGGAGGGCTGCCACCTAACACTAATGCATGACCATCTGTAGAGTGTACATGGGCTGATTTAATCTGCTCTCTAGGCTGGCCAATACCCGAGCTCGAAACTGGTAGACTAGCAACAAATTTCGTCCATCAAAGTGTTGCACTTTGGCACCGATCTTCACCCAACCTTCAGTTGCTCTTCTTCCTTCAAGATAGCTCATCTAGGGCTAATTTGGGTAGCCAAAATGTTGTACTCCAATAGACCTATGGCACCCAATCTCATCACTGTTGAATCTACTCCTAGTATGACACTTCACCACCTTAGAAGATCATACACTTTCCCTCAAGAGGCTACACAATAATCTGATCGAATCCGGTCACGACTTAACTTAAAACTCCTCCCAAACACTTTTTTGTCCTCCATTGTTAGTTGTTACTCCTACAATACTGGTTAGGGTACAGTATGCAGCCCTTAACCTCCACGATATCAACAATATATACCCTTCTACAGATGCGGTCCACCTAGAAAAGACCCTCCAAGCACCACGTTGTCCCTTTTCTACCTAAAACACTTCAAAGTTGCCTTGGAATAGCCTCAAGTTGCTTTCTATGGTCTGCAGCCTAGCTCAACAACTTTTTGTAGCCTTCGGTCTCCTCAACAAGCCCAAACAAACACCCACAATTAGTTGTGTTATTCTCCTATCCTCCTCGGCCTAGTTGTCTACTCTTTCCAGCACCAATCGACGCTCAAAATAACCTCTACGGATATGTCATCAGTTGTAAGGTCCCACCTTACCAACCATAAATAATATAGAGAAGTAGAGGTCACATTAATCACTAATACTCTCTTTTTTTGTAACATTACTAACTTGGTTATCATGTAATCATGTTCCTTCATTTATTTCAATATACAAGAATATCACATAAGAAGTCAGGATAACTTTCCCTTAAAACTAATTCCAAAACACATTTCCTCTCAATTATAAAAGATGATACCATGTTCTCTTTTCATACTTTTACATGAGCTCTAAGTAAGATTTGGAATAAATTCCACCATAATGCCATCTGCGAACATTAAGTTAGATCAACCTATCTAATTTCATAAATTATGCTAAATAAGCTACAATTATTGACTCTTGATATCATAACAACAAAAGTATCATTCTTATATTACAAAAATCACATATACATGTATGAGTATTAACCTACCTATAACAAGGTAACTGAGGGAAGAATATACCTCTCTTCATTAGTAAATCTAATAAATATGATATGTTTATGAAATGGAATCACAAAATATATTGACCCAAAAACATTTCCAAGCTCCTCAATTAAAAATTTCTCAATATTAATTATTATGGAAATGCTTTAATCATGAAAATTGTATAATGAATGTTGCAGCAAGAGCAACTCCTATTACCAATTCAAGAGCATATTATTCTTTTGAAAGTGCCAAATAAAACAATGGACTTGCCAAAATTGAGCACACCAGTTGTTTTGTATAGCCATTAAAACATAATATTGCACCCCTGAATACATGCAATGTAGATGAAACTTATTATGCTCACTTGGATAAAATCCAACAAAATTAGTCACAGTAAAATTATTTCCAACAACAACCCTTTTCTTTAATGAAAGATTTAGATATTAAAAGTAACAACTATCATATTCTCTATTCACACTTCAGTGTTTTATTAGATTCATTTTCACATTCATAAAAGCTTGATGACATAGGGAGCTACATCCATTAAATAATCTATCCATAAATTTTCTAGTACATAAAAGCTACAGTAAGTAGGACATTTACTCTAACAACTTATATGCACAAAAACTACATCCATTGAAGTTTTGACAAACACTTTGCAAGCATGCAATCTATAACCTACAACCATTGAGGCCTTTTGAAAAACACTTTGAAAACTTGCAATCTATATCCATTGAGGCCTTTTGACAAACACTTTGAAAACATGCAATCTACAGCCATTGAGGCCTTTTGACAAACACTTTGCAAGCATGCAAACAATCTACAACCATTGATACATTTTTTCAAACACTTGGAAGCCATAATCTCTTAAGGAAATTTGACATGAATCTAATATTCTCCCTCAACCTATTTAGCTCATAAATTTTATAAATTAATTCTTCAAATCACAAAATATTAAAACACAGGCTAAATTATCTTCTTTTTTTCATCCAAAACTTGACAACAAGTGCACACAGTGGGAAGCAACAATTTGCAAAATCGCTCAGAATTATGATCTGGGTTTGGAAAAGTGTGTTTTTGGAATCACGTCGGGGGTTACAAATCCTTTTGGTATGGATACCTCATGATTTTAATATGAATCTCAACAGACACACTCAGGGATGTGATTTATTAAAACAACAACAACAAAAATTCCTACTGCCTCATTTATCAATTTTTTTCAAACACCTAGTGTGAAAACTTCAACTACAACTATACATGGAGAAATAAAACTCAAATTTATGCTGATATTATATTTTCATCAACTCATGAAAACTTTCTATGAGCAAAAATTCATTATAAGCTGAACTTAAGAACTTTAACAACACACACTAGACATTTGGCGTAAATTCTGACACTTTGGTTCCGACACTTTTGACCAAATGTTGGAAATTTCCCCAAATTTTATTAATTTTTCAAATCCCTCCCACAAATGTCGCTATACCGACGTTTGGAGATAAGTGTCGGTATTGCGACACTTAGAGGTTAGTGTCGGTCTTGCGACGTTTGTAGAAAAGTGTCAGAATTGCGTCAATTTGGGCAACAACGTTGGAATTGCGACGGATTAGAGCTAAGTGTCGCCATTGCGACATTTGTAGGAAAGCATCGCTATTGCGACACTTTGGGAAAAAGTGTCAGAATTGCGATGGATTAGAGGTAAGTGTCGCTCTTGCGATGTTTAGATGAAAGCGTCGCTATTGCGATGGTTTGGAAATTAATTTCTTTGGCCTCTCCTTTAATAAATAATAATCTAACGTGGGTCCCCTTTTTGAATGGTTGGAGCAACATAATAAGATATCTTTAGTTGACATATCACATTGTGATGAATATGGAAGGTGGTTACAATGGGACTTCTAAGGAGTTTCATAAAATATTAAAGACGTGATGCACTCACTCCTTGGTTCACTTTTAATGTGTGCCCCCAACCATGGTCGTGCGCACTGTGTCGTGCAGTGTGAGGTCGCCCGACCAGGCACGTTCAAGTTAGGTCGTTTCGTTCGAGGGTGCCTATATCATTTTTGCTAAGTTGTGACTGCCCGGGTGCCTTGTGCATGTTCGGGTGGCCCGTTTGTTGTTTTCTCCCTTGTGGTATCGTTCGTTCGGGCACGTCGTGTTGCGCCATGTGAGGTCGCTCGACCAGGCACGTTCAGGTCAGGCCGTTTCGTTCGAGGGCTTTCGTATCAATTTTGCTAAGTTGTGACTACCCGAGTGCCTTGTGCATGTTCAGGTGCCCTGTTTTCCGTTTTCTCCCTTGTGGCATCATTCGTTCAGGCGCGTCGTGTCGCGCCGCGTGAGGTCGCCCGACTGGGCGTGTTCGGGTAGGGTCGTTTCATTTGAGGGCACCCGTATCAGTTTTGCTAAGTTGTGACCACCCGAGTGCCAGCTTGTGCGCGTTCGGGTAGCCTATTTTCCATTTTCTCCCTTGTGGCATCATTCGGTCGGGCGCGTCGTGTCCCACAATGTGAGGTCACCCGACCTGGAATGTTCAGGTCGGGTCGTTTCGTTCGAGGGAACCCATATCAGTTTTGCTAAGTTGTGACCGCCCGGGTGCCTTGTGCATGTTCGGGTGGCCCGTTTGCCGTTTTCTCACTTGTGGCATCATTCGTTTGGGCACGCCATGTCACGCCGTGTGAGGTCGCCCGACTGGGCGCGTTCAAGTCGAGTCGGGCCCTTTCATTCGAGGGCGCCCGTATCAGTTTTTCTAAGTGGTGACTGCTCGGGTGCCTTGTGCACATTCAGGTGGCCCGTTTTCCATTTTTTCCCTTGCGGCATCGTTCGATCAGGCGTGCCGTGTGAGGGCGCCCGACCGGGCGCGTTCGGGTCGGGCCGATTCATTCGAGGGTGCCCGTATCAATTTTGCTAAGTTGTGATTGCCTGGGTGCCTTGTGCACATTCGGGTGGCCCATTTGTCGTTTTCTCCCTTGTGGCATCATTCGGTTGTGTGCACTGTGTCGCCCCGTGTGAGGTCGCCCGACTGGGTGTGTTCGAGTCGGGTTGAGCCATTTCATTCGAGCGCGCCCTTGTCAGTTTTGCTAAGTTGTGACTACCCAGGTCCCTTGTGCACGTTTGGGCGGCCTGTTTTCCATTTTATCCCTTGTGGCATCGTTCATTCAGGCGCGTCGTGTGAGGTCGCCCGACCAGGAGCGTTCAAGTCGGGTCGGGCCGTTTCGTTCGAGGGCACCCGTATCAGTTTTGCTAAGTTGTGACTGCCTGGGTGCGAGCTTGTGCATGTTCAAGCGGCCTATTTGTCGTTTTCTCCCTTGTGGCATCGTTCGGTGGGGCGCGTCGTGTCGCGCAGTGTGAGGTCGCCCGACCGGGCACATTCAGGTTAGGTCGTTTCGTTCGAGGGCACTCATATCAGTTTTGATAAGTTGTGACCACTCGTGTGCCTTCTGGACGTTCGAGTGGCCCATTCGTTGTTTTCTCCCTTGTGGCATCGTTTGGTCGTGCGCGCCGTGTGAGGTCGCCCGACTAGGCGCGTTCGGGTCAGGTCGGGCCATTTCATTGGAGGGCGCATGTATCAGTTTTGCTAAGTTGTGACCACCCGGGTGCCTTGTGCATGTTCGGGTAGCCCGTTTACCATTTTCTCCCTTGTGGCATCGTTCGGTCGAGCGCGTCGTGTCGCACCGTGTGAGGTTGCCCAACCGGGTGCGTTCGGGTCGAGCCAATTCGTTTGAGGGCGCCCATATCAATTTTGCTAAGTTGTGACCACCCGGGTACCTTATGCACATTCGGGCGGCCCGTTTTTAATTTTCTTCCTTGTGGTATCATTCAGTCGGGCGCGTCGTGTCGCGCCGTGTGAGGTCGCCCGACCAGGCGCGTTTGGGTCGGTTCGGGCCGTTTCGTTCGAGGGCGCCCATATTAGTTTTGTTAAGTTGTGACCGCCTGGGTGCCTTGTGGACATTTGGGTGGCCCATTTTCCGTTTGCTCCTTGTGGCATCATTCAGTTGGGTGAGCCATGTCATGCCATGTGAGGGCGCCCGACCGGGCGCATTTGGGTCGGGTCGATTCGTTCTAGGGCGCCTGTATTAGTTTTTCTAAGTTGTGACCATCTGGGTGCCTTGTGCATGTTTGGGTGGCCTGTTTTCTGTTTTCTCCCTTGTGGCATCGTTCGGTCAGGCACGCCGTGTCACGTCGTGTGAGGTCGCCCGACCAGGCGTGTTTGGGTCGAGTCGGGCCATTTCGTTCGAGGGCGCCCGTATCAGTTTTGCTAAGTTGTGACCACCCAGGTGCCTTGTGCATGTTCGGGTGGCCCGTTTTCCATTTTCTTCCTTGTGGCATCGTTCGATCGGGCATGTCATGTCGCACCGTGTGAGGTCGCTCAACCGGGCGAATTCGGGTCGGGCCGAGCCGTTTCGTTCTAGGGCGCCCATATCAATTTTGCTAATTTGTGACCACCCGGGTGCATTGTGCACGTTCGAGCAGCCCGCTTTCCATTTTCTCCCTTTTGGCATTGTTTGGTCGGGCGCACTATGTGAGGTTGCCCGACTGGGTATGTTGAGGTCGGGTCGAGTCGTTTCGTTCGAGGGCGCCCATATTAGTTTTGCTAAGTTGTGACCGCCCGGGCCCCTTGTGCACATTCGGGCGTCCCGTTTGCCGTTTTCTCCCTTGTGGGATCATTCGGTCAGGCACGCCGTGTCACGCCATGTGAGGTCGCCCGACCAGGCGCGTTCGGGTCAGATTGGGCCATTTCGTTCGAGGGCGCCCGTATCATTTTTGCTAAGTTGTGACCGCCCAGGTGCCAGCTTATGCACATTCAGATGGCATGTTTGTCATTTTCTCCCTTGTGGCATCGTTCGGTCGAGCATGCCGTGTGACGCAGTGTGAGGTCGCCTGACCGGGCACATTCAGGTCGGGTCGTTTCGTTCGAGGGCGCCCGTATCATTTTTACTAAGTTGTGACCGCCTGGGTGCCTTGTGCATGTTCGGGTGGCCCATTTGCCATTTGATCCTTTGTGACATTGTTCGATCGAGCACATCGTGTCGTGCCATGTGAGGTCGCCCGTATCATTTTTGCTAAGTTGTGACCGCCCAAGTACCTTGTGCACATTCGGGTGGCCCATTTTTCATTTTCTCCCTTATGGCATTGTTCAGTCGGGCGCACCATGTGAGGGCGGCCGACCAGGCGCGTTCGGGTCGGGCCGATTTGTTTGAGGGCGCCTATATCAGTTTTGTTAAGTTGTGACCGCTCGGGTGCCTTGTGCACGTTCGGGTGGCTCGTTTTCTGTTTGATCCCTTGTGGCATCGTTCGGTCAGGCACGCCGTGTCGCGTCGTGTGAGGTCGCCCAACCGGGCACGTTCAGGTTGGGTCAGGCCATTTCGTTTGAGGGCGCCCATATCAGTTTTGCTAAGTTGTGACCACCCAGGTGCCTTGTGCACGTTCAAGTGGCCCATTTTCCATTTCCTCCCTTGTAGCAGTATTTGGTCGGGTGCGCTGTGTTGCGTCGTGTGATGGTGCCTGACCTGGCACATTCGGGTCAGTCCGATTCATTCGAGGGCACCCGTATCAGTTTTGCTAAGTTGTGACCACCCGGGTGCCTTGTGCACGTTCGAGCAGTCCATTTGTTGTTTTCTCCCTTGTGGCATCATTCGGTCGGGCGCACCGTGTCGCGCCATGTGAGGTTGCCCGACCAGGCGCGTTCGAGTCAGGTCAGGTCGTTTCATTTCATTCGAGGGCGCCCGTATCAGTTTTACTAAGTTGTGACCGCCCAAGTGCCTTGTGCACGTTCGGGTGACTCGTTGTTTGTTTTCTCCCTTGTGGCATCGTTCGGTCGAGCGCACCATGTCACGCCGTGTGAGGTCGCCTGACCGGGCGCATTCAGGTCGGGTCGAGTTGTTTCGTTCGAGGGCACCTGTATCAATTTTGCAAAGTTGTGACTGCCTGGGTGCCTTGTGCACGTTCGAGCAACCCATTTTCTATTTTCTCCCTTGTGGTATTGTTCAGTCGGGCGCGTCGTGTGAGGTCGCCCGACTGGGCACGTTCGGGTCGGGTCCGGCCATTTCGTTCGAGGGCATTCGTATTAGTTTTGCTAAGTTATGACCGCCCGTGTGCCTTGTGCATGTTCGGGTGGCCCGTTTGTCATTTTCTCCCTTGTGGAATTATTCGGTCGGGCGCATCGTGTCGCGCCATGTGAGGGCGCCCGACCAAGTGCTTTCGTGTCGGGTTGATTCACCCTAGGGCACCCGTATCAGTTTTGCACCATCAATACATGGGTATGGTTTCTGGACTAGTCATGAGGTGTAGTCTGGTTATTAAGACTTCATCAAATGGCCATTCTTCGGACTTAAATTGTGTGACAACACTGTGGCTGAATTTGAAACTAGAGATTGAACATACATTTGGTTTGATTGCAATAGAAATTTTCATCAATAAATGTAAAGCAATGGCTAACAAACACTATAAATTAATAAATAAATAAGACGTGGCAACAAGCTGCAACAATACTTACAAAATTTTTACAGTGAGGCACAAAGAATAAGCAACTAATTTAACCCCTAACCCATTTAACCCCTAACCATAAACCTCTAAACCCTTAACCCCTAACCCTTAAACCCTTAACCCCTAACCCATTTAACCCACTAAACCTCTAGTAAACCCCTAACCCATTTAAACCCCTAAACCCTAAACCTATAAAGCCTTAACCCTTAACCCCTTAAACCCTAAACCATTAAACGCTTAACCCTAACCCCTTAAACCCTAATTCCTGACCCCTAACCCATCTGACCCCCTAAAACCTATCCCCATTAGCCCCTAACTTCTAACCCCTAAAATCCTTAACTGTTAAATCCCCTAACCCCCTATACCCCTAACCCATTTAACCTCATAAACCCTAAACCTATAACTCCTTAACCCCTATTAACCCATTAAATCCTAATTCCCAACCCCTAACCCATTTAACCCCCTAAACCATAAACCTCTAAACCCCTAACCCATTTAACCCTTAAAACCTAAGCCTCTAAACCCTTAACCACTAACCCTTAAACCCTTAACCCCTAACCCATTTAACCTCCTAAACCCCTAAACCCCTAACCCATTTAACCCCCTAAACCCTAAACCTCTAAACCCTTAACCCCTAACCCCTTAAACCCTATTTCCCAACCGGCCTAACCCATTTAACCCCCTAAATCTCTAACCCATTTAACCCCCTACCCTAACCCTTAACCCAAAAATTCCTTAACTACTAAATCCCCTAACCCCCTAAACCTCTAAACCCCTATAACCCATTTAAACCCCTAAACCCTAAATCTCTAAACCCTAATTCCCGACCCCTAACCCATCTAACCCCTAAAACCTAACCCCGTTAGCCCCTAACTTCTAACCCTTAAAATCCTTAACTGCTAAATCCCCTAACCTCTAAAACCCTAACCCATTTAACCCCTAAACCCCAAACATCTAACCCCTAAACCCCTTAACCCCTTGATCTTCCAGGGGCCGGTTACCTTGATATTAACAGTGGTGTATTTATACTCCTTCTGAATAACCAATAAAGGGTCAAGGAAATTGACCAATATGTAGTCAAGTTTTATCTTATCCATCTCTGGGGTAAGCTTCTTTTCAGCTAACTCCACTGCTTTTGATCTCAATTTTTCCAATTGCTTCCTTCTCTCATATGATACCTGAGCCTTTGCCTTTCTCTTCCCTTCTAATTCTGTAATAGTGTCATAGTGATGCCATCCAACTTCTTTGGAAAGCCTTCCTAGCAGACAATACTTGTGACCTGGCTGAAGCCTCAACACTTTCAAAGCATCTGGAATGACCTCTCTCTTCCCCAATCTCCCTCTCTCTCTCAATCTCGCTCTCTCTCTCTCTCTCTCTCTCTCTCTCTCTCTCTCTCTCTACCCTTCAATCCTCTCATAGCTATATCCCTCCCTCTATCCTTCTTTCTACCCCCCCTTCCATATTTGTGTAACTATCTCCCTCTCTTACCCTTCTCTACCTCTCTCACTCCTCTCCCTCTCTCTCTCTCAGCTGTTCCATTCCTTCTCTCCCCTCTCCTTCAATTTATCTCCATATCTCCCTTGTGACTCCCCTTGTCTTGCCACCTCTATGAATCTATGTCTTTATAATTATTCCTTCTCATATATAGAGAGATTTAATATATATCATGACATAGTGGGACCTACGATTGGGTTAATTTCGCCTTTTTGGCAATGTTAAAATGGTTAATCTTCGATAGACAAAATGTAGATCAAATATTTCATCAAAAAGAGGGAACCATACCCTATATTCTTCCAGGCTATGCCTATCAGTCGCTTGGCCTCTTCTTTCTCTCACATGAATGTAGTCTTGCTTGACTGGTATAGAAGAAGGTTTCGCATTATAAACTATTTGTTTGGGACAAATTTTAGTTGTTTCAACACTTCTACATTCTAATTCAAGCTTATCCTTTAAACCATATTAGTCTTTTGTACTCTCTTTAACTTTGTAGTTCTTTCCATTCCTCTCAGTCACATATGTTTCCTTGGTCTGTTAAGGGACAAGGTCGACAACATTAGGATGTTTTTGCAATAAACAAGGGTATTTCCAGGACACAGTCAAGTGGAGCAAGAGTATAAGAGCCAAATTTCTCATGATTGTGGGACACTCGAACTTAAGATTTTCTGGAGTAGTCATGAGGTGCAGTCTAGTTATTAAGACTTCATCAGATGGCCATTCTCTGGACTTAAATCGTGTGACAACACTGTGGCTGAGTTTGAAACAGTAGATTGAACATACATTTGGTTTGATTGCAATAGACATTTTCATCAATAAATGTAAAGCAATGGCTAAAAAATACTATAAATTAATAAATAAAGAAGACATGGAAACAAGCAACAATACTTACAAAATTGTTACATTGAGACGCAAAGAATAAGCAACTAATTTAACCCCTAACCCATTTAACCTCTAAACATCCCTTAACCTCTAACTCCTAAACCCTTAACCCCTAACCCATTTAACCCCCTAAACCCCTAGTAAACCCCTAACCCATTTAACCCCCTAAACCTTAAGCCTATAAACCCTTAACCCCTTAAACCCTAAACCATTAAACCCTTAACCCTAACCCCTTAAACCCTAATTCCCAACCCCTAACCCATCTAACCCCCTAAAACCTAACCCCATTAGCCCCTAACTTCTAACCCCTAAAATCCTTAACTGCTAAATCCCCTAACCCCCTAAACCCCTAACCCATTCAACCCCCTAAACCCTAAACCTATAACCCCTTAACCCCTAACCCATTAAACCCTAATTCCCAACCCCTAACCCATTTAACCCCCCTAAACCATAAACCTCTAAACCCATAACCCATTTAACCCCTAAACCCTAAACCTCTAAACCCTTAACCACTAACCCTTAAACCCTTAACCCCTAACCCATTTAACCCCCTAAACCCCTAAACTCCTAACTCATTTAACCCCTAAACTCCTAACTCATTTAACCCCAAAAATCCTTAACTACTAAATCCCCTAACCCCCTAAACCTCTAAACCCATATAACCCATTTAAACCCCTAAACCCTAAACCTCTAACCCCTTAACCCCTAACCTCTAGCTAGCTAAAAACCTTAACTGCTAAATCCCCCAAGCCCCTAAACCTCTAATGCGCGCCTAACCCATTTAACCCCTAACCCATTAAACACTAATTTACCCAAACCAGTTTAAATTATTTAATTTATTAAGTTTTAATTTCTAAAGAGATTTTTAAGGTGTTTAATTCATTTATGTATTCAAAAATTGATTATAAACAATAAGAAATCACAATCTTGATATTGTCAGATTTCAATCAAAAAAACCATTTTATCTATTAATTAGACTACACTATTATTTATTATAGAAAATGTATCTAATTTGAATGAATGAATACATATATTACTATCATTAAAGAAAAAAAATGTAAATTTCACTTTTAAAGTAATACTTAAAAATAAGGAAAAAATAATACATAAATTATAAAGAAAAAATATATATATAAAAAAAAGAGATTAAAACTCCAAATATTTAAAATACAACATAATTTAATAGTGTCAAGTTTAAAAATCGTTTTAATAAAGCATGATGATTTAGTAGGGTAGAAGGATTACTATATGCAAAAATCAATCCATTATTTACTCATATAACTTTAATTGCTTCTCAAAAAGATATGTTTTATTTTTTTGATTGTAAATATTTTTAAACAATCAAAATAAACAAACATTTAATTATTTAGAAATTATTTTAATTATTTTAAAATGATTATAATTATTAATAAATATTTATTTTTAAATTAATTTGAGTGGCCTTAAAAAAAACACACGTGTTTCATTTCAAAATGTCAAAAATTTTCAAATATCAAAAGTTTTAATTTCCCTCATTCATTTCCCTCCAGTTGCATGGTTTGTCTAGGGAAGGAGGGAGGATCTGATCCAAATCTGAGTTGGGTCGATAGAAAAAATGCCAGAGATCCTTCACATTCAGGGGGGCCAATGTGGCAACCAGATCGGCTCCAAGTTCTAGGAAGTGGTATGTGATGAACACGGGATGGATCCTACTGAGAGATAACAGGGCACTTCAGATCTACAGCTTGAAAGGGTTATGGACAGGTCTTCAGAACTAATAACTTCGTTTTTGGCCAATCTGGGGTTGGAAACAACTGGGCCAAGGGGCATTACATGGAAGGAGCCGAGCTCAATGATTATGTGCTTGATGTCGTTAGGAAGGACACTAAGAACTATGATTGCCTGCAAGGTATGTGTCTTTTTCAGATTCGAATCCTTGACCTTGTGTTTTTGAAATGTAGGATTTCATTTGCTAAAATGATGTGGGTTTTTGTTGTGTACAGGGTTTTTGTTTTGTTGTGTGGGTTTTTGTTGTGTTGGTTTTTTATTACCTAGATTTCGTATTTTTATCACCAATTAGATTTTCAGTTAATATGTCAAATGTATCTTATAAAATTTTCTTCCTTGTGATATTTCTTTGTCTGCGAAAAATTCTTGGTGTGAGAAGTTTTTCGATGAAGATATTAGGGTTGATGTGCTTTACCCTGCAAATGAGCAGTATGTATGCTGCTTGTCGGTTAACTGAATGCGATCTAAAGACTAAGGATCATTCACAGCTAAACTAACAGAAGAAAAAAAAAAGGAGAATTTTGCAAGATGAAGAACTACTGATGAAGTTTCCTCAAAGATCAGTGCTAGATTAAGTCATAAAAAGTCCCAATCTGAAGCCATAGAGTGTTTTCATCCGTGACTCTGCAAGTCCCAATCTCCAGCTGCAGAGGTACGATCTCGTTCATGCTTTATGTTTTTTTTTTAATGCATGAAGTAAACTGTTGATGTGATTCTCTGTGATGCCAAATTTGATGACGAGTCTGATGCACATAATACTTGATGCGAAATGAGGAATTTGTCTAAGAGGTTACAAGTCTTATTATTGCTAGCCGCCGTATGGTGAAAACAACTTGTTTTTCAAGACGGTCGAGTTTTACCCTTTTATGTATTTTTCGTTAAATGGGTGCCTTTGGTATGACAAAAAATGAAATTTTTCCCATCATTATGTTTCGATGGGTTTTAGATTGTCCCGTAATTCTTGGAAAAATTAAATATCAACATCATGAAGAACGATTCACCAGAAGGCTTGAAGCCACAATCATGGATTGACCAACTCTTGCAAGATCTTTAGGTATAAATAGCCAAGGAAATAAAAAGCTGGTGGCATTATAGACTTCTTGCCATTATGCCTGTACATAAGCCTAAATACAAGAATTGGATAGGTATTGGCAAGGAAACTTCTAGACTTTAATTATCAACCACTTACCCACTTGTAATTGACCAAGTTGTCCACTTTGTATTTAAGCAATGCATCCAAACATTCCTTGCTGCTTCATCATACAAGGCATTGGTATACTGATTACAGTCTTGCATTTGCAGCTATTATCCAGTATTCATCTGGTTAATTCCTGCAGAACTGTACCATTCATTATGAATATATGGGCTACAGAGAATCAAGATTGATCCCATCCAAACATTATATGCAGGTGAGATATATTTCCTGTTGGTTGTAGTTCTTCATGTTATACTTTAAGAGCATGATTATTGTTTCGATCACTAATAATGCGTACCTAAGGTACTATTATGGATGAATTAAATTTATATCAATAAAACTATAAATTGTTACAGAAAAGAAAACCATGAAATATTAATTGAACCAACAAGCTCAAGGATGGCTTAGGCAAAAGAAAAGGGTCACTCTTAGAATTCTTCATTTGTAAACATTGTTAGTTTCTCACTTGCCAAGCTTGTAAAAATGTACAGTAAATGTGAGTACAAAGATCTCAGGTTCAAATCCCTAATTTTTTATCCGTGAACACCTGCGTTCATGATGGATACAGGGGAGTGATTATTTTGGGGAAAAAAACCATAACTGACATTCTATTGATCTGTGTGTCCATACAGTTGGTGACTTGAACCACCTGATCTCTACAACCATGAGCGGAGTTACCTGTTGCCTAAGGTTTCCTGGTCAGATGAACTCAGATCAAATCCAGTGTACTGTAAAACGATCATTAATATATCTCTAAGGCTCAGTTACTATCAAACATCAATGTTGTTTCCATATCAATGTTAATAAGGGGACATATTGTTACAGGTAGAATAATTTTGCTAAGTGTTGTCAAATTTAATTTTGTTAAGTGAGGTCACACCTCAAAGTGTCACTGTTAAATTGTTGTCAATGTTTACACCATAATTGTATACATGGAGCTCTAAGGGACTACACATATGTTAATGAGATTAAGGTGTTTTGTGCTTGAATTATGATCATAAGGATACCCTAAGGATGGCCGAAGGTGATTGCATTAAAATTTCTTTCAAAATCTTACAAACACTCCAAACAAATCCTTGTTTACTAAGCCACAACTCAAAGAACTTTTCTACCCAAGGTTCACTATCCTAGAGGGCTGAGTGATGTTCATAAATGTCAGTATTAAAGGAGGGCTCATGGCCTTCGCAAGTCACAAGACTCATTTTTATATGTTACTGATGTCACAAAGATAATAATTGCTATTTCAGATTAGGTCATATGAACAAACTTTAGGTTCGATGCCCTAACAAGTCTCAAAACACATTCTAAGGATGTTCGAAAGGAGCATAACTAATTCCTCAATTTCTTCGTTGATCTGAGAAAGGGATCGTCATGAATTTATTGATTTTTTGTAGTTGATTATTTGATGAGGTCGAAATAATAGTACAATTAAAAACAAAGGGATTTTTTCATCCTTCACGCCTTCTCCAACACCTTCTCATCCTTCTACTTCAATTGGAGCCTCCCTCTGATATCAATCCCATGATCTGGTTGAAAGCAACAGAAATCCAATTGATTGCTATTCTAATTGCACAAAAAAATATAGGCATTGCAAGCGAAGAGAAGCATCAATGAGTAGCAATTAGAATAACAGAGTAAGTTCTAAACAAGCAAACACGTGAAACAGACTTGTAATTCTAGGTTCTAACAGACTTGTAATTCTATGTAAATATTAATTTTTTGACTTGTAACAGACTTGTAATTCTATGTAAATATTAAATTTTTTAAATTTGTTACAAATCAACGAAAATAATATGGATAACTATAATAAGGGATATTTACTACTCTCTAAATTGCTAGCAATGCATTCTTCCTTCATTTTATTGAAGGGTTTTATAAATTTAGGGACATGTGTTGAGTTTTCTTTACCCTTGTTTTAGCTTATAGAAATTTCATTGGAATGTAAGATCATAAGAAGAAGTTTCTTTTCTATTCTTATTGCAGTGGTAATTGGTACACAAGTTCACATTTGTTTTTCAAAGGGTGAAAAAGCTCCCAAATTGCATGGGAAAATTGATGTGAGAGGATTGGAGTTTCAAATTTTGGATGCACCATCATCCTTTTCTGTATGTGCCATGCATTGCTTCTGTTTTATTTTACACGTAGTGAATGCATTCTGTGGAAATGGAAGTGCCAGGGGGTTGCTTATCAATTCTGTTTTATGGGTTTGAGAGGTTTCAAGAACCTCATGGGAGATGTCAGGGAAGACTGCTGCAGCTATCAGTAGGGGTTTTTGTCCTATTGTTGGGCTTCCCTCTACTTTCCTTCAATAGGCCGAGGACCCCTTAAATTTCCCCTGTAACCACAATATTTTGGAAGAGTGGGTATCTGTAGTGATGGAGGTCTAATGAGATATTATATATAGTCTATAAATAAGGGTTTAGGGTCAGTTGTTCCTAAGGTGGAAGGAGTTGGGTATGGGTATTTGGCATGATGGCCCAAGTTTCAAAAGCCAAAAGTCTTACCTAGCCATAGCAGAAGCAAAATCCAAAACGAACCTATCCTTTATGAACGAAAAATCCATTGTTAGAGTTTCTATGGTAGTTTGACATCCCGTTAGGTGCAAGCTATGATTGTCATGTCTTTGAATATCCAGGTGATGGGCAACACTTCGAAAAAATTAGGCCTGAAGAGGCTTGTGGAAGCCCACAACCAAGAAATTGTTTTATTTAGGAATCTATGATTGAAGGCTCCAGACTCCAAAGTATCTGGGGAATTAGGGAAGCATTATGTAATGTTAATATACAGAATTAATATTAATGACTATATATAATTAATGAATTGAGGAAGTATAGTTCAAGTTTTGTATACGCTGAGGAAGTTTTTCTTTTATGTCTTCTAGATCAGAGACTTAAGTGTGAGAATTTTTATTGGATATGGTTTGAATGTTTCATTAATGTAGCCCTCATTCGAATTGTGGGCCAGGTGTTTTTCTTTTTGTTGGAAATCATAACCGTATTTTGGTGAAACTTGGTAACAACTAATCATAGAATTTAAAGTTTTATATGTTGGTGAGACCTATATTAATTCGGTTGATTTTATAATCGACACAAGCCAAGCATTGTTATCATAGATACAACTATAATTGGTGTAAATGGCATGGTTTTAGTTTTCGTTATGTTTGAAGCTTGGTGATTCTAGGAACACCCTATTTTGATTCATTTCCATTGGTCGGAGAAACCACGTAAGTGAAGACCAGACTGGTGGGTCATGTTGATAGGCCACAAGAGTGGCACTTTGGTAGGATTGCCACAACTGAATATGTTTCTAGCACAAGGACTATCCACAGGAGTGTTCACATCCTTGGCTCCATTAGAAGTATAGAATACACAATAATATTAATAATAATGACTATATATTAATTCATTTTTTTTTAATTTTTAACTTATCGTCGGTATTGCGACGCTTCCTAAGCGTCGGTCTTCCAATGCTTTCAACCTACAAAATTTTTGCCTTTCGTCTCTCTTGCGACACTTCCTAAGCGTCGGTATTCTGACACTTTCAACCTACGAAATTTTTTCCTTTCGTCGCTCTTGCGATGCTTCCTAAGCATTGGTCTTCCGACGCTTTCAACCTACCAAAATTTTTTCCTTTCGTCGGTATTGCGACGCTTTATGAAGAGCGGCATTTAGGAAGAGCGACGTTCTAAATGTCAGACGACATATCGTCGGAATTGTGACAGTTGAAAAATGTCGGAAGAGCGACGGTTTGGAAAATTTCGGAAGAGTGATAGCTTGTAAAACGTCAGAAGAGCGACGACTTGGAAACATCGGAAGAGCGACGGTTTGGAAAACATCGAAAGTGCGACAGTTGTTTGGAAACGTCGGAAAAAGTGTCGCTCTTCCGACACTTTATTGAAGTGTCTGAATTGCGACGTAATGGCTAACCACATTTTTCCCGGCCTCAAATTGTCGCTCTTGCGACGCCTATGTGTCGGAATAGCGACGAAGTGGCTGCCAGAAATTAGGCCAAATATACTAGTGACTTTCTTGTTTTGATACCTCCTACATGTACATGCTCAACTACAGCTACCATTCATTATTGTTTAGATTAGGACTGACCCTGTAAATATCTCATAAACATTCACAATCTTCAATTCCAATAAATTGAAATTTTTACAACACTTTAAACTAATAATAATTGAAATTTCAAGAATTTTTATGAACATACCGGGTTGTATATTTATACAAGGCCAAAAGGATGGTAATATGCTCTAGCTCCAATGAGAGTATGCTCTGATACCATATGTAAGGTCCCACCTTACCAACCATCAATAATATAGAGAAGTAGAGGTCACATTAATCACTAATACTCTATTTTTTTGTAACATTACTAACTTAGTTATCATGTAATCATGTTCCTTCATCTATTTCAATATAAGAATATCACATAAGAATTCAAGGATAAATTTCCCTTAAAACTAATTCCAAAACACATTTCCTCTCAATTTTAAAGTATGATACCATGTTCTCTTTTCATACTTTTACATGAGCTCTAAGTAAGATTGGAAATAAATTCCACCATAATGTCATGTGTGAACATTAAGTTAGATCAACCTATCTAATTTCCTAAATTATGTTAAATAAGCTACACTTATTGACTCTTGATATCATAACCACAAAAGTCTCATGCTTATATTACAAAAATCACATATAAATGTATGACTATTAACCTACGTATAACAAAGTAACTGATGGAAGAATATGTCTCTCTTCATCAGTAAATCTAATAAATATGACATGTTTATGAAATGGAATCACAACATATATTGACCCAAAAAAATTTCCATACTCATCAATTAAACATTTCTCAATCTTAATTATTATGGCAATGCTTTAATCATGAAAATTGTATAATGAATGTTGCAGAAAGAGCAACTCTTATTACCAATTCAGTAGCATATTATTCTTCTGAAAGTGCCAAATAAAACAACGAACTTGCCAAAATTGATCACACTATTTGTTTTCTATAGCCATTAAAACATAAGATTGCACCCATGAATACATGCATCTTAGATGAAACTTATTATGCTGCTTGCATAAAATCCAACAAAATTAGTCATAGTAAAATTGTTTCCAACAACAACCTTTTTTTAATGAAAGCTTTAGATAATAAAAGTAACAACTATCATATTCTCTATTCACACATCAACAGTTTATTAGATTCATTTTCACATTCATACAAACTTGATGGCATAGTGAGCTCATCCATTAAATGATCTATTCTTAAATTTTCTAGTACATAAAAGCTATTGTAAGTAGGACATTTACTCTAACAACTTATATGCACAAAAACTACATCCATTGAAGTTTTGACAAACACTTTGAAAAAATGAAATCTATAAGCTATAGCCATTCAGGCCTCTTCACAAACACTTTGAAAACATGCAATCTACAACCATTGAGGCCTTTTGACAAACACTTTGCAAGCATGCATGCAAGAAATCTGCAACCATTGAGACATTTTGTCAAACACTTGGAAGCCATAATCTCTTAAGGAAATTTGACATGAATCTAAGATTCTCCCTCAACCTATTTAGCTCATAAATTTTATAAATTAATTCTTTAAATCACAAAATATTAAAATAGGGGCTAAATTATCTTATTTTTTTCAACCAAAACTTGACAACAGGTGCACACAGTGGGCAGCAACAATCTGCAAAATCGCTCAGATTTACAATCTAGGTTTGGAAAAGTGTGTTTTTGGAATCAAGTCAGAGTTTAGGTATGGATACCCCCTGATGTTAAGATGAATCGCAACAGACACACTCAGGGATGCAATTTCTTAAAACAAAAACAACAAAAAATCCTACTACCTCATTCATCAATTTTTTTCAAACACTTACTGTGCAAACTTCAACTACAACTGTACATGGAGAAATAAAACCCAAATTTATGTTGATATTATATTTTCATCAACTCATGAAAACTTCCTATGAATAAAAATTAATTATAAACTGAACTTAAAAACTTTAATAACACACTCTTGTTTTAATACCCCCTACATGTACATGCTCAACTACAACTTCCATTCATTATTGGTTAGCTTAGGATTAACTCTGTGAATATCTCATAAACATTCACAATCATCAGTTCTAGTAAATTGAAATTTTTACAACACTTTAAACTAATAATAACTGAAATTTCAAGAATTATTATGAACATACCTGGTTGTGTATTTATACAAGTCCAAAAGGATGGGACTATCCTCCAACTCCAATGAGAGTATGCATATCCTTACCAACCCATTATGACCATCCGTTTTTCCACCCAACCATATACAGGGAGAAATTCTCCCCCTGGAACCCCCGAGTTGTAAGAGCTCACAAAAAGTACCAAAATATAGCAATTGAGAGATATCCAAGGGAACTTGAGGAAGATAAGTTTCACTTCCTCCCAATACCACTCATGGTCAGCTCCACCATGTACAGCTACTTAGTAATTTAGTTTAGGAATTTCAAATTCATTTCGAAAGAAATTGGCTAATCTCCAAGTGTCTCCCTCTCATAATATTTTTCAAATCTCTCCAACTCTTGGTATCACAATGCACCCCCCTCAAGTGAGAATACATGAGACACATATATAGGAGGAGAAAAAAATTATTTTCATAAAAGAGGAGTAATATGCATGCGTTGTATTCCATTTAGATCGAAGGAGTGTAACTCATGCCATTAAGGAGAGGTATGCGTCCCTTAGTTAAGGAGAGTGTATCATATGCATTAAAGAGAGTGTAAGAGGAATATTTTATGACATCTCCTTAATGAGTGTAAGAGGAATGTGTCTTTATTAGATGAGTGCATAAAAGAGAGTGTAATTTATTATTAAAAGAGAGAGAGAGTTACATAGAGCCATGAGAATCATCGAGGAGATAGGTGTCAAGTGATTGAGGAGATATAATTCCCTTTTAATAATAATATAATAGTCTCATAAAAGATAACAATAATATTAATAATATTAATTATATTGAGGATTAAGTCGACATTGAACTATAGGATTGATCAATGATAAGTTATGTGGTTTTCCTTCGAGTATACTTGATTACCCATTGATTGGAGATGATTTACTATTTTGGAAAGTCATACTTGAGATGCTAGGCATGACTTTCTATTTTTAGAAAGTCGCTCCAAAATTGTTGGGAATGAGATTTTATTAAGGAAATTCATCCTTGGGCTTCCCATGAGTGGTATTTTTCTTCTGGAGAATAGGGATTTCGCACCCCTATCGCATGCATCTCTGTGCCTTAGTAGATTGAGGACTCCGAGCCCTGATCTACTCTAAAGATCCTGTTGGGTTTCCTATGTTTTGGCTCTACCAAAAGATAAGACAACATCAAAACCACTTTGGGACCTCAAGATCTAGCCCTCCTAGGTCCAAAGAGGGATCTCTCTATAAAGGCAAATATAGATGTATCTTTGAAGCTTAGTTTTAAGATATTAGGCTAGTTATAATGTGCAGGGTTTGTTTGTTTGGTTGTTGGGAAACATGAAAGAAGGGTTCAATATAAGACAAAGGGTTAGCAAAGAAGATTTTAGGCAAAGGAGGGAGAATTTAGAGAACACTCGAGACCATTGGGCAATGGATTCATAAAATGGTTTACTTGTTATTCAGTATCCAAGGCTTTCAATTGGGCTAGTCATATAAAATAGAGGATCTTTAAAAATGATAGTGTGGTATGAAATGGTAAGGAATAAAGGTGAATGACAAGGAAACCTCCGAGGTGACCACTTAGGAAGAAAATCTAGGGACAGGGCATGCCTTAAACACCTATGATCCAACCCCTAAAAGGTTAACTCTTCAGACAAACAAGAAACACTTAAGGTTTAAACACAAAGGTGAAGCCTGAGATCAGAGAAAGGCTTTGAACTTTCAATGCTTCTACATTCAACTTAAGGGAACTTAGGAAGGTTCAATCGATTGAAAAAGACCCTAATGAGACAGAATCAAAATTCTAAACTCCCAGTATCCCAATTATTTCAATTAAAACCCAACAAAAACATATAAGAACAGATTCATAAATTCATACATCAGTTAGCAGTGAATAACAGCTACTACACAGGTTAAATTATCTTGAATTAGTTCTCAGATAGCACAATCAGTAGAAAAACATCAAAGATAAGAAGAGCAGGAGCACAAGGGTACCAAGCAAGGTTATATCCTAAGCCAGATTTTTTATTCTTACCGGAGAAATGAAATGTAATGAATTACAAAAGGAAAACAGAGACAAAGGTAGAACACATCACCGTTGCTTTAAATCAGGATCCAATAAATGTGCTTGTCATATTAAAGAGAAACACCAGTCATATACAACATTGTCCAACAACTTGACATTCAGTCTGAAATCATCTCCTCAGCCTATTTTACAACTTTACACATAGAACTATATCTCAAGAGAAACAGCTTACAATTCACAGATATCCGATCAACAACCAACAACATGTTTTCTCATGAGTTTTATAGCTAAAGAGAGGCAGAGGAGGTAGATAGAACTTTTAATGAAACATTAAAACAGAGGAAGAAGAGTGGCTCGAGGCCCATTCTGTCTTAATTTCTATGCATTGATCTTCAGTACTCTTTAGATGAAAGAGTGGTCTTCGACAGGCTGATATTAACTTCATGGGTATGTTCTTTGATGTACTTTTCGGCTGTAGTACTCTGTCAGTACTCTGGTGATAAGAAAAAAGGCAGGTAAGTGACTTTTAGGTCTGCCATACTACATAACAAATGCTCTGGTAGCATTATAATTTTCTGTCAGGGTGTAGATCTTCTCCGGAGCTCGATGTAGAATAAAAAACAGTATGGGAACTTGTCCTTCACGGGAAAGAACCTTCTGCTGATGTGAGACACTGACAAGAATGTTTTATGTGCTTTAGGCCTCATTAGGCCTTCTATGTTAATCACAAGGTCTTCAATATGGTACATTTTTCCTTTTAACATTGAATTAGAGCTTAAAATATTCACTAACAGGCTTTAAACCTCCTTAATTTTTCACTGATACTCTTTTCTGCTTCATTTACTATCTCTGTCTGTGAAAATAGGATTTTAATGGCGCTGGAGGTTTTACAGAGTTAAACATTGGTTCTTTAATGAAATGTTTCATTCGAAAACCTTCCCTAGCATTAACTCTTGAATCTCTAGTTTAGAAAATGGCCTCCTCTGTGCTCTATGTCACTATGACAGTGACTGTGTAGAAAAGAACGGTTCTCACCATCTGTAACCCTGAAAAAACACACAAACATGTTAAAAAATCCATGCGGAGGGGAGGATGGATGCTATGGAAGACGGTGGGAATGGCAGCGCAGCAATGATGGATGCGGTGGATGCAATGGAAAACGGCTGAAAAATGCAGTGAAATGGTGAAAAACTGATCTGATGGTGGCCTGATGAAGAAATGTTTCTGGACTGTTAGATTAGATGGACTAATGATGATCGACGGCAGGGATTAACTGATGTACTACCTTTAGAATTTTAGGCGATATGAAATAAACCTTTAATGTAAAACATTAAAAGCTACACTTTGGCGAAATACAAGGGAACGTATGAAAATGCAATGAAATGAGCTTTGAATGGTGGGACAGGCATGGGCGGAGGGTGATGGAATATGGACCATTAGATCTCAGGAGGAGATCAATGGTCGAGATGCCATGATGAATTTCTATGGTAGCCCGATGAAAGAAATATGAATGTAATGCGCGATGCAGTATGAACCGTTGATCGAGATTGGATCAACAGTCGGGATTGATTGATGGACTTTCGGAGGCAGAAAAGGGAGAAATGGTTTTATGGAGAAAACCATTGTTTTCACGTTGAAATGGAGTGGTTTGGAAATTTGGCCGAAATCACGCGATATGGTCCGCCACCCAACATGTGGCGAAATAAAACTGCCCATATCGTGTGATTTAAAACTGTTAAAATTCGGACGAAGAAAAAACGCGATGTGTATGTGGGTCGTTGGATGTGGGGCGATGAGATCCGGCGGTGGGAGGTGGAGCGTGATATGAGAAAGTGCATGGTCAGAAGTGGGGGGCCAAGTCAAAGGTGGTTTGAAAGTGGGTCGTCCGATCAGCATAATGAACAGCTAAGATTTGCAGAGGGGAAACAAAGCAGAGGGGCTGGCTAATGGTCGGGAGGAATCCTAATCGTTGGATCCCAGGGGATCCACGATGGAGATTTAAAGATGAGGCGAAGGTAGAAGGGCTAAACGAATGATCGGGAGAAAGGTGGACCGTTGGATCAAGCAAGATGGACGGCTACAATCCAATCGCAATAGGAGGAAGGAAGGGGCCGAAATATCTGATGGAATGATGTTGTGATTGCATATGGACCATCGAATTGGCGGGAGATCGACGGCTGCAATTAGATCAGGGGTGGCCAATCGAGAACATAGGGGCAGAGTGAGAGAAAATCCTAGCCATTGGTTCTTGTGGATTCAACGGCCAGGATTGCATCAGAGGATCGCAATCGAGGGAAACAGGAAGGGCACATTGAAACTTGTCTGATTGGTGATGTTGCGATGTTGCGATGGACATTGGATTTAGAGGGGAATCAATGGCGGAGATCAAAATCGGAGGGTAACAAAGGAACGTTATGGGCGCGCGGTGAGATTTGTGTGGGACATTAGATCTTGAAAGATCGACGGATGAGGATACAGCGGAGGCCAAAAGAACAGAACCTCATCGCATCAGAACTTTTCTATTAACAAAGGAAAAAGTGCTCCGACCAACCTTCCAATGCGATAAGCGCTCAAGAGCTTAGCACCTGGTCTTGGCACTGATTTTCATGGAGGGGAAGTGGTTAGGGGCTAGGACGAAAGGGGCTAAGCCTGTTATATGATAAGAAATGGGTTTTTTGGCCTAAAAACAACGTTTTTTAAGGCTAAACAGGGGTTTTGGT
Organism: Pinus albicaulis; assembly: GCA_034641835.2. Taxonomy (NCBI): domain Eukaryota; kingdom Viridiplantae; phylum Streptophyta; class Pinopsida; order Pinales; family Pinaceae; genus Pinus; species Pinus albicaulis. The sequence goes on along the minus strand of CM076584.1, from coordinate 1,193,678,906 downwards.
AGGGGAATAAAGGGATTTTCTCACCAAATGAGAGGATTCACATGGTTTTAAAAGGGAAATTTGATGGTTTAGAAGACTTAGGAACAAATTTTGAGGGTTAAAGGGGAAATTTTAGAAGGGGAAAAAAGGGGTTAAAATAGGGAATTTGCAGGGATACAAGGGAGCAGACGTAGGCTTTTTTGAGCATGAATTTTTCACATCAGTGAGGATTTCTTGATGGAAACAGCAGTGAAGATCCTTTCAAAAGAAAAGGGCACACAGAGGCTTCAAGAATGATATGTTTTCAAAGGAAATGTATTTCTTGAAGGATCAGAAAAAAATTTAGCCACCTGTTTGCTTGACAAAAAAATTATAGGTGGCTAACAGTGGCTCCACATGGGGATGACATCTTCTTGAAGATGTCAAGAACTTCAGAAATATTCTTTGGGAAGTAGGTCAGATGCCTGATCTTTGAACCATCTTTTCTTCTTTGAGTTAGTTGCTACAAACATGATGGATATTAATTCAACAGAAAACATTCCCCAAACAATCTACCTACCCATCCTACAGTCCTAACATTTTTTCGTCAAGGTGCATTTGAAATTGCAGACCTTCTTCATCATTTTTTTTTATTGAAAGCAGAAAAAAAAAATCTAATTCTACCCTTATTCCTCCATGAGACCAAATTAAACAGATGGCCTCATAGCTTCTCTACCTAATGTAATATCTGCTAGGATTAAATTGTCTAGCAGATTTCCTTCTCTACATTCTACAACAGAAATTTAAAAACAGTCAAACCAGGATTAGACAGTCTGGTTTGTTGTGGATCCATGGAATAAAGATAGCTGCACATGAACTGAAATTGCAGAAATTCAAAAACAAAATTTTGAAGGCTTGAAATTTTGAAACTTTGGAGCATCCTTCTTTTCTTTTTGACTCAAGTTTTGAGCTTGTTAGAGTCACTCTCTTTTTCACTTCAGCTCTGGTTTTGGGCTTGTTAGAGCTGATTCTTCTTTCTTCTTTGCTGGTTCATATTTTGAGCATATTAGAACCAGCCTCTTTACTTCCTTTGGCTCAGGTTTTGATCATGTTAGAGCCAATATTTTGCACTTCAGAGGTTCAATTTTTTAGTATGTCTGAACCTCTCTTTCTCTCTTTTTTGAAACATTTTCTCTTTTTCTTGAAAAAAAAACACTACAATGGTATTTACAATGGAAATGGAAATTGTAAACTAGAAATCAACAGTAGTAATGCTTGAGCATCCTACCATTGACAGGACCCCCAAACAGATCTGTACCATCTAGCTCTTGCAGAAAAAAGGAATTTGGACCAATAGTGGATTGGATGATGTAAGGACCCTGCCACAAATTGTCAAATTTTCCATGCTTTCCATTGTCTTCTCTCCTAGAGTCCCACTTTAGAACCTTATCTCCAATTTTGAAGTCACAAGCTTTTGTTCTTTTGTCAAACAACTTCTTTATATTCTCATGCACTTTCAGAGCTCTGCTATAGACTTCTTCTCTTGTCTGTTGTAGATGTATTGTTTTATTTATCCTCCTTACCATGCTATCCTCTTATGTCTGAATCTCTTGGACTAGTTCAATCACTGGTACCCTTAGGCTAGTAGGAAACACTGCCTTTGTTCCATAAAAAAGTTGATATGGTGACATTCCATTGGATTTCTTTGTTGTCACCCTGTCAGCCCACAAAGCATGCACTAACTTGTTATGCCATGACTTTTTGTTCTCCTCAAGCAGCTTTTTGATAATAGTCACCAAGCTCTTGTTTGATGATTCAGCTAACCCATTACCTTGAGGTTAATAAGAAGTTGAATGACCGAGTGCTATCTGATACCTGTGACAAAAATCAATCATTTTCTTGGATCCAAAAGTAGCAACATTATCAGTGATTATCTTTCTAGGGCAGCCAAATCTAGAGAGGATGTGGTCTTCTAGGAACTTAATGATAACAGAATCTATGGCATTCCTAGAAGGTATGGCCTCTATCCTGTTTTTGAAGTAGTTTGTGGCTGTGAGAATCCATTTGTGTTGAGCCGAAGATGCAAGGTGTATTTCCCCTATGATATCTAGGCCCCATTGTTGAAAAGGAGCCTCAACAGTAATAGGTTGCAATGGTAAAGGGAGGATCTTTCTTTTGCCTTCGAATATCTGGCACTTATGGCAGGAAATTATCATTTTATGGATGTCATTGAAAAGTGTAGGCCAGTAATAGCCAGCTCTGAGTATTTTGTTAGCGGTGGCTTTCCAGTTTAAATGGCCTCCACACTCTCCTGCATGGAACTCATGTTTAATCCTCTCTGCTTCAGTTTCAGGTAGACATTTAAGTAGCAAACCATTTTCATTTTTCCCATATAAACATTCATTCAGTATGCAATAGTTTCTGGCTTTTAACTTTAGGAATCTAGCCTTAGTCTTTGATAAATCAGGAGGGGCATTGAGGTTTGTGAGTACATACAGGATATCAGAATACCAAGGAGAGTTTTGAAACTGTTCTTCAACAGTAGGATCGGGAAATTCTTCATGTTCGTCCAAGGCATCCACAATGTTTATGTCAAGGGCTTGCAAGTTAGATTTAGCCATTAGTTGAGCTAAGCCCTGACCTTTGATCAATTTTGTGTGTTTTATTTCTAGGTCATACTCTAGTATTACCGCAATCCATTTGCCCCTCTTTCCATCAGGATCTTGGGACAAAATGTCTTTAACCACTATGTTTGGCATGTAGGCAATGATGTGAGAATGCAGAATGTACACCCTAAAATCTTTCAGGGCCTTTACCAAGGCATAGGCATGTTTTTCCATTATGTTATATTTTAAGGGTGCATCCCTCAGAGCTTTGCTGAAGAAAGCAATAGGCTGTTCCATTCCCTCTGGATTTTTCTGCAGTAGGACTGCAAGCACTGTATGTTCGGAGGCAAAGGAAAATATCAGGAAATATTTTGAAAAGTCAGGGCTGATTAAGACAGGTGCCCAAGCGAGTGCAAGTTTAACTAATTCAAAATATTTTTTAGCCTCTGCAGTCCACTTAACTCCTACACCTTTTTTCAGCATGTTTGTCATATCCCTGAGGTGCTCAGCTAAGTTGGGAATAAACCTCCTTAAGAATTTAATTTTTCCAATAAAGGACTGCAACTCTTTTATGTTTCTCAGGTGGGTAATCTATAGTATTCCCTCAACTCTTTGCGAATCTATCTTAATTCCCTTCTCTGATATAATATGGCCAAGAATTTTACCTTCCTGAAGCCTGAACACAGTCTTCTTGGGATTTAAAGACAGACCGAACCTTATACATTTTTCAAAAACTCTTCTCAGATGTTTTAGGTGCTCCTCATCAGTATTGGAATAGATTGTTATGTCAGCCAGATAGATGACAATGAAGTGCCCTATTTCCTCCGAAAATTCTATGTCCATTGCTCGTTGGAAGGTCGCACCAGCATTCATTAGTCCAGAAGGCATTTTTACGTACATAAAAGTGCCCCACGGAGTGGTGAAATATGTCGTGAGTTGGTCTTCTGGGAGTACTAAAACTTGGTTCTAGCCTGAAAAACCATCTAATAGGGAGATCTGTTTTGAGCCAACTACCCTCTATAGGATGTGTTCCATCTTTGATAAGGGGTAATTGTCTTTAAGTGAAGCTCTGTTAAGGTTTCTGAAATCAATGCACATTTTGATCTCACCTATATTTTTCCTCACAGCTACAAGGTTGGAAACCCAATCGAAGAGCCTCACAAGCACTATAATTCCTACCTCGTACATCTTCTTGATTTCCTTTTCAACTAGAGGAAGTTGTTTCAGGTTAATTCTGCAAAGTTTCTGTCTGAAGGGTTTTTGGTTCTCTTTCAAAGGGATCTTGTGCTGGATGATCTTCGTATCGTAGGCCTTTAATTCCTCGTATCTCCAGGAAAACACATCAATGAACTCTTTAAATAAGTCAATATATTTCTTTTTCATATCTACTGGCAAGGACTTAGCTAGTTTAATCATCTCAGGCTTATCCTCGGTCCCTATGTTGCATTTCTCTGCATCGGAGTCAGAGTGTTCTATAGTGGGTTTCTTTGCTACATCGTTAAAATAAAAAAGGTCCTCTAAAGGTGCCAGTCCTTTGGGTATATTCTTATCTTTGGATTGTAGCACCTCTATTTCTTCTTTTTCTGCGTTCTTATACTCTTCGGTTTGAGTTCTAAGTTCTTTAGTTAACATGTTTATTTCAACGTTATGGGGTGATCTTTCTTCATCGGGGGGCTCTTCACTCAGGCAGCTTTCATCAGATTTAGAGTCTGAATCATAGAATTCAAACTCATTCCTTCCAATCAGGAAATCCTCTATCTGCTTGTCACCCTCAAAGACTTGCCAATATTTTTCATTATCTGGCACTGCAGGTCTATATTTCGTCTGAATGATGATTTGTTTGTCACTAGGAACTTTATGATATGAACTAGCTATGCAGGCTAATCCATTCGCAATTATTTTCTGACTCCTAGGAACAAACACAAGTTCATACTCTACAAAGGTTTTCAATAAATCCATAGCATCATTCATGTATGCCCTCAATCTAGGGTGCTTAGCAGTATACTCTCCGTTCACTTGTTTTATGATTAACTTAGAGTCTCCATGTACAGCTATCCTACGGGCTCCTAGTCTTTTCAATAGATTCAAGCCTAGGATGAGAGCCTCATACTCTGCGATATTGTTTGTACATTTAAAGTCCAGTCTGAAGGCATGACTCTCAGCATAGTCACTCTCAGTGTTATGTAACCACACTTTGGCTCCTGCTTTCTTTCTAGTGCAAGACCCATCGAAATTCATTCTCCATAAGGGATCGTTTTCAGGTTTATCATCATTTTCCTCCCTAATGTTGTTTTCATTGTTATGCTGTAATATGGGGTCAGCACTGTGGTGTGGAGTGTTTTGTTCTTCATGATGTGTATGGAGTTCAGAGGGATGACTAGTTAGTTGTTTGTAGTCTTGGTTTTGTTTACTCTGAGTTTCAGATTCAGTGCACTGTCCAAAGGTTCCTTCTTCATTTTCTTCTATGTCTAGAGTGTCTGGTAGAGCTGTAAAGTTTTCTAGTGCAGAGTTAGCTCTATGGATGTGTCTGGAAATAGTCGGCTTTCTAGGGGTGGGATATTTCCTAAGAATTTTCTCAGGGTTGTCAACTATTTCAAGTGGGTTTGGGTTAGGATAATCTCTTGTATGACTGGTTCTTGAAGCCAGTATGTTTGTCTTCAAACAAAGGAGCTTAATCCTGCTTGTTTCTTCTAATATGGCCGATATTGTAATACAATCTGGTCTCCAAGTGGAGTCTTATGAAAACCAAGATAATCAGCAGGCCTACTGATCACCAGTGGAGTCTTTAATCATTAAGGAACTATGGAGTCGCCAGGTGGAAGGTTTAGAATGTTTTAAGAAGGCTACTATCCACCACAGTGATTAACCACCAAACTAAGGCTACTATGGTCTTCTTTGAGTTTCTTAGAAGTGTTTAAAGGTGCGTTTTACTCAAAGTTCCCCAGTGGAGTCACCATTATGTTTGGAGATGACAATGGGACACAAGACCAAGTATAGCAATTTAGGCACTCAAATTTTTCCCCAGTGGAGTCGCCATTATGTTTGGGTTTCCTATGTTTTGGTAGGTTTGTCTCTACCAAAAGATAATACAACATCAAAACCACTTTGGGACCTCAGGATCTAGCCCTCCTAGGTCCAGAGAGGGATCTCTCTATAAAGGCAAAGATAGATGTATCTTTGAAGCTTAGTGTTAAGATATTAGGCTAGTTATAATGCGCAGGGTTTGTTTTGTTTTGTTTGTTTGTTTGGTTGTTGGGAAACATGAAGGAAGGGTTCAATATAAGACAAAGGGTGAGAAAAGAGGATTTTAGGCAACAGAGGGAGAATTCAGAGAACACTCGAGACCATTAGGCAATGGATTCATAAAATGGTTTACTTGCTATTCAGTATCCAAGGCTTTCAATTGGGCTAGTCATCTAAAACAGAGGATCTTTAAAGATGATAATGTGGTATGAAATGGTAAGGAATGAAGGTGAATTACAAGGAAACCTCCGAGGTGACCACTTAGGAAGCAGATCTAGGGACAGGGCATGCCTTAAACACCTATGATCCAACCCCTAAAAGGCTAACTCTTCAGACAAACAAGAAAAACTTAAGGTTTAAACACAAAGGTGAAGCTTGAGATCAGAGAAAGGATTTGAACTTTCAATGCTTCGACATTCAACTTAAGGGAACTTAGGAAGGTTAAATCGATTGAAAAAGACCCTAATGAGACAGAATCGGCATTCTAAACTCCCAGTATCCCAATTTTTTCAATTAAAACCCAACAAGAACATCTAAGAACAGATTCATAAATTCATACATCAGTTAGCAGTGAATAACAGCTACTACACTGGTTAAATTATCTTGAATTAGTTCTCAGATAGCACAATCAGTAGAAAAACATCAAATATAAGAAGAGCAGGAGCATTAGGGTACCAAGAAAGGGTATATCCTAAGCTAGATTTCTGATTCTTACCGGAGAAATGAAATGTAATGAATTACAAAAGGAAAACAGAGACAAAGGTAGAACACATCACCGCTGCTTTAAATCGGGATCCAAGAAATGTGCTTGTCATATTAAAGAGCAACACCATTCATATACAACAATGTCCAACAACTTGACATTCAGTCTGAAATCATCTCCTCGACCTATTTTACAACTTTACACACATAACTATATCTCAAGAGAAAAAGCTTACAATTCACAGATATCCGATCAACAACCAATAATGTGTTTTCTCATGAGTTTTATAGCTAAAGAGAGGCAGAGGAGGTAGATAGAACTTTTAATGAAACATTAAAATAGAGGAAGAAGAGTGGCTCGAGGCCCATTTTGTCTTAATGTCTATGCATTGTGTTGAATCTTCGGTTAAACTGAGAGAGGGGGGTGAATCAGTTTAACACAAGCTTTAACAATGAAATCTTATCAAACTTATTTATAGCTTAATATGTGAACAGTCTTACAATGTAGCAGCAAGTATTAAGTTAATGTGAAATCAACCTTATTGTGAGAGTAGCAAAAGAAATAAGCAGATTGATTGGATCATATCAACATGTAAGAAACACACATAGAGACAGCAGATGTAAGTGGAAACCCATAAAGCGAGAAAACCACATATTATTATTGTTGTGATGCAAAGGCAAGCTCCAACTCCCTCTCACCACTGTTTTTTTGCAGGCACCAACCTACAGGAGGCTCCAACCTCAGTCAGTTACAACTGACAGCTATCAAGCTTCAAATTTATAGGGAATCTCCAACTTCCTCAATTTATCTAAATAAATGTTTGTTGATTTACTTCGGGTATCAGCTCTGTTCTGTAGCATCTCTTTTTGTTCCTCTCTTCCTTAACTTCTCTGCCTCAATCTTCTATACTCTGCATTCTCTATCCTTACTCTCTCTAATCTCTCTTATGCATATCAAGTTGATATTATATATAGAGTTCCTCACATGACTGTTTGTATTTCACAAGGAATTCGGAGTGAACAGCGATGACTTTTTGACTTCTGCCTTCTCAATTATTTTTCCAACTCATTAAAAATATAACAATATGTACAAATTTCAATGTTACAATGGGATTTTTCTTTTTCCTTTGGATACTTGCCTTTGCATCACAAACAATATAAAAACAATTAAAACATTTATATTTTCAGTTTCAATACATAAACTTCGCTCAGCCCTTGGCTTGCTAGTTTTGTCCTTTCTGTAGCAGTCATGCAACTGTCCTGCATACTTTGTTCATTGTCTTTTGCATATTCCACCTGTTCACTGCACTTTTGAATCCCTTTGCTGCACATTTCTTCAACTCTGCAATCTCCAAGACATTCTATCTTCAATTTCAGATTCTATAAATCTGAGTTATCAACCTCCACTGCGTATTCAGTCAGATCAAATTTGCAAATTTTCTGTTAAACAGATTTAAACTTCAACTTTCTCACTGTTCAATACAAATTGTGATTACGATGCTCTAAGCCTTACTTCAATGCGCAATCACTCCATTTACAAACACCCTTCGTTATCCATTGTAATGCTTAACATACACTATATTATAGTTGTGGCCCTTTTCTATCAAGCGCTCAATTTACCATTGAAGTCTCCTCCCTTATACATTGAACAAAGGAACCGGCCTCGTGTCTAAACCCTTAGCACACCTTGTAATCATACATGTATCGGCAACAAGACTGTTATGCATCCAGCCATATCATATGAACCTTCGCATATTATTCACACACTGTATATATACAGCCCCAACTTGATTACACCAAATAATGAACTCCCGCACAATACATATTTTCTTTTGCAGAACTCTAACCATGGCACGACTCTTACATCAACATTACAAGGCCTTCCAATTGATTTATGAAAACCCCACTCAGACCTTCAATATTTTCTATCACTTTGGGGCTTTATATCATTAAACATGTGCCATCACAAGCAATGGTTCCCACACATACAACAAACGTGGAATCAACACACAACCGATTCATACCTGCCTTATCCAACGGCTGACAACACGTTGCACGGCTTCAGATGATCTGACGGATATCACTTGGCTTAGATGCGCGAACAATAATGTGCGATGGCGTGCGAAGAAAGCGGTTTTCCAAATTTGTTCAGGGACACACGTCACTCAGTGTATGGGATCGCTCCGAATTCTTAAATACCACTTACCGTGCAAAGGCGGTGCGATCAAAACCAGAAACCCGCCTTTACTGTTCACTCTTGCAAGGTTCCACTGCTTTCTTCCTCAGGGTTCCGTCCACCTTTATTGTTTATGAATTCCGCTCTTCGCCTTCAATGAAACTCGCTTTTGTCCACACACAGCAATTGCCTCGATTCTTCTGGGCTACCACCATATGACCCAGCTCAAGTTTCCGTCAATTTATATTTTAACCTTTGGTTCATCAATGTTTCAACATGATGCATACTATAACGCGTTGCTTCATCAGGTTATACATTCCCCATTGCTCACTGTATCGTGGCCTTAGCAACCCAATATCTATGAATCAAATGTTCGGCAATTCATTACACTGAGAGACATACCAGTATCAGTTGGAATTATGGAATAATTCGAACCCCTTCCACAGAGCTTATGATGTTTACAAACCATGAGTAACAAATTCACGCTTCCACAATAAATTCAAGCAGTCTACACAGGCAAAATCCCATCTGTCAGTAACACAGGGTTTCATAATTGTCCACAGGGACTCAAATATCCTTCCTACTGAATTCAATCAAGAATATACATATAATTCACAGAGAATTTAGAAGAAATCCCTCATCATTATATACAAATGTAACCATTTACAAGAACATTCACTTATTCTTCTCAATTGGCCATATTTTTTATTCGATGGCCTTTTTTCTCCTACTCTGTCTCTGGACAACTCGGCTTCAATTCACTGCTCCCTCTACTCCTTGACTGATACTGCTCCTTGCTTCTCTTTTCGCTACCTCTACTACCTCTCTGCTGCCTTGTTGTTGTTTCAGGTGCTCCTCCTTTGCCATCTCCTTTTCCATCAATGACCACATTTCCAACACATTGATCTTCAGTACTCTTTAGATGAAAGAGTGGTCTTCAACAGGCTGATATTGACTTCATGGGTATGTGCTTTGATGTACTTTTCGGCTGTAGTACTCTGTCAGTACTCTGGTGATAAGAAAAAAGGCAAGTAAGTGACTTTTAGGTCTTCCATACTGCATAACAAATGCTCTGGTAGCATTAGAACTTTCTGTCAGGGTGTAGATCTTCTCCGGAGCTTGATGTAGAATAAAAAACAGTATGGGAACTTTTTCTTCACGAGAAATAACCTTCTGCTGATGTGAGACACTGAAAATATTGTTTTCTGTGCTTTAGGACTCATTAGGCCTTCTGTGTTAATCACAAGGTCTTCAATATGGTACATTTTCCCTTTTAACACTGAAGTAGAGCTTAAAATCTTCACTAATAGGCTTTAAACCTCTTTAATTCTTCACTGATACTCTTTGTCACTTCATTTACTATCTCTGTATGTGAAAATGGGATTTTAATGGCGCTGGAGGTTTTACAGAGTTAAAAATTGGTTCTTTAATGGAATGTTTCGTTCGAAAACCCTCCCAAGCATTAACTCTACAATCTCTGGTTCAGAAAATGGCCTCCTCTGCGCTCTGTGTCACTATGACAGTGGTTGTGTAGAAAATAACGGTTCTCACCGTCTGTAACCCTGCAAAAACACACAAACATGTTAAAAAATCCATGCGGGGGGGGGAGGATGGATGTTGTGGAAGATGGTGGGAATGGCAGCGTAGCAATGATGGATGCGGTGGATGCAATGGAAAACGGCTGAAAAATGCAGTGAAATGGTGAAAATTTGATCTGATGGTGGCCTGATGAAGAAATGCTTCTGGACCATTAGATTAGATGGACTAATGATGATCAACGGCGGGGATTAACTGATGAACTACCTTTAGAAGGTTAGGCGATATGAAATAAACCTTTAATGTAAAACATTAAAAGCTACACTTTGGTGAAATACAAGGGAACGTATGAAAATGCAATGAAATGAGCTTTGAATGGTGGGATCGGCATGGGCAGAGGGCGATGGAATATGGACCGTTAGATCTCAGGAGGAGATCAACGGTCAAGATGCCATGATGAAGTTCTATGGTAGCTCAATGAAAGAAATATGAATGTAATGCGCGATGCAGTATGAACCGTTGATTGGGATCGGATCAACGGTCGGGATTGATTGATGGACTTTCGAAGGCAGAAAAGGGAGAAATGGTTTTATGGAGAAAAACATTGTTTTTGCATTGAAATGGAGTGGTTTGGAAATTTGGCAGAAATCACGCAATATGGTCCACTGCCCGACACGTGGCGAAATAAAACTGCCCATATCGCATGATTTAAAACTGTTAAAATTTGGACAAAGAAAAAACGCGTTGTGTATGTGGGCCATTGGATGTGGGGCGATGAGATCCGATGGTGGGAGGTGGAGCGCAATATGAGAAAGTACATGGTCAGAAGCGGGGGGCCAAGTTAAAGGTGGTTTGAACGTGGGCTGTCCGATCAGCGGAATGAACAGCTAAGATCTGCAAAGGGGAAACAAAGCGGAGGGGTTGGTTAATGGTCGGGAGGAATCTTGACCGTTGGATCCCAGAGGATCAACGGTGGAGATTTAAAGATGAGGCGGAGGCAGAAAGGCTAAACAAATGAGCGGCAGAAAGGTGGGTTGTCGGATCAAGCAAGATGGATGGCAGTGATCCAATCGCAATAGGAGAAGGCAGGGGCCGAAATCTCTGATGGAATGATGTTGCGATTGCATATGGACCGTCGGATCGACGCGAGATCGACAGCTGCGATTGGATCGGGGGTGGCCAATCGGGAACACGGGGGCAGAGTGAGAGCAAATCCTGGCCATTGGTTCTTGTGGATTCAATGGCCAGGATTGCATCGAAGGATCGCAATCGGGGGAAACAGGAAGGGCACATTGAAACTTGTCTGATTGGTGATGTTGCGATGTTGCGATGGCCGTTGGATTTAGATGGGAATCAACAGCGGAGATCAAAATCGGAGGGTAACAAAGGAACTTTATGGGTGCACAGTGAGATTTGCGCGGGCCATTAAATCTTGAAAGATCGACAGGTGAGGATACAGTGGAGGCCAAAAGAACAGAACCTCATCGCATTGGAACTTTTCTATTAACAAAGGAAAAAGCGCTCCGACCAACCTTCCTATGCGATAAGCGCTCAAGAGCTTAGCGCCTGGTCTTGGCGCTGGGTTTCATGGAGGGGAAGTGGTTAGGGGCTGGGCTGAAAGGGGCTAAGCCTGTTATATGATAAGAAATGGGTTTTTTGGCCTAAAAAAAGCGTTTTTTAAGGCTAAACAGGGGTTTCGGTAGGGGAATAAAAAGATTTTCTCACCAAATGAGGGGATTCACATGGTTTAAAAAGGAAAATTTTATGGTTTAGAAGACTTAGGAAGAGATTTTGAGGGTTAAAGGGGAAATTTGAGAAGGGGAAAAAAGGGGTTAAAATAGGGAATTTGCAGGGATACAAGGGAGCAAATGTAAGCTTTTCTGAGCATGATTTTTTCACAGACAGTGAGGATTTCTTGATGGAAACAGTAGTGAAGATCCTTTCAAAAGAAAAGGGCACACAAAGGCTTCAAGAATGATATTTTTTCAAAGGAAATGTATTTCTTGAAGGCTCAGAAAAAAAATTTAGCCACCTGTTTGCTTAACAAAAAATTTATAGGTGGCTAACATATCCAAGATTCCACACCTTGATATTTTTAAATATTCAGGACTCTGTGCCCTAAAAATTTCATTATAGATCCAAAACTCCATGTATTTATCTTTCATGGATTTAGGACTCCGCGCCCTAATCATTTTATTATATATCCAGGACTCCATGTCTTTATATTTCATGGATTTAGGACTCTGCGCCCTAATTTTCATGGCTTCTCATCTACTCTACTTTGAAACTTTGTGCTTCACCTTAAGGTACTGATTGTGATCTCATACCCATCTGATGGTTCGTTGGTAAGGTCTTCTTCCAAGACATGCACACATCACAATCTCATAGATCAAAGGAATCAAATGAATTTCATAATTAACTTATTCACATTTTACCAAGGATTGTGCATGACTTCCACAGTCATTTTGGTTTTAGAGAAATGACTTCCATAGTCATTTATAAGTCGAGTATCCTAGTTGGAAATGACCAAGTCCCCTGCAACGTCATTCTTAGTACGAGATTAAGCACATATAATCATACAAATCATGTATCATCCATAAATCGTTATTAACCATATGTTCCACATAATCATGATCATCCATGAATCTATGTGTCCCAATCCTAGATCATCATCCATGTCATACACTTACGTCAAAACTAGGATACCAAAAGAGAAAACATAGCTAATATGCTCTTAACCAAAATCAATTGTTATACACAAAACCATAGATATTATCATAAGCACACAACAACCAAGTGACCCAAACCAAGTCTATAGCATATAATCATGTACATAAGTTTGTCATACATAATATTATATCATTATATCAAAATCACCCTCTCTAAGTGTCATCAAAGTTATCTCACCAAGAAGGGACACTACATCAACCCATAAAAAAAACCCAATAATATGTTGTACCTATAGTTCCTCTCCATGTTGTTTTAGGGCAGACTCCTTCATGATGTAATATCTCTCTTTTACTACGGTTTATCTCCTTCTTTCCAATAAGTTTCCTTAGAGGATGTGTTTCCAAAACTTGGATTCTCTAATGCTATCAAATCATCCTTAATTTATAGACATTAAAGCTCAATGAATTTTATTGAAATAACACATCTATTGGACCACTTTTACACCAAGCCTACATGACTTGGTAACCAATAATTACCTTGTCAAATTCAAAAATTAATTTCTCTCTAACGACAACTCAGATTAGGATGATTCTCGATGTTTTGGATTGGTATCGTTGAGAACCACCATCACCATCCATCACATGTCGTACCTCCATCACGGTTTTGGCCCAAATCACGATGGGTGCAAAACCCCACACTTGGGTTCCAAGCCCAAAAGCTGCCCTTGTGGTGATTTTCCCTCCAAACCCTTAACCCTAGGGCTTGGAGTACCTCCCGAGCTACACAAATCAACATACCACTCTGTGTCAACGACCCCATAGTAGTACACTCCTTTTTTTCACAAAAAGGATCCACCATGTTCAAGTGTTCGTGCCATTGAGACTTCAACATCAACCGGCAGTTTGATGAATATGGCAGCCCATTCTACATATGTAAAATATGAATAATCTCAGTATGACCACGTTGGCATGTAACAGCCTAGGTAAACCTATGGTTTTGGTAACGATCTCCATTCTAGGAGGTTTTTTTTCTCACGAATTCATCTGTGTCTCTAGACACAAATGATCGGCAAAGTTTTTCCCTCCACTCTTACCCCAAATCTAGAGTGGATTTTGTCGCTAAGATCTTAGGCGAGTCCTAGTATTTTAAATCGAGTCTATGTAAAAGTGATTTGGGAATAATCCTAGCTAATTGGCTAGATTATTTTATTACAAGTCACTTGGTCTACTGGATTATATTTTGTATCGCGGAAATGGGTATTTTTTGAGGGTCTATAATGAATGGGTTTTTCCCCTTCGTGTATTAAAATGTAAAATATTGATGTAAAAAAAAAATTAGTTCATGGTCCCTCATAATTAGACACCATGGCTAAGTACTAGATGGTTGGAAAAATAATTAATCCCCTCATAAGTCAATTAATTAAATTTTCTGGCCAATTTAAATTAAAAAATCCCAAGCGAGAAATTTAATTAATTTTATGTCCTAAGTAAATTTAAATTCTCCAAAAACAAAATTCGTGGGTCTTAAAAATATATATTTTTAAAGGTCTCGGGCCAAGGGAATATTGAAAATTTTAAGAAATATTGGACCCTTGGACCTTTGTATTTAAGTCAAAGTCAATTTTTTGAGGTAATTAACTCAAAACTATTATTTTTGAGTTAATTAAAAACGAGTTAAATGAAAAATTTGAAATTCCTCAAAAAATAAATAATTTCAATAGACGGGATTAAAAGATAATCAACTATTACGGTCGAGAGTACTTTCACAAGGATCAAGCAAACTAGCCATTGGATTATTTATCTATATATTAGAGGTAAGTGCCAGTGTATTTTTTTATCTGATCTTTGAATCGTGTACTAAGCTCTCAAGCATTCTTGTATATTTTTTGGAATAAATGCAAAAGTCTTTGGGGTTTCAACTTGCGGCAGTGTTTCTCTTCATGTGTATATATTAATATCGTTTTAATTTTTGTAAATATTATTTGAAAATCGCAAATCAATAGCTCCCTTAGAATAATCTGAATACATGAATATTATTGAGTTTCTTGGATCTAGGGTAACATTTTTAATTTTCATTGAATTAGCAGGTATATATATTTCTTCATAATTTTATTGTTATTCTATTTCTCTACTTGGTTTGATGGTTGATCTAGTATTTGCAGAAGATCTCTAAGGTTTTCATTGAGCGTTTTAGGATAGTCATCGGTTGGAACAACCAACTCTCAGCATATATTTTCTGAAGATCCTACCTCATATTAACTTCAAGATTTATCTAGAGATTAAATTTTTATGCATGAATTTTTTGGGCTAGTACCTCTCTAAAAAACAAAAATATTTTCAATATTTTGTGGAAAATTTGATAGATCTAGATAGTACGAGCCTTAGATATTCAGATCTAGGAGCGGAGTTGGACTCATACTCCTAAGATCTGACAGATCTACAACTCTTGTGCATATATATGTAGATATTTTGTATATATCTGTAGATTGTTTGTATAGATCTGAAGATTTTCTAACCTGGGTCTTTAGGGTTTTGTTTAGTTTTTGTATATATTGGATTTGGGTATTTTTTGGTATTTTTTTTAAAGTGTAGATATGAAATAAGTAAAAGGATTTGAAGCCAAATCTAGACCCTGGAGGGAAAGATTTGGCCTTCAACGATTTTTCCAAGGAAGGATCATCCAGAAATTGTTCAGAAGGGACATTCAAAATTTTGATTGAGGGTCTCCATAATATATATATATATATATATATATATATATATATATATATATATAATTTCAAAGAGGTGAAATTTATGGGTATATTCAAGATGAAATTATGAAGTAATTTGGAGTGAAAAAAGTTTCAAATTATAGGCACAATAATTTTCAAAAAAAAAAAAATAGGATTTCAATTTTTTTTTAAAACCCTCTCAGCTTGCCTGCATTTTCTCCAAATCTGCAGCTCTTTTCTTTATGTCCATCCAGCGGCCCCATTCATTCTATCTCCTATGATGTTTTCCTTGCATAACCCTCTCCCTGTATTTTCCTAACCCGTCCTCCCTTTTGCGAGTTCAAGCTCCCTCGACTTTCCTTTCCCTCACGCAGTCCCGTGCTCCCTTTTTCTCTATCATTTCCTCCTTTCCCCATCCACTTTATGCTCTATCGAAAGCCTCCACTCTTTCATGAACCCTAGCATTGGCCTCGTGCTCACCCTCTCCTCGCATCTCCTCATTCTGCAACTCCCATTGCTACTCTCAATCTCCCTTCGACCCCGATGCATCCCTCGTTCCCTCTCACTTGTTGTCGTCTCCATCCTCCCACTCTGCCCATCCTCCTAGCGCATCACCCTTCCATCTTTTCTATTTTTAGATCCTTGACTTTGACCTAGTCACAAAATTAAAACAAAACAATCAAACTTTTAATTAATTTATTTTTTTTAGATTCGACCCTTTAAAAAAAAAATTTAATTTCTTTGTTAACAATGAAAATTTTCAACCATAGTTTTGTTTTGTTTAACATTTAAAATATCTAACTTTTAGTTTTTGTTTATAATTTTTTTTTTTTTTTAATCAAAAAATTGAAAAATTTTTGACATTAACACTTCAAAAATAAACCAAAATTTCATTTATTTTTTGGAAGATTAAATTTTTTGAACATAACTTTTGTTATAGGATTTTTTTTTAACTCGTTTAATTGTGAAAGTTTCTTATAGTCAAAGAATTTTAATTTTTAAAATATCTATAAGTTTGACTATATATATATATATGGGTTTGCATTATTTTAGAAGATCATTTAATTCCAGAATTACTTGACAAAGTTTTTATTTATCATCGAAATTTCATGGTATTTCTTGATAATTAATTATTGAGATTTAAGTGCTTAATCTTTCATATGGTTCAGTTAAGTTTCATGGTCATTGGCATTGGATTTTAAATGTTTGCTATCGATTGAAATCACATATTGTTTAAAAGGAAAATTAACTCTAAGCATTGTTTAATTTACTTGAGTTATTGGATCTTTATAGAATATTTAATATTGGGAATTTTTTGACGTAAATTGGGATAAACATTTTTATTAAGTATTTTATTATGGAATCGTGGTAAATTGTATAACTTTTGATTGGGTATCTTGAGCATATGTTAAGTCAGGGTTATGTATTAAAGTGTTAGTGTTTAAATCAAAATAAATTATAATCTAAATGCTTTGTGTCTTTCACATCATGTTTCACTAAAAGTCACCTTCTAATTTTCCTTGCATTCTGCATTTTAAGTTGGTCTTGCATAGTTAAAATTTACTTCCAAGCATAATATTGGTCGATAGAATGATAGGTACCCATCCATCTTTGCTTGAGAATCCTGGTTTTAATAGTACTTAAAACGATGACCTTGCAGTCGTCAGAGCCACAACTATGTACAACGTTGAAGGCACCAGGTACGTTATATTTTAAGGAGAGGTATTGTTATAACCCCTTCATGTGCTCCATCTTATCTTCTCTCTTCCACTTACTACAAAATCAATCTCAATATAGAAAGGATTTAAGGGTCTAAACTTAGAATAGGCATTTAATTAAAATTAACCAATATCACTGCATTTCACACTAAGGATTTGCATTACATATAATATAGTTATTTATCCAATCAGTATTTTCTCATCAATTACTTGGTCCTAAATTTATTTGCAAGATATTTGACTCCATAAGGCACCGGTATCAATTGTCTAAATCTAATTGGATCCTTTAAATATTGCTAGATCTAATAAAAGTATTTGTTCGCTTAACTGTGTCTCCCAAACTGGTTGGCTCCCAACTAATTCTCCTTCATTCCATTTCCGTAGGGTTTACCCCCCTTAGTCTGATGTAGGGAGACAGCTTAAACGGAGAGATTTGGGATCAGATTGATAGCCCCTGATCTAAGTCATTGTCGTGGTACCTAGACATTTTGTGCAACAACATTTTTTGGCATCATTGTCAGGGATAGATATTTTTTTCCTTGGTCCTCACGACACTTTTTCGATCTTTCATTTTCATCCTTCATCTTTAATCTTTTCATTTAGCCAGCAACGCCACATTTTTTTTGGCAATGTTTCTAGGGAATATCTTGTTCTCGATGCTTCAACAACATTTTTTTAATCTTCTAATATTTTTCGCCATTCATTAGCCTGTCAAACGGAATACCATTTTTTTGGTGTCATTGTCAGGGACCAATTTATTAGACCTTGGCTTTGCAAAATTTTTCTTCATCTAATTCATTTTTTCAATCTCTTATCATTTTTTGTCCCATCAACGCCGCATTTTTTGGCGACATGCCATCTCTTTATCTTTTCATCAATGTATCTTTCGTCATCTCACTAATCCTTTCATCTGCACCTTTAGCACCCGAAAATTTCAGTTGATTTCCTGTTTGGGTGGTGACTCCACTTATTCATCCATTTACTTCCAGACAAGAAAACTCTCCCTGATATCCATCTACTTCTCTCGACTGACCTTTCGATTTCTACCTTTGGAATCTTAAATCTAGATTCATGCTCAAGTGGCGACTCCATTTCTTACAATAATTTATGCTAAAAAGCTCGCTTCTTATGGATATTTTTTATTTTCTTGAGCAAATATATATCTCTCTAGCATCCATTTGGTTATTCCCTTTTCCCCCATTAAGCAAGTCATCATGGATAACGTTTTTCCCCGTGTCATTTTACTAATACTTGTCATGATATGTTAGAAGAGGTCATTCATAAATTTCCTTTGTTATTGGGTGGTGATTCAATCACTGCTGGAAAACGTCTCTTCAAGGTTACTCATATAATAACCAAATATTGTCTTCCTTCACAATATAATCATGAAGATGTCAAGATATGTTTATTTTCCTTTTCCTCAGAAGGTGGTGCTATGGATTGGTTTCGTAATTGTCCTTAGGATTATTTTTCTTCTTTACAATACATCAACAATCATTTTAAGGATAGATATATGAAACAAGGTGGCTCACCTTGTGCCCCTAGTACTATGCAAAAGAGTGAAAGTGATCTTGTAAAGAACTCAACTATCAACAGAATATTTCAAGACAATTCTCATGATGAATCCACTTGTACCATTGCAAGACAAATCCATGAAAGTGGAGAAGCATAAATAAGTTATCAAATCAGTGTTGACAATGATAAGTATCTTGTTAAGGAATTGATTCAAACGGTTAAGGATATACAATTGAATCAAGCTCAGGTAATCAATAATACATAGGTTAATTGGGCTCAGCTTATTAAAGATATGGAACTTCACCAAGCAAGATTAACAACTGATCATGACAGGGAAATTGATTCTATACAAAACAAGTAGTTAGCCTTAGAGGAAAAGATAATGATCATGGAATCCAATCACTGCAATCAAATGACTACCATGGAAGAAAGATGTGATGAATAAATGACCATCATGGAATTTGATCACAACAATCAGTTAGCTACCATGCAAGAAAATCATAAGAAAGAGATAAAATATATGAAAATTGTTTCATGGGCATGAAAGCAAAGAATGATAAAATTATAAAGGACATGGAAGTTGATCAAATATATTTCAGAATAGATTATTGGCCATAGAGAAAAAACAAGCATCATGTGTAATAAATATGGAAGAAATGGATACCATCGAAAACAAATTAAAGATAATGGAATTTAATCATTCTAATCGGATGTCCATTATTCAGAATGATATTATTACAATGGAAGCAAAGCACACTGGGGAAATGAAAACTATGGAGGCCAATCATATCACTTTGCAAGACAGATTCGTGAAAATGGAGCTCAATCGATCGAAATTAATAGTAATGCGTGCCAGAGAAATGAGTTCCATGCATAAGAGGTTGGAAGAAATGAAATCACATGTAAAGAATTTTCAGTCTAATCCAGATGATAGATGGTAGAAAATCAAGGAGCTTTCAACATATCATAACTCTCTAAATCCAATAAATCAAGTCATGTCTTGTTGTGGATATCTTGAGAAAGTGGTTGACCCCATTAATGAATATTTAGCTGAGGATGACATGATTCGAGAATAAATTGAAAAGGATTAAGAACAGATGCAAAATGAAGAGAGGCATGTCACAAATATCTTAAATACTTCGCCCGTAAGTTCTCAAGCATAATGTTCCACATCATTAGCAATATAGCTTGCCACGAAGAAAACCCTGAAGGGAAAAAGAAAAATAATAAGGAAGTGGTTTAATGCATCTGATGGCCATGATTAGCTCGATTTTAGGATAAGACAAAGTCCTACCGTATGCAGGATTGGACATGACACATCCAAAAAAAGGCCCACGGATTTGCGTGAAAGTAGGAAAAGGCTTAGTATGCACTATATTGAACACATTTGATGCCACAAGGCATCCTTTGTATTGTATCTCTAACCTTGCACCCTGTTATTTCAGCATTTTCACTTTGTAGTTAGATTAAATTTATATTTTCATGTTAGTAAAATAGTTAATAAATGAAGAGCTTTTATTTTCATGTGCTTAATGTTATGATGAATTTTGCATGGACTCTACTTATATATTCTTGTGTGTTGTTTGGATGCAGATTCTGGATTCTCACATTCCTCTGATGAAGCAATGTGTCCCCAAGTAGAGCCAGATGTTGACCACTCTGAATCAATGACCCCATAGCAGTACACCCATTTTTTCGCAAAAGGGATCCATCATGTTCAAGTGTTTGTGCCATTTAGACTTCATCATCAACCGACAATTTTATGAATATGCCAGCCCATTCTGCATATGTAAAATGTAAATAATCTCAGTATGATGTTGTCTGTATGTAAAAACATAGGTAAACCTATGGTTTTGGTGATGATCTCCATTCTAGGAGGTTTTTTGTCTCACTGATTTATCTGTGTCTCTAAACCCAAATGACCCGAATTTTTTTCTCTCCACTCTTATCCCAAAGCTAGAGTGGATTTTGTTGCTAAGATATTAAGTGAGTCCTAGTGTTTTAGATAGAGTCTACATAAAAGTGATTTGGGAATAATCCTGGATAATTTGCTAGATTATTTTATTGCAAGTCACTTGGTCTACTCGATTATTTTTTGTGTTGCATAAATGGGTATTTTTTGAGGGTCTATAACGAATGGGTTTTTCCCCTTCATGTATTAAAATGTAAAATCTTGTAAAAAAATATTTAGTTCATGGTCCCTCATAATTAGACACCATGGCTAAGTATTAAAGGGTTGGAAAAATAATCAATCCCCTCATAAGTCAATTAATTAAATTTTCTAGCCAAATTAAATTAAAAAATTCTAAGCCAAAAATTTAATTAATTTTATGTCCTAGGTAAATTTAAATTCTCCTAAGGAAAAATTCATGGGTCTTAAAAAAATAAAATTTTAAAGGTCTCGAGCCAAGAGAATATTGAAAATTTTAAGAAATTTTGGACCTTTGGACCTTGGTAGTTAAGTCAAAGTCAATTTGAGTATTGAGGGGTTTTCGCAGTGCATTATATTAGATATCATTTTTTGGGATTCAACTGCGTTAAGTAAGTCATTAATATATGACCATTTCCATCAGAGGTATTTGTAACTGAATAATGAGTCTCGTGATTTTTGAATAGTCCACTTAGCACTCATTGCATCGGGTGATGCTCACAGGGGTGAAGAAGTGGGATTAAAACTAGTGAAATGAATCACATAGCGTCAATGATCACTTCTAGGGCTTGCACCTGGTAACCAGGACTTCCCGGGAGGTCACCCATCCTAGATCGCCTCTGGATCAAGCGCGCTTAACTGTGGAGTTTTCCCCACAATCAAGCCCACTTAGCTTGCTACCCCTAGTTTCAATCCCGCTTCTTCACCCTTGTGAGCATCACCTAATGCAATGAGTGCTAAGTGGACTATTCAAAAATCATGAGAAATTACTCTGTTAGGACTACCTCTCATGGAAATGGTCATACATGAATGACTTACTTGACATGGTTGAATCCCAAAAAAAAATGATATCTAATATAATGCACTGTGAAAATCCCTCAATACTTAAATACAAATAGTGTAGGGAGCTCTACTTGAATGGTTCATGAGGCACAATACTTGCTAAGGTTTTGCAAATGGGGTAGCAATCTAAGTGGGCTTGATTGTGGGGAAAACTCTACAGTTAAGCGTGCTTGAGCCAGAGGCGATTTGGGATGGGTGACCTCCTGGGAAGTCTTGGTTACCGGGTGCAAGCCTTGGAAGTAATGATTGACGCAATGTGATTCGTTTCACTAAATTCAATCCCACTTCTTCACCCCTGTGAGTATCACCTGATGCAATGAGTGTTAAGTGGACTATTCAAAAATCATGAGAAATTAGTCAGTTGCGACTATCACTCATGGAAATGGTAATAGATGAATGACTTACTTAACGCAGTGGAATCCAAAAAAATGATATCAAAGTCAATTTTTTTGAGGTAATTAACTCAATAATAATAATTTTTGAGTCAATTAAAAAGGAATTAGATGAAAATTTTGAAATTCCTCAAAAAATAAATAATTTCGACGAACGGGATTAAAAGATGATCAAAACTTTTTCAACGGTTGAGTTTACTTTGACGAGGATAGAGTGAACTAGCCATTGGTGAATTTATCTATAAATTAGAGGTCAGTGTTAGTCTATTTTTCACCCAATCTTTGAATTGTGTACTAATCTCTCAAGTCTCTTATATATCTTTTGGAATGAATGCAAAAGTCTTTGAGATTTCAGCTTGCGATGGTGTTCCTCTTCATGAATCTATGGTAACATTGTTTTAATTTTTTCAAATATTATTTGAAAATCACAAATCAATAGCTCTCTTAAAATAGTTTGAATACAGGCATCTTATTCAGTTTGTTGGATCGAGGGTAACATTTTTTATTTTGATTGGATTAGCAAGCATCTCTATTTCTTAAAAAAATTATTGTTATTCTATTTATATACTTGGTTTGATGGTTGATCTAGTTTTTGCAAAATATCTCTAAGGTTTTCATTGAGTGTTTTGGGATAGTCCTCAGTTGGACCAACCAACTCTCAGCATATATTTTCTGAAGAGCTTACCTCATACTAACTTCAAAATTTATCTAGAAATTAAATTTTTATGCATGAAGTTTTTGGACTAGTACCTGTCTAAAAACCCAAAATCTTTTCAATATTATGTGGAAAATTTGATAGATCTGGCTAGTAAGAGCCTTAGACCTTCATATCTCAGAGCAGAGTTGGACTCATACTCCTCAGATCTAACAGATCCGCAACTCTTGTGCATATATCTGTATATATTTTATATGGATCTATAGATTTTTTGTATAGATCTGAAGATTTTCTAACTTGGTTATTGTTAGTGTCAGTATTTGCATCTTGCCATCAGAGATCAAAAATCCTCTTTTCATATCATTTTAAGGGTCCCACTACAAAAAAATTTATTATTCCACTAGGTCATGCAAAAATTTAGTCACTGATGATAGCCCTAGTCCAAAAACATCACTCTTCCTCAAATTTGATTACTTGTTGGCATAGTTTCATACCTTGTTGACTATACACCATCCATAAAGTCAATATCATCATGTCATCACATCAGTCGTGTCATTATGAAGTTCAGTCCATCAAGGTCTCATTAGGTCTTTTAGGGTTTTTTAAGGTTGCCATTAGGTCATTATGGTTTCCATGGTCTAATAAAACTTCATTTCCACTGCATAATACCAGCAAGTAAAGGGTGATCCAATAACATCTCTTCACCATATGAAGATGATTTGTAAAGAAAATTCCTTGTTTCAACATGCAATTTTGGTTTTCAAATGTAATTTTTAATTTTATTTATGTAATTTTATGCCATTCAAATGTAATAAGTATCGTGATTCCCAAGCTGCTAACCTAGAGTTCCAACATGCCAAAGCATCAAAAATGTCAAATCAAAGAGTTCTCAAAGTCATCAGGTGATTAATTTGTCAAGAAAAAAGTCAAGTGCAAAGGTAAAGGTTCAAAGTGTAAAGTGAAGTGAAGAAAAGAAAAAGTGGGTCCTAAGGCCCAATTCATTCAAATGATAAACTATAAAGACATCACAAAGAACTCATTTGTCCTTTCATCCATCGAGCTTGCACTCCCTTAGCTGGAAAAGTCGATTTGCAGGGTCATAGGTTGAGATTTGCAGTGGCGATGCACTTTCAGAGGGTGACACTACGCTTAGAGTAGGAAACGTTGTGCTTTCTCCCCACTCGCGCTACGCTTTTTCTCAATGAAGACTCCAGACACCAAAACTCAACAAAACACCTCCAAAATCTTCAAAAACTTCAGCAAGTGCCTCTTACACACTCTCGCAAGTAAGTACAACAAATTTCTTGCCTCCTTGAACTCCTAAAGAATGATTTCATAATGTTTTAGATTCTAAGTGAAATTGGCATTTCTCTACTGAGAAAACCCTAGTTTTACTCAAAATTCCCAAGTTTGATGCCCTAATACCCTGCATTTCCTTCCCTCACATCTAAAAACCCTATCCCTACCCTTACACTACCATTTACTAACCCCTAAATCCCTTTCCCTAAAAACCCTAAGTCCTAGGCTTCTACATTCCTAGGTAACCCCTTCCCTAAACCTGTAATTAAATTCTCATTTTCAATTCCTTGACATTTTGACCTCCCATTGCCTCCCAAAGTTCCCTAATCCCTTCCCCCGTCTCCCTAAATTTTCCTAGAGTTATCCATATTTCCTAGACCCATATTCACTCCCCATTCCTATCTACCTTATCCCTAGGGTTTCATTAGCCACAAAACACTATAGAGGAAGAAAAAGATTATATGGAAGAGGAGGATAGATAGAAAGAGGAGAATAGAGAACAAAGAAGGCCTCACAAAGGAGGAAGAATCCTAAGGTTGGAGCCCACCAACACTACTTCACTGGGGGCCTCTCCTATGACTGTCAGTTGTTTTGAGTATGTAGGTTTCCTTGATTTTTGCAACATGATTCAAAGGGTCCAACATCATCCCATGTTGAGTAGATTTTTCATCTCAAACCTCAGAGATAATAAAGCGACCCTTACAGGTGTGACTTTCATTGTATCTACATTTGTCATTGTTGCTGCAACAGGGATTCCAAACATGGGAGAGAAATTGCTTAAATCCACAGATTTGGAGGATCGATACTATAAACCATTCATCAAACCAAGATACAAAAATGAAAGGAGGGTGGTTTTCCCTTTCAGCTACCTTCTTGATAGGTATGCACCCATGATGAAAATCATCATGAAGTACTTCTCTTGTGAAGGAAGGTTTTCTAGGCTCTACACATACAACATTAGACTGATGATGCACTTCACGAATGAGATTGCTCAAAATCCCATACTTTATTTTTAGGAGTATAGACAAAATGGCCTTCATTGTGCAAAATAGAGACTATGACCAGCAAATGAATAGCCTCTT
Source organism: Pinus albicaulis (assembly GCA_034641835.2). Taxonomy (NCBI): domain Eukaryota; kingdom Viridiplantae; phylum Streptophyta; class Pinopsida; order Pinales; family Pinaceae; genus Pinus; species Pinus albicaulis. The sequence goes on along the minus strand of CM076584.1, from coordinate 1,193,653,649 downwards.
CCACCACTCAATGATCAAGATCATTGTCCTCCATCACCTTGCTCAAGTGGGCATCTCATGGGACACCTTCATTGCAAATGACATCTTCACTGCTCCAAAAGCTCCACATGCTGAAGATGTGCCTTCTTCATCTCACCCTGCTACATCTATGCCTCCACCTCAGTCCACTTCACACACTCCATCACCATCACCACCATCATCAACATTTTATAGTCAAGATGAGTCACCTGGCAGAGTTGAGGTCATCAAGCCTAAAGAGGGTGAAATCAACAAACTGGCAAAGACATATCATAGAGGGTATAGGCAAGTGTTTGCCCCACAGATTGTGGGAGGGGCCCTACCTTCTTCACCAACAAAACAGGTACAAAAGGGCAAACAAAATATGGCAGAGGAAGATGTACATGAGGAAGCCATTCATGAGGAGTATGACCTCCATGAGACAGAGAGTGATTTTGACCTTATTGACTTAGATGAGCGACATTATGGTGAGGCCTCCAAATTGATTATCAAGCAAAAGGATGCCCAAATCAGAGAGCTTCAAACCAACTTAGAGATATCTAAGTTTGTCATTGCATACCATGAGCAAGAAAATGAACAACTCAAGACCAAGCAGGCCATCATGGAGATTAATCTTCTCAAGGCAAAAAGAGAAGAAAACAAGGCAAAGGCCTTGCTTGATGAGGCTTATGAGAGGTATGGTGAAACAAATGAGGCAGAAGAACAAGTGCCAGTAATAATACCTAGGACTAGAGGGCTGAAAAGAACTCTAGAACTAGAGAGGAAAAGGGAGGTTGAGCTTGCTAATGAGTTAACTATGAATGAACAATTTGCCATCATGGTCAATGAGAACCAGGAGAATTGGCTTGATAGGGCCAACCAACATCTTGAGAAGCTCCTAGAGAAGGTAAACAAATACAATGACATATTGAGAAAGAGGGCCAAACAAAACTCCAAGAAAAATCAAATTGCAAGCTCAAAGATCCAAAAGGCCAAATCAAGACTTGAAACCCTAACCAAGAAAAATGAAGGGGACAAGCTTGATAATCTTGTTGAGGCATCTCTCATTGCGTAACACACCTCATGAGTATCCCACAGAAGAAAATTTGAAGAATTTTGGGCAATTTTTGAAATTTTTGGAAATTTTTTTGTTTTTGATAATTTAGCACAGTCACACTATCAAAAGCGCAGTGCCCTAGGTGTTGCGCTTTTCCTAGGGACCTCCAATGGAAAAACTGAAGGTACCATTGTATTCATAAGACAATTTACAGTTAGTAAAACAACTTTTCTAAGCTTTTTTGGGTCAAAGAGGCAGTCAAAAGGTTAAAAAACACTCAAAAAATGACATTTATGCGATGTTTTGGAGGCTGGCGCTGTGCTTTTGACCAGTCTTGGGAGAATCAGTTTTTGGAGGGTCAAATCAGCACCATTTTGGAAACCAACCATAGATTTGGAAACTAGACTAGAAAATATTTCCAATGAGCTATCATGAGCTCAATTTGGACACCTGGAACCCCCTCAAAAGTGGAGTTGAAGATAGCGCTGCGCTTTTGACAAATTTTCTCAGTTTGCTGATATTTCCAAATTTTCTCACTTTTTCTCAGTTTCACTTGGAAAATGGAGTTTTTACAAATGTAATTCATGATGTAAATGTATTATGGTGTTTTTACACTTACCTAGGGTAAATACATTAGAGGAAAGCTTTTGATGATGATGTAATGAATCAATTTCCAAAAAGTAAGGGATGAGTCAGTTTGACCTCCCTACATTCTAGGTATCAGTTCAGTTTTTGGTGGCACTGCTCCTCCACCCAGGGATTCGACCCTTGAGGATGAGAGAATTTGTTTTGTGGTCTATATCTTGTACTTTTTGACTCATTTCCGAGGTTGGATGTTGTTGCATTCATCAGAGACACTAGTGTAATCAGTATTTGGCAGGAAATTAATGAAAAGGTTGCAGCGATTTCTTTGGGATACCTGTGGTATGGAAATTTAGCATTGTTCTTCTTATGTCTCATTATGTATGAATGTTTTGTTTCATGATCCATTTCAGTGCTATGATATGCTATTTTTCAAGTTGATAAACATAATACACCTCTCATGCTCTGTTTTGGGAAAATCTTCATAGTTTGTTTGTTTCTTCAGTTTAGAAAGAATTCATGCTTTAGCCTTGCTCTTTCTAGCTCCTCATTTATCTGATCCATCTCACACTGAAACCCTAAAGTGTTAGGTCTTCTACCTACCTTTCCCCATCGAATCTCTGCAATCCTAATTTTATTTTCCCTCACCTAGCCTCTTTGACCTAATCCTCATCAAGTAACCAAAATCAAACAAATAAACCCCTGTACTCATGCCTAACCTAAAATCCTAATTCATCCAGCCCTCTTAACCGGTTTGGTATGGCTAGCTATCAAGCTAAAATATTGGTTGGTCGTTACCTATGTTTGGAATTTTTTTCAGCCTTAGAGATCCGGTGGCGTGATAACAGGGCTCTAGGGCTTTGTTTATTTTTTGTATATATTCGATTTGGGTATTTTTTGGTTTTTGTTTTGCAGGTGTAGATCTGAAATAAGAAAAAGATTTGAAGCCAGATCTAGACCCTAAAGGGCAAGATCTGGCGTTCGGCGATTTATCCAAGGAAGGATCATCTGGAAATTATTAAAAACAGACATTCGAAATTTTGATTAAGGATTTCCATAAAAATAAATTTCTGAAAGGTCAAAGAGGTGAAATTTATGGGTTTATTCGAGATGAAATTCTGAAGTAATTTGGAGTGAAAAACTTTTCAAATTTTGGGCATAATAATTTTCGAAATTTTTTTATGTTTTCGATTTTTTTTAAAACCCTCTCAGCTTGCCCACATTTTTCTCCCAATCTACATCTCTTTTTTTTTTGTCCATCCCACAGCCCCTTCATTCTATCTCCTGCGATGTTGTCCTCATGTACCCCTCACCCAGCGTTTTCCTAACCCGTCCTCCCTTCTACGAGTTCCAGCTCCCTCGACTTTCCTTTCCCTCACGCAGTCTCATGCTCCCTTTTTCTCTGTCATTTTCTCCCTTCTCCATCTTATGTGATGCTCCATCGAAAGCCTCCACTCTTTCCTAAACCCTAGCGTCAGCCTCTTGCTTGCCCTCTATTCGCATCTCCTCGTTTTGCAGTGCCCATTGCTGCTCTCAAGCTCCCTTCGACCTCGCTGCGTCCCTCTTTCCCTCTCCCTTGTTCACGTCTTCATCCTTCCGCTCTCCCTGTCCTCCTGCCACATCACCCTTCCATTGTTTCTCCTTCGCGGTCCTTGATTTCAACCTAGTCACAAAGTTAAAACAAAACAATCAAACTTTTAACTTATTTATTTATTTTAGATTCGACCCTTTAAAAGAAAAATTCATTAATTTCTTTGTTAACAATGAAACTTTTCAACCATTTAAAAAAAATCAAAAGATTAAAAATAGCTAAGTTTTATTTTTTTGTTGATAATTTTCTTTTTAAATTAAAAATTTGAAAATTTTTATCTTATGTATCAAATCTTTCGGTGAAAATCACAATAGAGAAATTTGTGTCGATGCGTTTCGAATCAGCCAGTATGGTTCATCATCAAGACAAGATACGAAATCTGATCTAGGACTCAGCTTAAATAGATAAAGAAGCTCCAAATAACCGTTGTACAATAACAGCTAGTTTGACCATAAAAAATAAAAATAACAAAATAACAAAATAAAACTATAAATAAAATAAAATAAAATATAAAAAACTAAAAAATAAAAATAAAAATAACAGCTAATTTGACCAAAAAATAAATAAAAAAATAAAATAAAAAAATTTTAAAATTAAGTATAAAATATAAAAATAAAAATAATAAGAAATCAATAAATAAATAGATATAAAAATGAACATTAAAGTAAATAAAAATGTTTAAAAAATTAAAAAATAAAAATAAAAATAAAATATTAGGAAATAAATAAATAAATAAAAATAATAAAATATACATTACTTGAACAATTCAATATAGCAATTTGAAAATAAATTAATCTTTTATTTTTTTTTAAAGACAATTAATTAATAAAAATTAGATTAAAAACAAATAATAAACATAACTATGCTAAAAAATAATAATTAATTACATAACAAAGAATAACAGAAAGGAGAAAAGTAAAACAGGACAAGAGGGGAGAAAATGACGAACCTCAGACAAACAGAAGGGCAAAAACTCAAAAAGCTACGAATGAAGGGCAGGGATCCAGCACTTGCTCACAATCCACCCATAATCTCTATTAAGGTTAACAGACCTCTTTTCAATCTCAAGGGCCTCCCTAAACTTTCGATGGTGAAAATGGTCCACCTTCGCAATGACCTCAGTGTCTTCAATGCAAATGTGATGCTTTGTCTTTTCAGCATGCTCTGCTAAGGCAGAGGAGCGAGATCTATTATGCTTTAGGTTAGCGGCATGTTCATGAATTCTTTCACTGATAGATCGACCAGTTTCACCAATATAAGGGGTCCCACAAGAGCACGGAATCAAGTAAACACCCTTACCCTCCTTAGGGCAAATTGGGTCCTTAACCGATCTGAGCGAATTCTGAATCGTGCAGAGGGACTTGAAGGTTGAAGGAACACTATGTTTCCTTAGTATCCTGGTGATCTTATCAGTCGTTCCCTGTATAAAATGGAGGTGAACGCCAGCAGACCTATCATAATTATCACTTCTAACCCTAGGACCTTTTTCTGCTTTTTGGAAAGCTCTACGACATTGAATCTTGCTATAACCATTTTTAAGGAAAACCTTAAAAAGATGAGATTTCTCATCTTCAAGGTGGTGTTCATCAGCGATTCTCAAGGCATGAGTGGCTAAGGTGTTGAGAACCCCTAATTTCTGAGTCGGGAAATGATGAGAGTCTGCATGTAAATATTGCTCAGTATGCGTCTTCTTTCTAAAGACTTGATGAAAGAAAGAGCCTTCTTCATTCCTAGTAATAAGGACATCAAGAAAGGGAAGACTACCATCCACTTCGAATTCCATGGTAAACTTAATGGCGTCAGACTGATCATTAAGATGATGAAAGAAAAGGTCCAATTTTTCTTTTCCATGTGGCCACACCACACAGGTGTCATCCACAAACCGCTTCCAAAGCTTAGGTTGAAAAAGAGAGGTGGAGAGGGCTCTAGATTCAAAGTCTTCCATGAAAAGATTAGCCACAACCGGAGACAGGGGGGAACCCATGGCCACGCCACAAGTTTGTTCAAAGAATTCACCCTCAAAACTGAAGAAAGTCAAGGTAAGACAGATCTCAACTAGATGAGCAGTGTCATGATCCGTGACCCGAGATACGACATCAATAGCCTTCCTAATGGGGATGCAAGTGTATAACGAGACAACATCAAAACTGACAAACCTGTCATCTGGGCCCAAAGTGATGCGTTTCAACTCATTGATAAAAGATCATTTTAAATTTTTGACATTAGCCCTTTAAAAATAAATCAAAATTTCATTTATTTTTTGGAAGATCAAATTTGTTGAGGCTAACTTTTGTCATAGGATTTTGATTTTTGGTCATTTACTTGTGAGAAATTTGCGAGGTCGGGTCAATCGAGCAATGGGCCGCATTGCGTGTAGGCCATGTGCCCGCTCTGATGGGCAGAAGTCTGGCGGGCGGATTGCTAAAGGAGTTGTCTACTGACGCAATATAATAGTCCGGACGACAGTTTTTTGTCGGAATCAGGTAAAGAAAATATTCAAAAAATCTGGTAGTTTGAGTGTTTGAAATGCATTTTCGATAGTGGAAATGGATTCAGCACTATCAAAAACTATCAAAAACTCTTAGGGCACCCAAAATACTGAATTTTTTTTTTTTCAGAGGAAAAAAAACATCTGTATTATATTGATAATAACAGTGCATTGACATAATATTGATCCTCATATAATTGTAAAAATACTGAAATTTTTACAATTGTAAACAAGATTCTGAAAAATCTTTGCCATAATTTTTCAAAATCTTATTGGAATTTCTAGGTTATTTTGTGAGTTTTTTAGACTACGACATTGCTAAACAATTTAGGCAGGTAATTTATGAACAGTTCGGGTGAACGTTTGTAGAACGGTTGGATAGAAACATGAGTTGGATGCAGCAGTAACATGGGTAGGCAGTTCAAGTGCGTGCAGGTTGGGCAAAACGTGAAGGCTGCGTGCAGAACAGGCCGTAGCACGACTCTGTGACACGACATAAACAACTCGCCTTTAGACAGTTGAGCGAGTCGGGCAAAACGTGCAGACATGTTACAAAATGACAGAATTTGGTGTTTCTAGTGTTGTAGTGCAGGCATGTGACATCAGCGTTGTTGTACCACTGTGGCACGGTATAAGTAAAATTGGTTAAGTGTGCAAGGTAAGACAATTCGCTGCACAGCTTATGTAAAATTTGTATTTTGTAAAATACCGAACATTGTTATTATTATTGAGCAGACTTCACGGGAGTTGCCTTTCCCAAATATGTATAGACGTATTTGTGTTATGATGAATGTTTATTTAAAAAATTAAATATTGAAGATAAGTATTTCACTACATTATTATAAAACACTTGTTTGAAAAATTGACTAAGTGTTGAGATAAGTGTATTCCAAAAATATAATGATACAATATGGGGTTGAAAGAGTATCACAAGTAAGATCGTGACAAACCCATTAGCGCGATGGGGAAAAGATTTTGTTAGTGTCATCAGTGAATTTTTTAAGAAAAACACAAAGAGCCGTGCGGTGCAAGTTTGTATCACAAGTAAGATCGTGACAAACCCATTAGCGCGATGGGGAAAAGATTTTGTTAGTGTCATCAGTGAATTTTTTAAGAAAAACACAAAGAGCCGTGCGGTGCAAGTTTGTTACAGGTACAAGAAAAAACACATTTAATATTATTGAAGTAATGAGAAGCGACAACGAAGAGATATTACAGAGTACGTAATGATAGATTGACTTTAGGTGGCAGAGAAGAGCAAGTGTACCACCGACAAACCGCCATCCACCCATGCCACGTCGATGGACACCCTACCGCTCTCACAAATATCATTGTTTTCAGTTTTTTTATCAGAGTCATCATTATATTCCACCGACGTCCAGTCAAATCTCATTTCCTCTCCATTGACTTTGCATGCTGTGGGCATTTTGCTTGAGTATGCACATAACTGACCTGTCCCTTTCACCTCCAATTCCACCCAGTCTTCCCCATATTTCACTCCTTCGATTCCTCCTCCACTGTTGTACATGTTCACCAGGCCAATGGGTGCAAATTTGAGCCCCTTCATGTTGTGCACTGGAACAATGGTGAAGATCTCAAATGAAGATGGCTGTAATGTGATTGCAGAACTTGAGTGCTGCTGCATGATCACAAGCTTGTTGGATTGGTTCAGATAAACTGCATACTCTTCTGCATTACTCATTGCAGCCGTCTCATGTCTCTGTGTCCATTCAACATCCTTGGGGGATACAGATCCAGAAATTGGTCTGTAGAAATGTGGGAAAGCTTTGATTTTTCTTTCCTTAGGACACCACCCAGCTCCTTGGCAATTGAATGCACCCACTACTCCTCCAAACTGGTCAAACAAAATAACCAAAAACTCAATTAGACCTTTTCTGAAGAACAACCAACTCAACAACAGTTTGTAGGCTTTGTTCTAAACAATCAGAGATTCTATTACACTTTATTTTATTTTATTAAATATTTTAAAGATAATAACTTAGATTCATTATTTATTGAATTATGAAAACTCATTGAACCAAATTGAAATGGTCATCCTTATCTGAATTGCAATGTTTTTCCAGTATGAAAAATTCATATCCAGGTTTAATTGTACTTATAAAACACTTGTAATCAAACTAAATTAAAATAATAGATTGTAGATTTTTTAAATATAAAAAACCCATATTAAGTTATTGCAAATTTTACTTGGTTTAAGACAAGGTCTAATTAACTGATCTCACATAAAATCTGCAATACATTGCAGAATCCTTGAATATGTTTGGTCAGTTCAATTAGATCTGGTTTACAGATTCCTTGAGGTGTGAGGTCAGTTCAATTAGATCTTGTTTCAAACAAAGTACAAATTTAAGAAATTTACAACCATTGCAGACTACTTAAATATGTTTGGTCAGTTCAATTAGATTTTGTTTTAAACAAAATACAAGATTAAGGAATTTGCAATCCATTGCAAATTAGTTGAATATAAAAGTTCGATTATGAAATCAATATTCAAAGTGGTCATGTTTTTCCGGATTATCTTAATTGCAGATTCTTTGAATTTGAGGGTCCAGGGGTAAAATCATTAGGGGTACAAACAAAGCTTTTTATGAATGGCAAAGAATGCAGACAAAGTTAAATAAAATGAAATGAAACTGATAGGTAAACAAAAAGATCCTTAATTTGGAAAATAAATTATAAATTTATGATTGGAGAAGAAAAAATAAAGAGGATTTTTCAACCAAAACAGTTAATAATTTCCAGAGATGAGATCAGGATTGAATGGAACTGTATGGCTCAGAGGGATATTATTATTGATATTGAACTCGAATCAATATTTTTATTGATATTGATAAAAAAATATGACTAGAATCCCTGATCAGAAAGAGGGTAATATTATTATTGATATTGCTAAAAAATATGACTAGAATCCCAGATCAGGAAGAGGGTAATATCATTATTGCTATTGATAAAAAATATGACTAGAATCCCTGATCAGGAATCCCAGGAAGAGGGTGATATTATTATTGATATTGATAAAATATGACTAGAATCCCTGATCAGGAAGCCCTCTAGTTACACAATTCCATAGCCTACAAGCACACAGTTCCATATGGTGACAAAATACTACTAACCTTGTTCAAGTTCCAGAGCTTCAACATAGTAATACCATCGTGGGATGAATCTGTGAAGATGCAATCACGAGTAGGAAGAGCATAATGTTGACACCTGAGGATTGTGCCATCGGGAAGAACAAGCTTCTTGAGAAGGTCAAAGTCATGGCCTCCTATTGCATCGCTCACATACACAGGGCCTCCGCATATAGCTCGAGATGCTGCATGGAATTTGGCACAGACATGATCAGACTGAAACATATCCCAGTCAGGTTGTATGAAGTTTCCCATCCACAAGCTGTTGAATCCACAATGAATCATATGGACTCCTTGTAGCCAGTAAGCACCCATGGGATCTCCATTTGGATCCTGGAACCAGAAATCATCTCCTGTACCATTATAAGCCAATTCAATAAATTTATTTGTCTGGTTTGGTCTGAATTGTGTTCAAAATTTGAAGAATAATAATATTTTCTTTTTCTATTGTCTTACCCACTCGCCCCATAGCTATCTGTTTGGTCCCCAGGAAGAAGAAGTCATTGCATTGCTCCATGCTGGCTATCAACCCGTTCCCACCCAAATTCTTTATCATGGACTGGCTTAATCCTTCGTAGTATGCTTTAGCCAGTTCTACTCTCCCCCCATATTCCTCAGCTATAAATTCCAGTGTCTGTGTAACCAAACAAACAGAATATGTCAGAGATTCTTCACTTACTAAGATGTAATTTTACTGTCTTGTAGTTTGCTTTTTTATGAGAGGAATTGGCAATTGGGTCAGGTTGTATCAGTTTGATTTTGTACTATAGGAATTGACCATTGGGCTGGACTATGTCAGTTTTTATATTATTAGAGGAATTGGCAATTGGGCTACTAGAAGAATTGGCAATTAGTATGGGTTGTATCAGTTTTTATATTATTAGAGGAATTGACAATTGAGCTGGGCTGAATTCACGACAGAAGGTCAAAGTTTGTAGTTGCATGAAACAAGGTCGATTCCAACCACAACACAGTTGCATCCAAAATCCAAAATTATAGATACATGAAACAGAGTCGATTCCAACCACTACTAATAATAACCCTTCAGTGTAACTACCCACCCCTTAAACAAAACACTAACTAGTCAATCTAGAAATTGTACCTGATTCTTTTATCAGGTCATAACTTCACATATCAAACCTTACCAAGTGAACTATCCAAGGAGAAAGAGAACACTGCATATCAAAACCTTACCAAGTGAACTACCCAAGGAGAAAGGGAAGAATGTTTCAGTTGAGAAATAATTTAAAAAGAGATTTTATTAGATTTTTTCAAACAGGATAGTAAATTGTCTTGATCTTTTTCAAATCTTGTAAATGCTTAAATGGATTTGAATGACTTACATGAATGACGTCCACTTTCACTCCTGTGGCGCCCACTCTGGCCAGATATGAATGCATAGAATTATAAAAATCAGCAGCCTGATGAGGATCCACAAGGCCAATCCCAGCTTCAACAACCTTATCCACAGCCAAATCCTGCATCATAGAATTTACAACTGGGGAAATCTTGAACGGTATGTGCTTTACATTGAGGTGTGTAGTTCCCGGCCTGACACCACCCCATCCACCGCACAGGGCGTGCCAGAAATAAATATCATCAAGGCCCTTGAACTCTTTCTTCAGATCATCAATAAATGCCTTGAGACCCATCTCTGTAACAGAGGAATTATCAGCACTAGCAATGCCAGCTTCCCCATCTCCACTTTGAGTTGATTCTGCACTCTGACCTGGATCAACAAATAAGGAATTGGAACCATCAACATCAACACTTAATGATACGTTACTATTAACAACAGAACCATCACATTCTGCATCTTCATGGATTTCTGATAAGTCTCCATCTACCAACTCGGTTTTTTTATTAGCCAATCTTGCTTTCTCAGCCCTCTCCTGAGCTATAGCCATGTCAATCACTTTTTTGTGCCTCTCCTGATCAAATTTGGGAGCATCAGGCCTCCTCATAGTGCCTGCTCTGTATTTTTTGAACTTATCACACTCCTCAAATCTATATATCCTGCCTATCATCTGAGATCCTCCAAGCACAAGATCTTTGGCACCTTCCAAAGAATTTTTTTGTACATCAAAATTGATACTCTGCCATCCATCATCAATTATGAGAAACCTGGGAGGACACCCCCCATCTAGCAACTCCTTGACTCCCTGCCAAACACCAACAGGTTCAACAGTCAAATAAAATGCATCCCAAGTACACCATCCAAATCTATCAACTATATTAGGGACCCTCTTCTCTTCCAGCAATCTGAAGGTGCCAAGATGGACTCTCATGGCGGTGTATGCTTCTCTCATCAAGTCAAAAGGATTATCATTCACATGAACATAAACACAGGCTTTGAAGCTGGAGCCCTGGATGAGGTCTGACCCACTCTCAACACCGACAACTATGCTGTCATCTGTTCCAGGATGCAGGGCTGCTCTGAATTTTCCTTCAATAATAGGCAGGATCAGCACATATGAACTTAAATTTTCAATGTGCAGAAGAATCAACTGTGTCTCTATTTGCAGGTCTGAACCGTTTCGACCTGACAACATGGTAGCCCACCATATCTTAAAACGAAATATACTCATAAACTTGATATCCTTGAGCTTGCCCAGAGAGTTCAACACTCTGCTGGATGGATTTTCTGCATCAAATCCAATGAATGAGCCCTTATGAGCATTGACTGCAACAGAGGGAAATGCAGCAATTGCATCATAGTTTGTACATATGATTGATGACAAACTAGTCAGAAAAACATTATCAGGAACTTCAGTAAGGATTGGAGCTCCCTGCAAACACAGCTTCCCATCTAATAAACTAAAACAAGACTCCTTAGACTCTGTTTCTATGGATTCTGCAACAGCACAGGCACAGGAGCTATCAGGAGTCATTGCTAACTATAATTCTACAACCAGAAAATGCGAAACACACATATGGGTGAGTGTCTAGAGGCCAGGCTCTCAATTTATAAGCATTTAGAGGATACAATATATGAATGGGATGCCAGTTTGGACTGGAAACATTCTCGGGGTTTCTCAACTTAAAACATCTGAACTGGATACCATTCTGGTCTTGAAACATCTTCTGGGTTCCACCATTTAATTGGAACAGTTTTTTATTTCTCTTTTTAAAAGTGGATCATGCCACCAAGGAAAATGGAGAGAGGGTTGGCTATTTACCACCAGCGCATTCTGGACGTTCTGGTACAATCAGAGCTTGTCGGGATGGTGAGATGGGATTTGAGTATTTTATGAGGTTTTCGGTTTTCAAGATTGCATTGCTTTATAGTTGATTTGATTCGTTGAGATTTTTTGTTTCTGGATTGCATTTATGCGTTAATGAAGTCACATTCTGGCATGATGAAATTGTAATTTAATATATTTAATTTTATTAATTATTATTGTGATGTTTATAAAATCAAAATTACCTCTCAATGGTTTATCAGAATTTTTTTATTTTAAGATTTCATTTATTAACATTAAGTTATATTTTGATATCATAATATTGTAATTTCAGGTATGTTATACCCAGTTTTGGAATGAGAAAGCATTGAGAATATAATACCAGTCTAGATCCATCTTACTCTGGATCTATCATGCGCCGAGAGGGATCAAATCTCTCGAGGTGCAAACCTATTAGGTTTGATCCCTCTCGGCGCATGATAGATCCAGAGTAAGATGGATCTAGGCTGGTTCCACTTGGAGGCATCAACATCACATTTTTCAGATTATTAAAATTTTTGTATATTTTTTAGATGTACATCATACTTTGAAATTTTGAAGATTAGAAATACAAATTCTAACAAATGTTAGAACGCTATTTTGAATACTGAACCACGTAATAATCATAGAAATCAACATCTACACTATTCAATTACTTAAATATTTTTCTGGAACTATTGTACTAAAAATCATACTTTTCTCTCTTGCTCTTCGATATTAATAGGTTGAATTACTAAAACATAAAAATAAATGTACATTGTCAATAATTTTGCCTGCTTACAGTAAAATTAATGCACAATGTTAATCCAATCACTTTAAAATTAATGTACCATCAATGTACATCCAATTACATCAAATCAGAAATCAACGTTTACACTGAAATCAATGCATATAATGCAAACAATGAAATAGGATTAGAAAACAACATCTACAGTGAAATGGATGCATCTAATGTAGGTAATCAAATAGGATTAGAAATCAACATCTACACTGAAATTAATGTATCTAGTGCAAGTAAGCAAATAATATTAGAAACCAACATCACTGAAACCAATGCATCTAGTGCAAGCAATCAAATAGGATTAGAAATCACCATCTATACTGAAATCGATGCATTTAGTGCAAGAAATCAAATACGATTAGAAATAATGTACATTGAAATCAATGCATCTAGTGGAAGTAGTCAAATATAATTAGAAATCAACATCTACATTGAAATTAATGCATCTAGTGCAAGGAATCAAATAGGATAAAAAATCGTCGTCTACACTGAAATCAATGCATTTATTGCGAGAAAACATATAGGATTAGCAATCATCTACATTGAAATCAATGCATATAGTGCAAGAAATTAAATACAATTATAAATAAACATATACACTAAAATCAATGCATCTAGTGCAAGCAATCAAAATGGATTAGAAATCTCCATCTACACTGAAATCAATTCATCTAGTGCATGAAATATTCTTCCCTCTCTCCCCCCTCGAAGTACATCTTTGTTTCCTTCCCTCTATCCACTCTCTCACATCCTCCCTTTCCTTCCTATCTCTCCATTTCTCTCCTACATCTCTATCGCTCTCTCTCTCTTCACCCTCCAACTCTGTTATTATATCCCTACCTCTCTCCTTCTCTCATCCCTTCTCTTCATATCTCATTCTTTGTCTCTTTATCTCATCCAAAAACATACACACTCTCTCTCCATCTCTCCCTTATCACTTAATCTCTCTCTCCACTTATTAATCTCTCTGTATTTCTTCTTCCCTCCCTCTCTCCCCCTCTAAATCCATCTCTCTCTCTCTCTCTCTCTCTATATATATATATATATATATATATATATATTCCCTCCAATTTTCTCTCTTCCCCCGTCACTCTCTTCCTCTCTCTTGTCCTTCCTCTCCCTCCAATTCTCTTTCTTGCTCTCTCTCTCAACATCTACACTAAAATCAATGCATATAGTGCAGGAAATCAAATAGGATTAGAAATCACCATCCACAATGAAATCAATGCATCTAGTGAAATAAATCGTCTTCTCTCTCTCCCCCCTCCAAATCCATCTCTCTTTCCCTCCCTCTCTCCACTCTCTCACATCCTCTCTTTCTTCCTTCCCCTTTCTCCCTTTCTCTCCCATGTCTATATCTCTCTCTTTCCCTCTCTCTCCCTCTCTTCACCCTCCAATTCTGTCAATATATCCCTCGCTCTCTCCTTCTCCCCCCATTCCCTCCATCTCTCCTTTTTCTCTTTATCTCACCCCAAAACATACACACGCTCTCTCTATTTCTCCCTTTTCACTCCCTCTCTCTCTCCACTTCTCGCTCTCTATGTATTTATTCTTCCCTTCAACTCCATCTCTCTATCCCTCCCTCTCCTCCTATCTCCCTCCCTCTCTTCTCCTCTCTCTCTTCCTTCCTCTCTCTCCCTTCCTCTCCTACCTCCCTCTCTCTTCCCCCATCTCTCTCTTTTCCCTCTAATCCTCTCTCTTCCCCCATAACTCTCTCTCTCTCTCTCTCTCTCTCTGCCCTCCAATCCTCTCACTATCTCCATCCATCTCTTCTCCTCTCCTGCCCCCTCCATATTTATGTCTCCCTCTTCCTTGCGTACCCTTTTCTACCTCTCTCACTCCTCTCCCTCTCTCTCTTCATTCCTCCTCTCCCCTCTCCTTGATTTTATCCCCATCTCTCCCTTCTCACTCCCTCTATGTCTCCACCTCTATCACTCTATGTCTTTGTTCTTCCCTTCCATATATATCTAGAGTTAATATATATCATGATACATTAACGTATATAATAATATAGAAAATTTAATATTGTACTAATCCAAAGTTATTAAATATAATAATATTAATATGAATATTAGATTTAATAATATTATTATTATTATTAATATTTTGATATTACTATTAGGGATAATAATGGTTTTTTTTGGCATGATATTAATAATAATTTGGCCCATAATATTTGATCTATAGGATTCACCTAAATAAAACATATTTTTTGAGTGTTGGTAAATATAAAGAGATTTATAGAGTAAATATAAAAAAATTGGTTTTATTTATTTACCATACCTCTTTTATTTACAATGGTATTTGGCCCATAGACTTGGTATATAATTAGATGTTGATTTATAATGATATTTGATATGTTTTTATAAATTTATCATGCCTCTTTATACCTCTTTTATATTGATTTATTTATTTACCATAGCTCTTTTATAAATATGCTATTTAGCCCTTGGTATTAATAATAATATGGCCCATGGTATTTGGCATATAGGCTTCACCTAAATAAAACTTGTTTTTTGACTTATTGTAAATATAAAGAGGTTTATGGAGTAAATATAAAAAGAGGCTTTATTTATTTAGTGGAAGCAGTTAAATATAATTAGAAATCAGCATCTGGTCTATTAGCTTCTATCCAGCTATTCTCAATTTTAGTCGAAAGAGGTCCATTTGTGCTCTAAATGATTTATACATACATAAACATATTATTCCCATATTTAGAATTATAAAAGGATCATATGTCGGATACTAAGATGCATAAAACCCAATCTACTTTATTGGCAGTGTGGTGGGATTGAACTTCGACTTCGTGGTATTTAATCTCACAAAGCATTCCACTTATCTCGTATACAACGCATCCTTATTCTTCAGTCCCGTAGTGCAGCGCCAGTATCATGAAAAATATGGCTACAATGAGGTCAGTAGAGTATATGTATTAACTAGTTTTGCATATGCTCAGAATTATTCTTTGTTAACAATTTTATTATAAGGGTTCACATTGTCTAAATATTCAGACATTTACATTTGTGCAAAAGCTTGTTGATCGCCAAATTGAATCTGAATATGGCATATTTCCGTCTTTTACGTGATACTAAGGCTAAACATCATAAAATACAGTATGCCTATTTCAAAAGCAATAGACTGAATAGGAGTCTTTCCATTCAATTACTCGAAAATCTCGCTACGTGCTTGGCTGAATAATGTTTGACACGAAACATTTTCAAAATGTGATCGCTTGCTCACAATATTCGGGCAAACTTCTGGTAGGATGAGTTAGGGTTTCTTATGAAAGCGCGGGGATTTTCATCTCAATGGCATCTCTCCTTGGATTTATATCTGCTAATGCATTTTATCTGCATTGTTGTGTCTTCATCTACAGAGAGAGAGGGATGTAGGAGAGGAAGCAACTCACAAAGTTAACATTTCCAGTTCAAAATTTACTCTTCTAGCAATACGAATATAAGTGGAATGAAGTCAAGTTTCAATTTTTATACATTACCTGAGTGAACTCCAGCTCGGGAGCTTACAGTTTGAAATGCCGTAGAAATGCTTGAAGCTTGGAATTAGAGCCGTGAATTAGAGCTGAGTTACGCCGCAGAAATGCTTGAAGCTTCGAATTAGAGTTGTGAATTAGAGCTAAGTTGTTTTAAAAAAAAAATTGATTATTTATACGATTGTTAAAATTTAATTGTTAAGCCGACAAATTTTTATTTTTTATTTTTTATTTTAATTTGAAATTTAAGCCGACATTGAGGACGTGACCCACCTGACATCGGGGTCATACTGGGCTGTAGATGCGCCTCTCGGTGCAATAATTATATGTAGAATGTTAACAAATTTGGTTTAGTATTATATGCTAAAAATATATTTATATATATAAGCTATTAAAGGGATTTACATTGAAAGCTATTTGATTGACATGGAGTACACATTTGATAGGGGTCTATTTGATTATTATTATTATAATCTTTAAATGAAAGTTAAGATGATGGAACACCAAAAACATTTCCAACCATTGACTATTAAGTAAGAAGTGCTTTAATAGTGCACATATTGATTAAGTGTCTAATATTTTGTCCACCCATTAATAATTAAGTGTCTAATATCTTGTGGATAAAAAATAATTGCTTTAATAATGTATTTATTTATTAATTGTTTTATGCTTTATGAATAATAAAATATATATATTAAGCTAGGTATGTATCTCATCAACTGGGAGGTTATGGGTCAAACTTTTTCGATGTTTTTAGGGTTATGCTCTGCTTCTTTAGCGGGTTAGGCTCTTATTTTTTAGCTAGCAAGTAGATTTTCCCGTGAATGTCTTCTAGGATTTTCCCATAGATGTTGTACCAACGAGTAGATCTTTCCATGGATGTCTTCTAGGATTTTAGGATTTTCTCGTAGATGTTGTACCAACGAGTAGATCTTCCCATGAATGTCTTCTAGGATTTTCTAGTGGATGTTGTAGAGGCCACTTAGTGTTCCTGAACCACCCTATATATATATATATATATATAACTATTGTTCTAGTTTTGATGGGAAAAAAAATATAGCATCACTCTTATAATATAAAAATACAATAAAATTAAAAACAAAGATTTGGTTGGTTGTTTACAACAACACACTAAAACAAAGTTGATTTATTAGAATTTCATGTTTATTTTCTACATAAAGACAAACATACATGTATTAACAGTTATTCGTATCCACAACTATAAAGCTTATTAAGTGTTTTAAATTTTTATTTAAACTAGTCTGGAAAAGAGTAATCAAATCCCTTGAGGCATGTTGTCGCTCCTAGAGACAGCCTAAAGTTGTGATAGACTAGTGCCTAGGACATATTATATAGCAAGGAGCATAAGGTATAACAGAGGAAGTTGTCAAATAGAAAGCGCTCATGCTAATCTCTTGTAAAACAAGGAATATTAATCTAAATGGGACCAAGACCTTCAGAAAACTGATACAGAGATAGGAATAATGCAGAGGCAACATGCAAAAATCCAATACAAAAGAAACAGACAATTCAGAGACAGCTTACTGCAAAGAGGGCCAATTCAGAAATACCTCACAGAAATAAATTATCAGAAGGTGTATGTAGTGAAAGAAATATTGAGAGAATATTAGTTGTCATTGAGCTGATATCTAGATACACAATACCACCATGCATGGGCTTACCAATCTAAGAATCCATACATGGCAATAGCGTTTTAAAAACACCCTCCCAAAGAAACTAATATAGCAAAAATACGGTTTGGATGAATAATGAAACAAAATATCATGCATGAGCCAAGCGCTTGACTAATTCGAGCATGGGTATCAACTAGGATAAATCCATACCAAAAATCAGTGAGCCACTCGCATTCCAAAACATGATACAGGAAAGATGGATGAAATGAAATGATCTATTTAAATAACACATAAGAGAAAGTTACAGACTGTGAAATACCAAAGACCAGAATCCTCTTTAACATATGGAACTCCTCCTCACTGAAACCCTATGGGCTCTGAGCCTTCATACAAGAGTTCTACAAAATGTATACAGAAATCCTTTCACTGCACAATTTTCTGATAAAATCTGGAACCTCTAATCCTCTGTTCTTCAGGAGCTTTATAGGAGAAAAAGACAGCTCGAAAAGGGAGTAGGTGATGAATATTTAATTTGCTTCATAAAGGCAGGATGGATGAAACGTGCACGCCCATACTGCTTGATAATTCTGTAACATTGCATGTACTCTGTGGCCTGCTTTCTGAAATAAATGCACTGGGTGAAAGTCTCTCCAGGAACACGATAGAGGAATAAAAACCTCATGGGCAGTCTGTCCTTTCCTGAAAGAAAATTCTACTGAAATGAAACCCGGAGGGTATTTTTTCTTGTGCATTGTACCCTCTGCCTTCTAAACCTGGATTAAGGCTTAAAATCTTTAATGCTGAATGTTGAATTCCTCTGATCTCCCACTGATACTCTTTGCCGCAACATTAATGTCTCCGATTGCAAAATTTGTGCTTTGAATGACTCCGGAGGGTTTGACAAATTTTAACTCTGTTACTTTAATGGAAGTCTTGTCGGCATACCTTCCCAGGCCTTTCTTCATAATTCAGCTCTGAAAAATGGTCCTTTGACGTGCTCTCTATCATAGTAATAGAGACTGTGAATCATGATAGTTTTCCGCCGCTGTAAACCTGCAAAACCCGCAAACTCGTCAAGAAAACAAATGCATGGGGACGGCGATGCAGTGGGGATGACTATGTAGCAACGCGGCATGATGAAATGGCGGAAGTATGCGGGGTGGCGATGAAAAATGCAGTGGAACAATGGTGGATGGACTGGCCAAAGTTATAACGTAAAACATTAAAATATGACATATGAATGGAATATATAAATGGCGGAGGAAAAATGCGATAAACACGTGGGACGGTGACGTGGAGGAAGACCAGGTTAAGGCGGGGGCGATCAAATCTGGACCGTCCGATCTCAGAAGGAGATCGACGGCTGTGAATGCATCAGAGGCGATGGGCAGTGGGCCAGGGGCACTGTACACTTGGATTAACACCCGTGCATCTCCGTAGTGCGATGACCGTTGGATGGATACCCCTAGATCGGACGGCTATAATGCATATCGCTCTGTATCCTTAATCAAACGATAACGCGCGATGAGGTAGCGGTTTTGGAATAGTGACGGAGCCACGTGTCGCGCGATGTATGGAATCGCTCCGAATTGAGAAATACCGCCCGCCTACGAAAGGTGGTGCGATAGATACCGAGCAGTTTTGAACAGTGGACGCGGGGCGAGGACCACCGGGACAGATAGACTCCGAGCCGTTGATTTTACGGTTTGATCAGACGGTAGGCATGTAGGCTACGGGCGTGGCAGAGATGAACGAACACTGTCCGATCTATACAGATCGACGGTTATGAACGCGCCCGATATTCATTTGATAAGCGTCTTTCGGGCTGCGGCTTGGTCTAACACCCAGGTTACATGGAGAAAAAGACTAAGGGGCTAGGGCCGAAAGGTGCCAGACCATATATATTTTCAAGTGTTGGTTTTTTCCCTTTTAAAATGTAGATTGGGGGGAAGGAAAGGTAACGATAGGCAGAAAAAGGATTCTTTAGCCCAAAAGAGGGAGTTTGAAAGGGTTTTTAAACGAGATTGCTGGTCAGAATTTAATAGGAGGCTGACATGGTCAACATTGGCTCCACCTGGGGACGGCACGTTCATCCCTGGAAGTGTCGAGAACTTCGCAAACCATCTGATAATATTCTATGCAGACCCTGCTCTTCAGCATCTCTGCTTTTCATCTTCTATCAGAATAGAATTCTGATTTTCCATTACTGCAGCCGTTCCAGAATTATGTCCTCCAGTCTTCTCTTTGTTCGTCAGACACCTCAGCTCATTCTTGTCAGTTTCGAAATCATAAGACCCAATGCTCTTACTTAATGATTCAATCACCATTTCTTTTCCTCAGAAATCCTAAGTTTCATCAAAGACCCAGAAAGTCCTCACTGTCTTCATTCCCTTGTATCTTCACATTCTGCAATCCCCAACTTTGAAATTGAGGTTCTCCCTTTAAAGGAATTTTATGCTGCATTATGCTGATGTCAAAATTTTTTAGGCCCTGATATGACCATGCAAACACATCTTTGCAAGACTGAAATAATTTGAGGTACATCTTCTTATATTCTTCTGGGACCTTCTTGGATAATCTCACAATTTTTGCACACATGAAAAATAAACCTATTCTACTTCTACCCTTATCACTCCATGAGACCCGATTAAACTGTTGATCTCACATTTTCTCTACCTAAACTACATCTGCTAGGATTAGACTGTCTAGCATATTTCTTCTCTACATTCTAAAACAAAAATTGAAAAGCAGCCAAGCCAGGATTAGATTGTCTAGCTTACTCGACTTTGCAGAAATTAAAACAACTAACTACATGCTCACAGACTGAGATTTATTGAGCTTTTCCTACCTACCCTACTCTAACTGCAATATTTACAAGTCTAGCTTACAAACATTGTCTTCCAATGTAACCAGTCCATCAAGTGATCCCATGACTGGTCCTTCTTGCTCAACTCCTTGAGCAGGCTGGATAGGCAAGGCTGCTCCCACTCTTTCTGTTCTTCATCAACGGCTTCGAAAAATTTTCTTTGTGTTCGCAACATGCTGTTCACAAAGACCTTTGATCATTCCTTAAATGTGTGCAGGAAATGAACATAAGGATCATGAAATGATACCTGGTTATGAATATCTAGTAGGCAGGCTTCAACCAGGATTTCTTCTTCTTCCGCTGGATCAAGAACAAGACTCTCTTGAGAAAGAGAATCTCCCTCATTTTCTTCATTTTCTGAACTAGAGGACTCATCATATATGACAGTGTTGTCCTGCTGGAGCTCTGATATATTATGCTCTGATGAGTTGAGCTCTGTGAAGAGATCTATGTATTCTTGAGCAGTGGTTTGTTCCATTTCTTCTTCCTTTTCAAGAGAAGGCCCCTTAATTTCAATCTGCTCAAGAATTTCTTCTTTGCTTACCTCCTCATCTTCCGAAAAGGAAGGTTGATGGTTTCTAGTCTCACTGATGATCTGTGGTAAAGCAGAATGAAGATTCAAGGAATCTTCATCTGCTATTATACTATCGTAGCTCTCCCCATCAGTATCATAAATAACCTGCATTGGCTTATTACTCTCTGGAAGTAAAGGGAAATGATTTTCCTCCCATAGATCTACTAATGATGACACTGCGAGATTATCTTCTATTTGGGAAACATCATCATCAGATAGATCAGAAATAGGAAAAACACGAATATAAGTAATATTGCCAACAGAGCATACTGGATTATCAGCAGGTTCTTCTTCACTTTGATCCGCAGAGGAGCTTTCTGGATCTGTACAATCAAACTCATAAGATGAATGGGAAAGAGTGTGTGCTCCATAGAAGACTTCTGAGGTGGGCTGCTGGTTTAATATCTGATCAATCTCTTCTTCTGTCAAAGGAGAAGATTGTTTTGTGTTACTTTGTGCAGAAGAGCATCAACTCTTTGTTTCTTGTACTAGCTGATATGGAGGCAGGATGTCTTCTTGAACCTCTTCTAGAATATCCTCAGTTGTGCTTGCAGGGCAATCTTGAGGATCTTCTGATGTTTCTTGATCTCTCTCTGATTCAGACCAGTCCTCATGAACCTGATGATACTCGGTTAGACTACCAGGCTCATGAGTGGTTTCTTCCTCCACATTATATTTTGCATCTTCTATGTGGTCTCTTGTTTCATTCAAGCAACATTCCCTATTTTCTTTTGCTATTAGGTCCTGATACTCTCTGATCAATGTAACACAAGACATAGGTAAGCAATCAGGCAGTTCCTGATCGCTTTCCTCCTCATCTTCCATAGGTTTTAAAGCATCATACATGTCTTGCTCATTATCTAGGTCTTGAGCTTGTTCCTGTGATTTCAAGAGTTTGATCTCAGCTTCATATCTTTCAATCATCAATCTTAGAAAGATTTTCTTAAGCACAGGATGGAAACTTGAGCTGAGAAGAGTAATCCGTGGAAGTTCCTCTACTTCCAGTTTTTCCAAGCCACGTGACATTTCATCTCGACACTCTGCTATGAAACTTGGATGCATTTTTGCAAACTGCTCAGAGTCTTCCATTGGTGAAGTGGCTTGGTCTTCAGCACAGCTGATGTTGTACTGCGACATGGTCTCCTAGTGGGGTCTCGTGAAACCAAGATAATCAGCAGCCTACTGATCATCAGTGGAGTCTCTTAATCATTTAGGAACTGTGGAGTCGCCAAGGTGAGGGATCTACAACTCTCAACTCTCCATACTCATGTACTTGGAGAGTGAATTAGGTTTTGTCGAGGCCCGGGGATTTAAATTTCCTCAACTTTGTTCCCCGGCAACGGCGCCAAAAAGATGTTGCCACTCCTAGAGACAACCTAGAGTTGTGATAGACCAGTGCCTAGGACATCTTATATAGCAAGGAGCATAAGGTATAACATAGGAAGTTGTCAAATAGAAAGCTCTCATGCTAATCTCTTGTAAAACAAGGAATATTAATATGAATGGGACCAAGACCTTCAGAAAACTGATACAGAGATAGGAATAATGCAGAGGCAACATGCAAAACTCCAATACAAAAGCAACAGACAATTCAGAGACAGCTTACTGCAAAGAGGGCCAATTCAGAAATACCTCACAGAAATAAATTATCAGAAGGTGTATGTAGTGAAAGAAATATTGAGAGAATATTAGTTGTCATTGAACTGATATCCAGATACACAATACCACCATGCATGGGCTTACCAATCTAAGAATCCATACATGACAATAGCGTTTTAAAAACACCCTCCCAAAGAAACTAATATAGTAGAAATACGGTTTGGATGAATAATTAAACAAAATATCATGCATGAGCCATATTTAAAGCACTTGACTAATTCGAGCATGGGTATCAACTAGGATAAATCCATACCAAAAATCAGTGAGCCACTCGCATTCCAAAACATGATACAGGAAAGATGGATGAAATGAAATGATCTATTTAAATAACACATAAGAGAAAGTTACAGACTGTGAAATACCAAAGACCATAATCCTCTTTAACATATGGAACTTCTCCTCACTGAAACCCTATGGGCTCTGAGTCTTCATACAAGAGTTCTAAAAAATGTATACAAAAAGCCTTTCACTACACAATTTTTTGATAAAATCTGGAATCTCTAATCCTCTGTTCTTCAGGAGCTTTATAGGAGAAAAAGATAGCTCGAAAAGGGAGTAGGTGATGAATATTTAATTTTCTTCATAAAGGCAAGATGGCTGAAACGTGCATGCCCATATTGCGTGGTGCATAGCACATTGCATGTACTCATGCTTTGCTTTACGAAATAAATGTCTTACAGGTGAAAGTCTCTCCCGGGAACACGATAGAGGAATAAAAACCTCTCATGGCTGATCATCAACCTAGAAGAAAATTCTCCACACAGAAATGAAACTGGAGGGTATTGGCTGCTTATACATTATGTGCCCACCATACAAACCTGGATTACGACTTAAAATCTTTAATAATGTGACCCCAATAATTCCTCTGATCTCCCACTAATACTCTTTGCCGCAACATTAATGTCTCCGATTGCAAAATCTGTGCTTTGAATGACTCCGGAGGGTTTGACAGATTTTAACTCTGTTACTTTAATGGAAGTATTGTCGGCATACCTTCCCAGGCCTTTCTTCATAATTCATCTCTGAAAAATGGTCCTTTGACATGCTCTCTATCACAGTAATAGAGACTGTGAATCATGATAGTTTTCCGCCGCTGTAAACCTGCAAAACCCGCAAACTCGTCAAGAAAACAAATGCATGGGACGGCGATGTAGTGGGGATGACTGTGTAGCAACGTGGCATGATGAAATGGCGGAAGTATGCGGGGTGGCGATGAAAAATGCAGTGGAACAATGGTGGATGGACTGGCCAAAGTTATAACGTAAAACATTAAAATATGACATATGAATGGAATATATAAATGGCGGAGGAAAAATGCGATAAACACGTGGGATGGTGACGTGGAGGAAGACCAGGTTAAGGCGGGGGCGATCAAATCTGGACCGTCCGATCTCAGGAAGAGATCGACGGCTGTGAATGCATCAGAGGCGATGGGCAGTGGGCCAGGGGCACTGTACACTTGGATTAACACCCGTGCATCTTCGTAGTGCGATGACCGTTGGATGGAGACCTCCAGATCGGACGACTATAATGCATATCGCTCCGTATCCTCAGTCGAACGATAACACGCGATGAGGTAGCGGTTTTGGAATAGTGACGAAGCCACGTGTCACGCGATGTATGGAATTGCTCCGAATTGAGAAATATCGCTCGCCTACGAAAGGCGGTGCGATAGACACCGATCAGTTTTGAATAGTGGACGCGGGGCGGGGACCACCAGGACAGATAGACTTCGGGCCGTTAATTATACGGTTTGATTAGACGGTAGGAAGTTAGGCTACGGGCACGGCAGAGATGAACGAAAGTCGTCCGATCTGTACAGATCGACGGTTATGAACGCGCCCGATATTCATTTGATAAGTGCCTTTCGAGCTGCGGCTTGGTCTAACACCCAGGTTACATGGAGAAAAAGACTAAGGGGCTAGGGCTGAAAAGTGCCAGACCATATATATTTTCAAGTGTGGGTTTTTGCCCTTTTAAAATGTAATTTGGGGGGAAGGAAAGGTAACGATAGGCAGAAAAAGGATTCTTTAGGCCAAAAGAGGGAGTTTGAAAGGGTTTTTAAACGAGATTGCTAGTCCGAATTTAATAGGAGGCTGACATGGTCAACAAGGCACAAACCTTCTTTTTGGAGTGTAGTACTTGAGGAAAGTTTTGCACCTCGAGAGGTCTGATCCTTCTGGAGGCATGATAGATCAAATGTTAGATGTATCTAGGCTCGTTCCAATTGTTGACAACAATGTCACATTTTCAAATTATCATTATTATGCATATGTTTAAAGTGAATTTCATACTTTGAAATTTACATGATTAGGAATACAAAAATACACTGCATCATATCATTTATATATGATATGATGGGTACGAACTAGTCAAATATCGGCTAGTTTCTAATGGCTAGTTACAATAGCTTTTTCTGGGCAATGACGCATCCCTACTATTTATTCAATGTGATCTGTTTCTTTCTTCATCTTGTCCTGAGGATGAACCACATTAGATGGTTCGAAACGTCGACTTAATCCTAATGATGTGATTAATCCGAAAGATATTTATTTACATTACGGATCACAAAAGTCTTAGATCTAACAATATTAAAAAACATATAAATTAGACACACAGACACACTCTATCAAAGATGAAATTTATTTATTTACATTTATATATGATATGATAAAAATATTGAAAAACATATAAATTAAACACACTTTTTTAAATATAAAATTTATTTATTTATTTATAGTTGAGAGTGCTAGAAAAATAATTTTACCACTATTATAATATCAATAAGAAATGTAATAAGCATAATGAAAATTACATTCTTATGTTTCATAATGATTTTGATTAAAACTATCTAAATATGTTTATGAAATTTTTATTTATTTTTGTTTTTTATTATAAGTTATATTGTTTCTTATTAAAAAAGTATTTTATTTTTATTTTAAAAATATTACGTGTCAAATTTTTTATTTATTTTTGTTTTTTCTATGATATTATTTTTTATTAAAAAATACTTTATTTTTAAAAATATTAAGTTGAAAAATTACTTAATACTTTATGTGTAAGTATAAAAAATTACAGATTTCTTATATTAAATTTAATATAATATTATTTATTTATTTAAAATTGAATATATTTGAAGAGGCCACGATGTTTGTTCAAAACTTTAAATGATGGATTGTGAGCTTTTGGAGATGGTGAGATAGGCGGTGACTAGCCACAATTGGCCAGGGCCACGTTATCAAAGCGTGAATTAAAATGCTCCACTTATTAAAATTCTCGTATATTTCTGGATTGCATTTATGTGTTAATGAAGTTACATTTTGGCATGACGATATTATAATTTTGGATATTTAACTTTTATTGTTTTTTATTAAATTAAAATTATGTAAATGTATAGAATTGAAATGGTGGTTTTTTTATTTTATATTTTGATATTATAAGATTGTAATTTTAGCTATGTTATATGAGATTTTGAAATGAATGAGAAAAATTTTAAGGGTAAAAAATTATTTTAAAGTTTAGAAATTTTATTGAATTTGATTAATTTCTAATATGTAAACTATAAATTATAAAAAATGAAAATTTTTAGGTCTGGAGTGTTTGTGCAGGCGCTCACGCTTCAGTCCTCTTGCTATTGTTTGATCCTGGCTACATGGTTTCTTCGGAGATCATCTCGGAGGCGGTCGCTCCCCCCGACCATGCCTCGACGTTTTCTACACTCATCAGTTCTCTAAATCCGCCCCAACCGAGGCCTGCAATCTCCAAGTTTGTGAAAAAAATGGATGGGGTCCAGGAAGTCTCACTGCCCCCTGCGATTCCTCGAATGGTTGCTCTCTCCCTCGCGGAGAAAGGACTCATTGGGAAATTCACGGGACTATGGCCTTCACCGAAAACAATCTAGAAATGGGTGGAGCGCAATTGGGTGGACAAAATAAAAGAGAAAATCTCTATCGGATTCTACGGTAGGGGCTTTTATACCTTCCACTTCGAGACTAAGGAAGACAAATATCTGATCTTCAGGAACGGGCCATACTTCATAGATACTAGAGGGCTCTATCTAAACAAATGAACACCAAACTTCGATCCTGAACTCGACGTTCCTAATTTTGTCCCAGTGTGGGTTCGTCTTCCACATCTTCCCCTTCACTATTGGGGGGTGATTCAGTTAGAGAAATCGGGAATGTTGTTGGTAAGTTCATCTACAGAAGTGAGCCGAAGGACAACATGCAAGCTTGCGCAAGAATCTGCGTAGAGGTAGACTTGGGGAAAGGACTTTTGGAGGCGATCAAGTTGAAGGTGTACAACTGGATGCACATCCAGTAGCTGGCTACGAACAACTTCCCTTCAGTCATTTTGCTAATAGATGCACAAAAGCAATAGAGGTCAAAAACACTGACTCTAAATCACAATGGGAAGTCATAAAAAAGAAGAAGTCTGGCCCAAATCCTAGAAATGTCGTGTTAGGTCCCTCTAATTTGTCAGATTGACAAGACCAAATTGAACAAGGGTAATATCAAACCAAATTTGGAGTCCTAGGACATAACCTTCCTGGACTCAGAGAGGGCTCTTTCTATATTTGTGTAAAAGATGTAACTTGTTTGTTTTAGGTGTTGATTTTAGGCTAGTTAAATTGATAGGGTTTATTTGTTTTGTTTTGTTTGGTTGGGTTGGTTGTCAAGAAGAACAGATAGAGTAAGAGAAACTTAAACCATTGGGCTATGGAGTTTGCAAAAGGTCTTGAAAATTACAACCATAGTTCAAGGGTGTTTCATAGGGAAAGTTAACAAAGCCAAATGGATCTAAATAGGTTTAGTGAGTGTGAAATGAACATTAAGTTGTGAATGTAGTAGGTTTAAAGGGCAGTTAAGAATCCTTTAACATAAACTATAACAAGAAGAGTCTATAAGAGTACTATGCATCAAGAAAGAATCAAAGGACAAGGCGCACCATAAACTTCTTTCACCTAGCTCTATCAAGTAAACTTTAAAACAACTATCTAGAAAACCCTAGAGAGCAGGGAACTTCTAACTTCTCTAGCTATCTACCTTCAGAGAAAGAAAACATTCAAGATATCACATAAGTAATTATTAAATAGAAAGGAACTCCTAAATTCCTTAATCAAACTGTAAATACCTTCAAAGTAACCATTTCAAAATATACTAAAGGACATGGCATACCATAAACTTCTTTAGCCTAAACCCTAATAAGCAAACTTCAAAGAAAATCCTATAAAACAATGATTAAAGCTACACCAAAGGACAGGGCATACCATAAAATTCTTTGGCTTGACTCTATTTAATCATTTTGAAGACAAACAAGCTAAGTGGAATTAAAGGGCGATGAAGAATTCTTTAATCAGACCTAGCAGAGGAAAACATTTGAGCAATAGAAGCAGACAGACCCAAGGTGCCTCTAACAGCATATCTTAGCCTAAAATTTATGTTCTAATGCAAGAGAAAAGATGGAACAATATGAGAACATAAGGAAACAATAACTAGATTAGAGCAACATCACCATTAACCAGGTTCATGAATCCTATGAAGGTGCTTGCTCCATTGATGCTTAGTCTAAAAACAATCACACAACTCCAAAGCCAATTTCTTCACAACTCCAAGTCTATGTATTCATCTCAATAAACAACCAAAAACCAACATGAAGCCTCCATGCAGTATTTAACTTGCAAATGAGGATAAAAAACCTAGCTAGGGTTCCAAAATCTCATTAATTACACATTTAAGTCATTTTGTCCTATGAGACCATGCAAAGCCCAGCACAAATATCCCAAACTCATAAATACAAAAAGAACTTCTAAGCTAACCTCTGAGCTAATTTGGGAATTATTTGACCTTTAAGGCCTCTCAATAACTTTCAAAATATCTCCAAGTGTCTTTTGTTGACTTTCTGGCAGGGGCGCAACACCAAGGTTCAAGGGCGCAGCGCAAAAACTGGAAACATAGCTTGAGTTGCAGCTAAGTTTTGGAAACCTTCCTGGTGTCCAAATGAGCTCTATGATAGCTCATTGGAAAGCCTGTCCTGTATAGTTTCAAAATCAGCCTTTTTTTTCTAGAATGGTGTCCATTTGCCTGCTCAAAAATCCATTCTCCCAATACTGCTCAGGGCGCAGTGCCAGTGCTGAAAATAAGGCAGAAAGGTGATTTTTTGCTTGTTTTTGGCCATTTTGAGGGACCAGTTCTGCTCCAAATGACTTGAAACTTTCTAAGGGTGATGTCCTTGGCCTAAGGATTATGAAAATGTAAATTTTTCCTCAACTGAGTGCCCCAAAAAAGATTGCAGCGCCAGTGGCGCTGCACGTTTGGCCCTTTTTCTGTTGGCTAACTATCAAAATTTCAAAAAGTACAAAAATGTGTCAAAATTGGATTTTAATTTGTTGATCATGTTTAGGAAGCTTGAAGGGATACATCAGAAAGGATATTCAACTTTTCTTTCTCCTTTTCCTCTTTTAGGACTTGAATCTTTGCAAGGGCTCTTTTAAGCTTGGCCCTTGCAATTTTGTTCCTCATGGCATAATGCTTTGCCATCTTCTTCTGTATGTTAATGTTCCTTTGTGACTTCTCAAGCTGATCCTCTAAGTGCACATTGGCTCTCTCTAGCAAATATTCTCTGTCATATTTTATCTCCATGGAAAGCATCTCACTTAGAGTGAGCTGCTCTGCCAACGCTGTCTCTTGCTCTCTCTCCTTGGCTAAGGCCTTCTTCAACCAAATTGTCCTTGGCCTCTTCCTAGGAAGTTGTTCTTCCTCATATTCAATGTCATCAAGAATGCCCAAGGCCTCATCTAGCTTAGCTTTGGCCTTTGTATCCTCTTTCCGAGCTCTGATATCTTTTCCCTCACTTATGGCCTTCTCTGTCTCTAACTGTTGGTTTTCTACCTCAAGGAAGTTGATCACATTTTTGGCCCTACCAATATTGGTTTGCAGCTCTCTAATTTGGGCATCCTTTCTCTTGAGAAACATGTTTGTAATCCTCTCCTCATCCTCATTCTCACTATCAAGGTGAATAAGTTGAAACTCTTGTTCAGTTTCATGCTTGTCTTCCTTCTCTTCAACAATGACCCTTTCCTTACCTTTGTCAAGTTGTTTTGTTTATGATGAAGGCAGGGCCCATTCCACAATCTGTGGAGAAAACACCTGCCTATGACCTCTTTGATATGTCAAAGTAAAAGGCTCTATGTCAACCATCTAAATGTCATATGTCTCATTGCCATCTTCCTCAATACTTTCTGCCTCATTGCTCTCTGTCTCATTGTTGGATGTTTTGGTATCATGAGATGAGGGTGAAGGGTTGTGGGAAGGTGATAAAAGAGGATCATCCTGGGGTGAAGGAATGTGAGTGGATGGAGATGTATGATCAGCCGGAGGTGATGGAGGAGTGGATTCTGGAGGATGGGATGATGAGGGGACACCTTGCTGATGATGGGCTTGTGGAGAAGTGAACACCTCATTGGCAATGAAGGACTCCCATGGAATTCCTTTATGTTGTAGTTGGTGCATAACAACCATTTTGATAAGTGAGTGATGGAAAAGGCTTTGCATCTGCTGAGGGTAGTCTCTATTTTTTAAAATATAGGACATTTTATCAATGCTTTTGTAGAGGTAATATTGTATATGCAACATCCTCGCTCTAGTAAAATGCATAAGCAACCTGATGTGGTAGGAGTAAAGACGTGAGAACATTCCCTCACATGTGAAATAATTTATGATAATTCTCATCATAGGTGCATATCTATCAAGTAGGTGAGAGAAATGAAAGATGGATTTGTTGTGGTCTTTATACCTCGGCTTAAGATATGGCTCAAAGTAACTCATGTCAAGATTGGCCTGCTTGAACCATTTCTCCCCTACACTAGGTATGCCTGTGGCATTGGCAATAGCATATGTAGATAACTCAAAGGTGACCGTTGCAAGGTTAACTTGTTTTTCATGCAAGTTAATGATAAAGAGTCTAGTTAGCTTAGGGTGGTTTTGCACCTGCTGCACCTTTTCACAAAAATCAAAGCATCCTACATGCTTGAAACACAAAACAATAAGGGGAGATGACATGAGCTCTCTTGTACTAAGGTGTTCAAATCTATTGATCTTTCCTCCTTTGTGATCATGCCTCCTTGGCATTTGGGCTTCTCCACCACTACCACTATCTCCCTCTGACATTGTAAACTACCTTTATAAAACCCTAGAGTGTAAATAGAAAGGAGATGAAGGGATGGTGATGAAAGGGTAGCTTTTCAAGTGAAGGGACAAAGTGTTATGAAGGAAATGGATGTGGGGAGATAAGCTTAAATGAATGAACAACCTCCAAATAGTGGAATTCCTCTATCTATCACTGATTTTCTTTATAGGCAGTTGAAGTAATGGTAAACAGTGATTTCAATTTTAAGCCTTAGGGTTTCCTCTTAGGGTTTCACTTCTTTCAATTAAATGATGACAAAAATGCTTGTAGATGGGTTGATGGCCTGTACTTACCCCTCAATATGTTTGGAGGACCTTCAGCAAGAGTTTGGAAGCCCTTTGGAGTGATTTGAGTGGGTGTAGGGTTTAGAAAACCTTCCTATCCAAGCATGCAGCGCCAGTGTTGAGGGCACAGTGCCGAGGCTAAGGGCGCAACGCTAGTCCTGAGCGCGTATTGCCAATGAAAAACTTCACTAAGTCTGTCGGGCAAGAGCAAAATTCTCTTCCAAGGGTGCAACACTCACTTCCAAGCATGTAGCGCTAGTGTAAATGTGTGGGGGGAATTTTCCAAGGGCGCAGCGCTTGATCCTAGGCACGTAGCGCCAGGAAAATTTGCCCAAGTTTGGCTTGAAAACTCAAAAAATTTCCTCTTGTTGAATGCTCTTGATCTCTTGAAGGAAAAAATGACTCCCTTGAAGTGTTTGATGGGCTTTTATAGCCAAGTGAAGTTTTGATTTAATCTTTTGAAAACCCACTTTCTAAAGTTTAAAAGCCTTTTTCCTTTTCTTACTAATGTCATTTAACACTTTTTCTTTGCAGGTGACTGAAAACATTGAGGTGGCTTTTATTTTTTTCATTTAGGCATGTCAGGTTGATTTTGAAAACTTTAGGATTTGATCACATAATAGCATCTTCATAATCCTCTTTTTCTTCCATCATGGAGTTCAACTCATATTTCACCTTCTGTGACCACTTTCCCAAAAACCTAGGTGTCCGGAGTGCTTTACAGCAATCATCAGTGTTGTCTTCTAAGTTCTCTATAGCTCTTTCAAGTTCATTCACTTCTGTCTAGTTCACCTCACCTTTTCCAAATCTCATCAATAGTCTCTGAGAGACTTTCTTCATGTTTGGCTTTGTGTGCTTCCTCTATGTCATTTCTACAAGTGATCATTGTTTTTCGCACTCAACTGGACCATCAAGTTCATAACCCTAGTTACCTACAAGACCAAGTGTTTCTTCTCTCCTTTGACGTAATTTGTTTTCATTCAAGAGCATACCACCTACCTTATCAGTACTTTCTGCTGATAGACCTTTCGACACTCTGGCAGAAGTGCCAAAGTTTGTCCATTTTCCTCATGTGCAGACTATAAACTGAAGGGATAGTCTTCTTTGGAAATATTTTAGGTCTTTCTTGAATAACCATGTCTTGACGTTCTATTACATCTGAGCCAAATTCTAGCAAAGGAAAAGCAGTGCTTGAAACATCCAATGATGACCTTACAACATGTGAAACCCTAATGACCTAGTGGGAGGGTCCTTTGACCTAATTTTGACTGGGATTTGACTTGGAGTTTTTCAAGTGAAAAACAAAGTATTGTCAAAAGTGATGTATTGAAGATCCAAAATCCAATGCACTTGATTGATCTAAAGAGACTACAGATATAGTTTTGATACCATCAATGCTTGAGGAACCTGGGGAACATGAGAATGAGTAGGCTATAGGAAACCCTAGAGTGAAAGTGGAGCTTATGGAGAGGGGAAAAATAGGCCAATGATGTTATAGGAAGGGAAGGAGGGTAAAAATGAGAGGTATAAGCTTATGAGGAGTTTGTAGGAGCAACAGGGTGACCATGAAATGGGAAATTGATAGAATAGTGAAAAAGTTTCTATAAGGATAATGAAGGCAGTGAGATTTTTGAAACTTACAATATTCAAGGAAGGTTATTTTCAGAAATCTAGAACCAATCTATAGTCATCTAAAGATAGTGAAAAATACGAATCACTAACAGTGGCTCCACTTGGGGAGGGAAGCTCCTTTCAAGAGGTTTCAAGAACCTCAGAGGTCAGATCTCTGGTTTTGTAGATGAAAAGCCTCATCCATGCTTGCTGATTTATGTTTGTTCTTTCATTTTTCAAGGCTTATCTTTGTTGATGTTCTTTGAAGCTGTGATCCTACAATATACAAAACATGATTGCTTCAATATCAACACTACCTACCCATCATACCTTTCCTAACATTTTTTCTTCACTCAGGTGCATTTGGATTGGCAAACCCTTGACATAATTTTTTTTCTTTTGAAAGCATAACAACTATCTACTTCTACCCTTATAACTTCCAAGAGCTCAGATTAGGTGTTAGTATGAATCCTTTGTCGAAGTGTACGAAAAAAGACCACTTTAGCTACGCATAACTAATAGCCCTAACATCAAAAGTGGCTGCCAATATCTTCATATCTGCAGTTAGTTGATCAAGAAAAGAGCTAAAAAAAACCAGATCTATGCATGGAAAGACATTAAGCAGTAAAAAGAAGGGTTTGCTCCATATATCCAATAGACAAGACAAGAACAATTTTTGAACGAATTTTTTGTATTAAGGGCACCTGGGAGGAAAACAAGAAGATGTTTCCAATTCTCCTCAATGGGATGGGTTCTTGGAAGTCCTCAGCACTTCAGATCTAGAATCTCTCTCTCTTGTTGGTGTAGAAAACCTAGACAAAGATAGAACTCAAAGGGAGCTCACACAACAAATAATGTAGAAAAATGTGACCAAGTGTATAGATCCAGAGTGATCTAATAGGCAACAAAAGGTGAAGAATGGTAGGAAAAACCCTCCTATTTATAACAAAATATTCGGTCATTCTAGATCTTGGTGCATGATTAAAATAATGTTAACCAAATCTAGATCCACCTTTTATGGAATATTTTATTATATTTGTTGGAGGGAAAAAGTATTTGACTTGGGTCAAATCCCTTTATTTGTTAATAATAAATAAATAAACGATTTATTTATCTTTTTAAGGAAGTGGTTGGAGGATAATTAAATAAATAATGATTTATTTAATTATTTGTGGGTGATTTGGTCATATTTAACAAGGAATATTATCTAAATAAGATTTAAATCATTATTCCTAGAAAATAATAAGATAAATAAAGGTTTATCTAATTAATTTCTTTGTTTTGGGTTAAACATGATTAGGAATAATAATTAAATTATGGTTTAATTAATTATTCCATGAGGAAAATCAAACAAATATAGGTTTGTTTAATATTTCCTTTTGGGGTTTCCTGTTTAGACCATAAACAACCTAATAAATATGGTTTATTAAGTTATTTTACATAGTGAAAGCAATTTTACTTAGGGTAAAATTGGTCTTACATGGTGTACTTGGGTCCATCTAATGATAAGAGGTTAGATGACAAAAAAATGGTGTAACAGATTGCCCCCCAACATGCGAGTGTTAGGAGCAAATCGTATGACCGAAGTACGTTGTAAGAACTCAATCACCAGACATCAAGAGGGAAGTCAGAGAGAGAAATGTGAGGTAGACTAAGGTGCTGAAGAACTAGACCCTGAGGAGACGAGACGTGCAGGTGCAACAAGTTTCTTATTATAAGAGGGTACCTGTGCTAAAGGCGGCGGGGAAGGCATACCTATGCCCGCCGAGACAAAGTACAAAATAATAGTGTGTCCAGTAAACAAGGGACCGAACCATAAAGTACAGTCGGCATAAACATGAGCCAGATAAAAATACAATGAGGGATCCCACATACATGTTGTTCCTGGGATAACAACCAGGACTTATACAATAATATCTGAGTACAAGAGATACAAATACAACCCAAATGCCCCCTATGAGCGGGGAAGGGCTCACAAAATCTGACTGATACATGCAAATCAAAGAGGTGTTGCAAGCGGATAAGGCCGTCATCATCAAATATATGGAGTTGCATCGAAGGCTGCAATGAAGAGGTCATCCGGGCATGTGGGGGGATACCTGCAGGGCCACCCCCTCATGAGGGCTGAGACATCTCACACACACCCGAGAATCACCAAGAGCTGCTGCGGCATCACTGAACCATCAAGTATACGGATCTCGATCGTGCTGAAAGGAGCTGGAGCGGGGAAACAATCAATTCAAGGGGAATGATAGATCCCTTTGCCTGATCCGAGGCACCGAACAAGAGTGGAAGCTGGAACCAAGGTACACCGCCCTCTAGACCTGTCTTCTGGAATGAAGGAGCTGATGTCGACAGAAGGAGGTCCGCCATAGGTGAGGCAATGAGATATCCTCAACTAAGGCACGAGAGAAAATAGTAGAGCGACGGACAGACTAATACCAATGATGATGGTGGAATGGAGGGGACTGAGTAGCGAATGGACAACTTCCCTTGCTAGAGCATAAAGGGCATGAATGACATGGCAACGACTGACACAATATCATCAGGGATAAGGGACAGTGGGACTGAAGGTCATAATGTGCGACACAAGAGAGAAACCAAGCAATGAGGGATGAAGGACTATAGCGGGGTACAAAGGGACTCGGGATAGACTCCATGAATGCGATTATGACTCCACTTGGATGCTCTAAACAAGGGTGACTCGATGGTGCTGCCACACAGTAAAGGTCCAATGGGGGACCATGAAAACATGAGTACAAGATGGTAACTCACGACGAAAATCAACACAAAAAAAACAAGTAAGGAGGCAAAGTGGTGCCCCAAGTACAAGTGTTGTAAGTGAAGAAGTGCGATTTTAATGAGAGGGGAAGTGACCTATGTTGGAAAAAATGTGTCCTGGTGAAGTATCAAATCCCAAAAATGAAAAAGATGCTGGCTATCTAAAAGAAAATAAAACATGCATTTCAGAAGGGAAATGCTAAGGGTAATATTTCTTAAGATAGAGTGCATTGCGAGGATTAGGAAGGGGATTGCCTTCGAAATCCTCTAAGAGGTATGCCCCCTTACCGAGATCCTTATTGATAATGTAAGGGCCTAGCCATAATGAGTCGAACTTCCCATGACCAAGGACATCATGGGCCTGGTCATAAACTAGAACAAGATCACCTTCGTGAAAAGTACGAGGCTGGACTTTTCTGTCATACTGAGCTTTGGTGCGTTTCTTGGCCGCTTCCATGGTTTGCAAGGCAACACGACGGTCTTCAGAGGCACGCTCATGCATGATAAGTCATTTTTCTAGAAGTTGGGTATCAGGGAGAAGTTCAATGGCCAGATGCAGGGAATGGATTTCACACTCGATCGGTAAGACTGCCTCCTCTCCAAAAACGAGGTGGAAAGGAGTAAACCCGGTGGCGGTTTTAACAGAAGTTCGATAGGCCCACAAAGCAGGGAAGAGCATAAGATGCCAGTTGGTTTTGTGCTTATTCACCGTTCGTTGAAGCATAGTCTTGAGGATTTTTTTGACTGCTTCAACTTGGCCATTACCTTGGGGGTAATAGGAGGAGGAATATTGGTGCTCAAAACCCAATAGTGAGGATAGCTCATGCCATATCTCATCTTCAAAATGTCGGCCATGGTCAGAGACTAGTTGTTTCGGAACCCCGAATCGAGCGATAACGTGGTTAAAGAAAAGAGGGCTGTGGTAGCTGCCGTGTTGTTAAATGTTGGCATAGCCTCGGCCCATTTTGTGAAATAGTCGACCACCACGATGATATATTTATGGTTACCAGCAGATGGCGGGCGACACTCCATAAAGTCGATGGCCCATTTGCAAAAGGGACCAGTTGAGACAACTGGATGGAGGGGAGCTAAGGGAGCTCGCACCTTAGGGGTGAAATGTTGGCAATTGGAACAATGTTTGACTGCTTCAATGCAATCACTGAAGAGGGAAGGCCAAAAATACCCAGCGCGCATGACTTTTTGGGCAGTAGCAAGAACGAAGAGGTGGCCACCGCAAGCGCCGCCATGGCAGGCATTAAGGACTTGTTCAGCTTCAGTGTGCGTGAGACAACGACGAAGGACAGTATCTATACCGCGACGATAGAGGTCGTCACCGATAAGAAGGTAGCGAGGAGCCTGGTGTCGGATACGTCGTCGAGCGTCACGATCAAGGTGAAGAGCGAACTTTTGGGTTCGCAAGTAAGTGAGGATATCGCCGTACCAAGGATCATCCGAAGTAATGGCGAATAAGTGCTCATTAGGGAAATCATCACTAACTGGAGGATCTTGTGTTCCGGTAGGTAATTCAGAAATGAGTTCAGCAAGGGCTAAACCTTTCTTACTTTTTGGTGTGACAAATTCGAGGTCGAATTCTTGAAGGATGACGACCCAACGGGCGTACTTCCCAGTGAGGATGCGGCGACTCAATAGGAAAGCCATGGGGTTGGAATTAGTCACAACCTTGGTGGAACGCATGAGGATGTAATGGCGAAGTTTTTGGACTGAGAACATAACAGCCAGCGCTAGTTTTTCTTCATGTGAGTAGGAAACAGGAGGCCCCACTAGGTTCTTACTGACGTAGTATATCACATGCTCGATACCATTGTCATCTTCCTGGATAAGGACTCCAGTGACCGAATAGGTGGAAGCGGAGATGTACAGGATGAAGTCCCGATCAAAGTCGGGAGGGCAGATCAAGGGAGCGGATGTGAGAGCCTGTTTGAGGGTGTCGAAAGACTCATGAGCATAGGTATCCCAAACAAATGGGATATTGGATCGGAGGAGTCTAAGGAACCCATGTGCGGTGGTGGCATAGTCAGGGATGAACCGACGAAGAAAATTAGCTTTGCCTTGGAGACTTTGGAGCTGGCATAGGGTACGTGGAATGGAAAGTTCAAGAATGGCTTGAACTTTCAAAGGGTCAAGAGTGATACCATCCTTAGACACTATGAAGCCTAAGAGACGGCCGGCGGGAACGTAAAAGACGCATTCCAACGAGTTAAGGCGGATATTATACTTACGACATCGGAGAAAGATGGTACGCAGATCGTGTAGGTGCTGCGCCCGATGCTTAGAACGCGCAGTGAGGTCGTCTAAATAAGCAAGGATAATAAACAATAAGACATGGCCCGTTGAAAAATGGCGCCGACGTTTTTAAGGCCGAATGGCATGACCCGGTAAGCAAAAGTCCCCCACAGACTGATGAATGCAGTTTTAAGTTGGTCGGCAGGACGGATAACGATTTGGTTGTATCCGAAGAAACCATCCATAAAGGATAGAACCTCATGCCCCGCACACTCATCAATGATTTGGTCAATAAATGGTGTGGGGAATTTGTCTTTGGGACAAGCTTTGTTCAAGTCGCGAAAGTCCGTGCAGACACGGATGGTGCCTTGTTTCTTGAGGATGGGAACCGGGTTGGACACCCAAGTGGTGTATTCAATAGGATAAATGAAACCATCCTGCTTGAGCTTATCGATTTCGGCTTTGATAGCATCACGTCTGGAAGGATTAATGGGTCTCAACTTTTGTCGAACTGGGTTGGCATCGGGCCACGTGTCGATATGATGCTCGACGATGGTGGGATTGAGCCTAGGCATTCCGGAGTAGGACCAAGCAAAAATATTGCGGAATTATTTGAAAATCTTAGTGTAAGCGTCGATTTCTTCCGGGGTGAATTGGGCGCCCAAGGTGATATATTCTTCGATTCTTGGTTTGACCGAAATGTCAATTTTAATGGTCGGAGGGATGTTGGCCATGTTTCCTTCTTCGAAAGCATCAGGTCCAGGGATGGGATTTTTGAACCAATCGACTGCATTGGGAATGAAGTCTTTGGTTTCCACAGCATATTGGTCATGGGACTGCTGTGGGAGGAAGTATGCGCGATGGTGCATATCATCCCACGGAAAGTCAGGGTTGGTCATGGCTTCCATAATGTCTTCATCGGACTGGAAGATGGGAAGACTGGAGGAAGAAGGATCACCCGATGAGGTAGTGATGTGTGACGGGTCATCTTGTGGAGAAGGGCTCAGATGCGCAATGTCAACAGATCCAAGGTCGACTGAGGGGGAAC
The DNA here is from genome assembly GCA_034641835.2 of Pinus albicaulis. Lineage (NCBI taxonomy): Eukaryota > Viridiplantae > Streptophyta > Pinopsida > Pinales > Pinaceae > Pinus > Pinus albicaulis. The sequence goes on along the minus strand of CM076584.1, from coordinate 1,193,614,405 downwards.
CGAGAGTGTCTGCAGGTCGAAGGTTAGGTGAACTATCTCTCAAGAATGATGAGAGGTATAAAATGGTGGTCGAAGGCTCCGTTGGTTCGATAATGGGAGGAGGAATGTGAATGGGAGTAGGAATATCCTCTGGTCTTATCGAAGTAGAACTCGCAAACAAGTGAGAAGGTATCTTGTCGTGCGTAGCCTTGAATTGGCGGTACGTGTCTAAGGAGGAACGATACTCGTCAAGGCGGGGACAAAGGTGGGTGTAATGGCCGTGGAAATTGCACAAAGCACAAGGGTGATTTGTGCGCAAGGTTTTGAGTTTCGGGATAGAATCCGGGATAGTGACGTAGACTTCGAGGATATCAGAGTTGGGAAACGTCTCGTTGACCAGGATCTTGAGGTGCGGCAATTCGGGACACATATGGGTGGCGTGACCGACAATATTGCACAAAGCGCACTGGATAGCGGGCTTTGGCGGTCGCGGAGGGGTAGGGTTTGTCGGGGCGGCTTGGTCCTAATTGGTTGCCCCCTTACGAGCTTTGCCTTTCTTTCCCGGGGCTGTCACCACAGGGGCAGGGTCCTGGGGAGGTGCGGGGGGCCCGGAGGAAGCGAGGGGGACCGGTTGAACCGGTGTCAAAGCAAGGTAGGGTTTGGGGTGACCGGGTGGGGTAGCGGCTGGAGGGTCAATGTACCAGACGGGTATGCCCAGGGTCAGGTTAGGGAGAGAGAGGGTGGCCATGACGGGGACCGTATAGACTCCGGGAGGGGGAGCCAGGAAAGGTATCTGACCAGAGGGATAATGTCCAGGAGGAACGACTCCGAGATGGTTAAGGCCTGGGGGAACCGATCCAGGGGGATAAAGGGGTTCAGGGACACTAGTTGTAGGAGAAGGGCCAGAAGGAGAAGGTTCGGCTGGCGGAGAGAAAGGGCTAGGAGCGGGTTGTGGTGGGCGAGGTTGTGTCTGAGGTTGCTGACTAGCCGAGGCGGGTTGCTTAAGGGCAGCCCGAGATGATTGCATCATGCAAACATTCGATAAGCTGGGATCAGAGAGATGAGGAGGGGGGAGACCAGGAAAAGTTCCAAGCAGGGAGGAATCTTTGTAGACGCCGGGGGAGACACTGGTCAAGGAATCGACGGTTTGCTTATTGGCTACAGAAGAGATGGTCGTCTCCGGAGAGGTCGAAGACGGCGGCTCATGGTAAGACAGCTGGTCAATGGTGACTATCTTTCCATTGTGAGGGAAAGACATCTTGCGAAAAACCGCGGATGGGACAACAGACATGGCATAGGTGTAGCTTCACCCCAATAGAATGTTGTAGTCTAGATGGGCGTCAATGACTTCGACGTCAATGCAAACGGTCTTACCGACAAGGGTGATAGGACAATTACGGAAAAGGCCAATGGGATGGGAGGCGTGGACGTCCCACGCTCGAAGGGTGATCGAGGAAGGGGCCAACTCAGGAGATCCGAGTTGCTTCCAAACCGAAGCAGACATCACACAAGTGGATGCCCCCTCATCAATTATACACCGAGAAACGTTGGCGTTCTGGATTTTGACTGGGATTTGGAAGGCGACGGAAGCAGGAAGAGGAGGATGCTCTGAGTGATGGGCGTCGAAAACAATCATTTGGTCATCAGTAGGATCTATAGCGCCCATGGCAGATAGTAGAGCCTTCTTTTGGGAAGGGCACGATTGGAGGAGTTCCAATGTGGAAATGGCGGCAGGAGATTGAGCCAAATCATCTACTATGCTATACGAATGAGCAGCTCGACCAAAAGCAGCATTTCGACGTAATGGTCCCTTAGGAATCTTGGTATGAACCTCAACTTTGGGTTGAGGGATATGTAAGGGGCCATTGGATGTCAAAAGAGGCTCTGTAGAACCTGAAGAAGGGGACTCGGGGGCAGACTGAGCGGGAGGCTTGGGGTACTGGAAAGACCGAGTTTGAAGGTGAAGGTCGATGGTTGGGGAAGGGTCAGAGTTCATCATAAGGATCTGGTAATTGGAGGAACCAGAAGGGGAAGGTTGAGTGGCGACCTGTTCGTCAGGTGGTTGGGTAGCCACAAATCCTTGCTGAGGGAAAGGATCAGTGAACACAGCTGGTTGGGTAGTGGCCACATTAGGAGGAGCATGAGGGGAGGCATGTTGTCCGCGCAATGTGGCTGGAGACTCCCACATCTGCCGCATCTGTGGTAAGAGGCGACAATCATGGGTGTAATGACCGTAAACACCGCAACATGAACAAGGCTTATTTGTGCGAAGCGGCCTGTCCGGCTTGGGCTGAGTGCCCTATTTCTGGTTAGCAGTGTTAGGGTCAACACCTTGAGGATTCGGTCCCCGAGTACCAGGGGCAGATTGGTTTGGATTGCCTCTCCGCCTTCTTTGAGAAGAAGGGGGATTAGTCGCGCCCTGCTGTGTAAATACTTGCCTTGGAGGGGGCTGTAGGTGCTGTTGCGGGTTTGGAGGAGGCAAGGGAGATGGAAGCGCATATGCTGGAGGAGCTGGCGCACCAGGCTGCGGATAAAGGTAATGGTTAGGTTGGGCAACATTGAGGTAAGCAGGAGGTTGGGCAAAAGGAGGAGGCATGCCATATCCTGAATACATGCTACCGGGAGGGGGAAGAGTGCTAGAGGTGTTGGCCCCTCCGTGAGGGAGACCATAGCCCATAGGAGGTTGAGCATACGGATGACAAAGGGCTCCAACGATACCGTCGGCGGAATGACATGCCCCCGGGGCGTTAGCGCCACCGGGCCTGGGGAGGTCAGGGAGGACAGTATAAACATAACCAGACTGAGCATAGATCAGGTCATATTTCAAGGCTATTTGGAGGGCGGCTTCTTCGGTTTGAGGGAAATGGGAGGCGACATCTTTGCCAATGGGAGCTAAGAGAGAGTGAAGGAACCAGTCCATATAGATCTGATCTTCGAAGGGGGGAGCTCGACATAAGCTTCGTCTTCGTCGCCATTCCTGGACATGAGCGGAAAGGCGGGTCGAAGAGGTTTGCTTAAAAGAGGTCAAAAGCTCCGTACCAGTATCGTATCGGAGAGGGAGCTGGAAGTAAGATAAAAAGGCTTGGGCAATGGTCACAAAGGTGGTATGGGAAGAGGGGGCTTGGTCAACATACCATTTAGAAGCTTCGTCGGTAAGCGTGCGTTGGAACAACCAAAGACGGATGGAATCATCGGTAATGGAGTTGGAGGAACACCACATGTGGAAAGATCGGACATGGTTGGTTGGATCTTCTCCAGCAAGGCCTTCGAACTTAGGGATGTCGGAGGGGAGCTTGGTTGGCATAGCAGGCCAACCAACATTGTGGTGTATAGGGTCATTGATCAACTGATTGAAATCGGGGAGGCTAAGGCCTACGATGTACGGCAGCAAGGGTGTGGCCGAGGTAGTTCCTGTAGCGGTTCTGCTAGTAGTAGTTTTGGCATTAGGGCTGGGAGCACCGCTGGCGTTAGGCCCTAGACCAGACATAGTGAAGGTGACAGGGGGAGAACCAGAGGGAAAAGGAGAACCCAAAGAATCAGAAGAGGAGTCGAAGTGCGGACTCGGAGGAGGACTGGCTCGACGACGGCGGGACGGAGCAGGTCAATCGACCGGAAACTGAGGGTGAAGGCCAAGAAGTCTCCGAGAAGTGCGCCTTGGGGGCGCAATGATGACAACAAAAACACTACACAAGGGGAAGAAGAACGACCACAAGGGCAAGGAGGTGCAGAATCAAGTGATTACAATGTCGAAACAAGGGCAGATAGGTGCAGTGTCAATTGATTTTAAAGTCTTTTCACAGCATAATAAACGAGGCTCTTCTTCGCTTAGAGAGCGAGAAGTGTGTGGTGTGCGTTAATTTTAATTTTAAACCCTTTTCGTTTTGAGAAGCGAGAGAAAAAGTGTCTTTGCGAATTGAAAATAAATACGCGAGGAAGATAATTATATAATGCTGAAATAACAGAAAATTAACAGCTACTATTGCATCGATTCAACCCAAAAAAGCGGGTCTCTCAAAACTAATCTAAAAGAGGGAAAAAATCTAGTCAAAACACACTAAAAAGAGGCCAATAGATCTAGGGTCGAAAGGGACAGGGATCTAAAGGAGAAAGCTGCTGAAAAGAGGTGCAGATCACAGCCAAGAGGCAGAGGCAAGGTGTCTGGAAAAAAGAAGTAAATCAGCAAAAAGCGGAAAGGACAGGGAGGAGGTCCTAAAGGGAGGTCCAAACAAAACGACAAGAGGTGATTTGAAAGGAAGAAAAGCTAATTTAAAGGGAGCTGAGGAGGAGGTATCAGATCTGAAAAAGGGAAGGCTGAAACTCTGAAAAACAGACGGCTGAAACAGCTAAAAACTCTTCCACAAAAAGTGGAGGGTACTGAAGCCCTAGGGGGCTAGGTTCCCACTTAGATGAGCGAAACAAATCAGAAACAGGTCTAAACGGGTGGAGGCAGAGGCTGGAAAACCCTGACAGAAGCTTCAGCAAAACCCATAAAAATTGCAGAAAATAGCTGAAAAATTGGCAGGTCGCAGGTTCTGACCAGTTTTCAGTGCAGGTCGCAGAAAATTGACTGAAAAGTGCGACCTGGAGGTCTAGGTCGTAGGTTATGGGCTGAAAAGTGTGACCTGAAGCTCCGAGTGTCTCGGCGGCAGATTTTCAGAAAAGTTGTCGTCTCAGTTGCGGCTGATGTCGGTCACCTGCGCAATAGGGCCAGAAACACGCAGAAGTTAGAAATTTTAATGTTTTAGGGTTTTATGTGAGAAAAAAAACATAAAAATAGGAAAAACAAAAAGCTAAAAAGAAACCCTAGGGTCTGAAGTAGCTGGATATGCAGGAATATGAAAAACGACAGCGGTCGTAATTTAAAACCCGTGTGGAGTCGCCATTTGTTAGTATGAATCCTTTGTCGAAGTGTACAAAAAAGGACCACTTTAGCTACGCATAACTAATAGCCCTAACAAAAAAAGTGGCTGCCAATATCTTCAGATCTGCAGTTAGTTGATCAAGAAAAGAACTGCAAAAAACCAGATCTATGCATAGAAAGACATTAAGCAGTAAAAAGAAGGGTTTGCTCCATATACCAATAGACAAGACAAGAACAATTTTTGAAAGAATTTTTTGTATTAAGGGCACCTGGGAGGAAAACAAGAAGGCGTATCCAATTCTCCTCAATGGGATGGGTTCTTGGAAGTCCTCGGCACTTCAGATCTAGAATCTCTCTCTCTTGTTGGTGTAGAAAACCCAGACAAAGATAGAACTCAAAGGGAGCTCACACAGCAAATAATGTAGAAAAATGTGACCGAGTGTATAGATCTAGAGTGATCTAATAGGCAACAAAAGGTGAAGAATGGTAGAAAAAACCCTCTTATTTATAACAAAATATTGGGTCATTCTAGATCTTGGTGCATGATTAAAATAATGTTAACCAAATCTAGATCCACCTTTTATGGAATATTTTATTATATTTGTTGGAGGGAAAAAGTATTTGACTTGGGTCAAGTCCCTTTATTTGTTAATAATAAATAAATAAATGATTTATTTATATTTTTAAGGAAGTGGTTGAGGGATAATCAAATAAATAATGATTTATTTAATTATTTGTGGGTGATTTGGTCATATTTAACAAGGAATATTATCTAAATAAGATTTAAATAATTATTCCTAGGAAATAATAAGATAAATAAAGGTTTATCTAATTAATTTCTTTGTTTTGGGTTAAACATGATTAGGAATAATAATTAAATTATGGTTTAATTAATTATTCCATGATGAAAATCAAACAAAATAGGTTTGTTTAATATTTCCTTTTGGGGTTTCATGTTTAGACCATAAACAACCTAATAAATGTGGTTTATTAAGTTATTTTACATAGTGAAAGCAATTTTACTTAGGGTAAAATTGGTCTTACATGGTGTACTTGGGTTCATCTAATGATAAGAGGTTAGATGACCAAAAAATGGTGTAACATTAGGCTAATGAGCTCTTTTATTCTCTACCTAATCTACTTATCTGCCAAGTTTAAACAGATTGACCGATTTTCATTCTCTCACCTATCAACATAAAATTCAAAACATGACCAAATCAAGGTTAAGCTATTTGATTTGTCATGAGCTGTGGCATTTTGGACAAGCTGCACACAGCTTTTATTTTTGTACAAGTAAAACTAGAAACTTGAGGGCTTATAATTTGAAATTTGTCACTCATCCCTCTCCTTTCTCTTTGGTTCAGATTTAAGCTTTGGGGACCAACATCTTTTCCTAACCTAGTTTATTGATGAGCCAAGTTAAATGGTTTGGAAAATCTTGCTTTTCTAACTTATCAACAAAAATTTAGAACATGGTCAATCATGGTTAGGTTGTATGACTGAACAAGACTTTTCTTTTTCAAAGTAGTGGCATTTGGACTTGCACACTTTTAGACATATTCTTTTTTGGTATGGGGCTTTACCTCTTCTTTTCATTTGCCCTCTTTTTCTTCTTTTCTTTGTTTTTGTGTTTCATTTTTTCTGATATTTTATCAAGTAATGTTATATACAATGAATAAAACTTCAAACTAGGAACCTTTAACAAAAATAGTGCTTGAGTATCCTACCATTGACAAGACCTCCAAATAGCTTTGTGCCATCCAGTTATTGTAGGAAGAATGCATTGTTACCTCTAACTGAATGCATGATGTATGGACCCTTCCATAGATTTTCAAATTTTTAGTCATCAGTATTTTTCACTTGTTAGTGATGACTAGATCCATAGCTGAGTTTTCTAGAAGCTGATCTCCATATGTCAATTTGTTATCTAGAAAACCCTCATATAACTTTTTTTTCTCCCTCCTACTTTTCATTCCGCCCATGTCAAGGTTAAACCTCATTATCACTATCCTATCTAGCTTTAGCCCTACTGGTCTGTCCATTAGCTCTAAAAGGACAATCCAAGTCTATTTCAAAAGCCTCCCCTAAGTTAGGAAGTGGCGCTTTAAGGCATTTTACCCTTGGCAACCATCAAAAGGCCAAAAAAACCTCCATCTGATACAGACCAATCATGACAGACCTCCCACTCTGCAAATGAAATTGATCACAGCCCTAAGTCGCGCCACTTACACACCCCTAAGTCTCAGCACTGCATAGACCACAGTCTCAAGCTGATTATTAGGTGTTTTACAGTGTTTTATGGATTTTACAAAGACAGGAAGTATATCTTCATCTTAGGAGAAAATTCTTGAATACACATTTAGAAGAACAACTGCTTCTCAATGTCAACATGAGCCTGAGATACATATGCAGGGTAAGGAGTTACTCATCAAGACCTTGCAGCTTCCATTCAGCATGAAATCACAGTAGAAGAAAGACACCACTGTCAAACAGACTAGTCATTTGTCATGGCCAGGAACCTCCTTCATCTACAAGCAGAGGGTTAAGTCGCCTCCTTCACCTACAAGCAGAGGGCGATGGCCAATATTGACTTCAAGGATTGCAAAACTTACTATAAGCACAATTTTTTTTTTTACTAAACAGTAAAACAATGACTCTAGGTTTATGAGTGAAAGTGATGATCAAAACAGGGCTAAGATCTGAAATGTGCAAGACAAAAGAAAACAGAGTTTTTGGTCTTGTTTCCTAAGAAATAGAATCATTTGAAGTTTCAGTCATCATCATGGCGCATAAAAAAAGGACTCCTTTAATCAAAGCTATCATAACAAATATCTCTGCAGGGGTGTTAAATGAATAGTTCAAATCATTCTTGAGCAGGAAAATACTTCAGTAAAAAGACCTCTGTGTGTTCTTTTGTTTCTGTTGAAATGAGAAATACAATTCATGGTTTCTGGATGAACATAAAGAAAAGGCAGGCAAGTAGTACACAGTCCCAGACATGTGACATATTGCTATCATTCAAAGCGCCAATGCAAGTTCATGATGTTGTGATCTACACTCCACCACAAAGACAAATGTAGCCTTCAGATGCAGTAGTTTTGGTGATTTCAGAGCTCCATTAGAAGAAAATGGCTAATAAGAGCTTTGGTGTTTATGAGTAACTCTAGCTACTTTTTACACCTCATAGGTTTGTCTCCTCAACACAAGCATATTAAAAAGTTATGATCTGAGTTTTGAAACCTTGGAAAAGCATGTAAAGATAATCAGCTGGAAACAAACATAGGTTGTCATTATTAATGGACAGAAACATCGTGGTAATATTTTATGAGCAGAGAAAGTGTATTGGAAAGCAGTGCCCTTCTTAATCAAAAGACCATGACAAACTCTAAAAGATGCAGCAAGTTTTACACCTACAGTTGAAGAAGAAACTGATGAAACACCTGGAGGCAGAGTTTTTCATCTGCAGCAAAGGGTCCTACAAGTAAGTTTACAGATTCATAACATACAAGGAAGCACTTTGACATATTTTCAGCTTTTAGAGAATGATCCTAAAACTTATATAGGCATGTTCACTTTTAAAAGTCCATGGCACCATATCAATGCAAATTCAGTAAGGAAAAAGTGATTGAAGAGATCTCTTTTTGAAATAGACTAAGAAGAAAGCGCCGGAATAAATGCAACCACTTTCTATACCCACAGTCAGAAAATGTGTTAAAGGACACTTGATAAACAAATCAGTTTCACAGTAAGTATTATCACCACCAAAACATCCAAAGCATACACTATTATTTTTAGGTTCAAAGAGGTAAATTTTCCCCCTTGCAGGATGGCAAAGGATGTTTCATAAATTGTTAGTGTATTTTTGGGTTTTGCTTGCTGTGTTGGAAAGGTTAGCAGTGATAGAAGGCACTTTTCAAATGTGCAAATAAAATGAATAGCATTGACCCTAGGAAAAGGGTCATAACCATTGCTATTGCTCGAGTAAGATACACAGCCTTCTTATATTACTCACAGTTTCCAAATGTGAACCCTTATTAACACATTCAAGGTCACCTTGTTTTATTTCGAATGGACAAAAGAAATGCTTCTGAAAAGGAGTGTTTTCCCAAAAAAATCCTCACGAAATTCATGTCGACAATGATTGGTTATTTTGCATTCAAAGGAATAAAGACCGTTGGCCTTCATTTTAAATCTCTCAACAAGCACGGAATATCATTCCACTCTTGCTATTCACAGGACTGAAGAAGAGAAGTTTGGGAATTTTTCGCAAGTTTCTCCAGGTTTCACTGCGCGGCGCGCTCAGAAGAAAATTAACACAGGCGCACCACTGTTGCGCGGCGCGCCTGTACATGCGCGCGGCGCGCCTGTGCGCAACGGTTGCATCGACCCGGCAGTTACCCGATACCGGGGTTGCACGGTGTTCTTCCTCCTGAAAGTGCCGCGCATGGATTTCAACCTCCAACATGCCTTCAACCTACCTCCAAAGTGACTTCGACTCACGAAAATGCTTTGCATCATGTCTTGAGGTACTTTGCACAGTTTTCCCCTTGAATTCATGGTTGTTTGACGATGTTTGGGGCCAAAGAAATAAGGTTTGAAACAACTTAAGTTAAGTGACTATGTTCAAAGAGGAATAGGGTTTTTTATTCCAAATCTAAGTTTGAAATAGCCCAGATTCACCAGCAGAAAGCTTATCCAAAAAAGTAGTTCCTTCTTAGTGTTTCAAAACCTAATAAATACCCTCCAAACAGTCAGTCTTTAGTAAGGAAGCAGTGTGGTCAATTGAAGGTGTTTTGGTCAGAACCTTGTTTGAAGACAATAGAGTATAAAGAAGGGAAATATCATGTCCGAAAAGAAGTTCGTTGGTACTATGACTGCTACAAGACCTTGGCTACCACTTCAAAAACATTTCAAACCTTGTCACCTAGTCCTATAACAGTGGATTTGGACTGTATAGATATACTCTGGTTGACTGTTTTCATTTTGTTAGATCTGCTGGTAAAGGACATACAAGGAGAAAGGCAGTGTTTTAAATCTCAGAAGATTGTGTTTTTACCTTTCTCTAGGATACAAGGTTATACTGTATCCTCAAAACATCTAAAAGCAGAAGTTCTCTTACCACCACAACAGGAAAATACCTTCATTGTGTTTTCTTTGATTAACTGTGTATGACATTATGAGTAGTTGCTGATTAATATAAGGGCAAGAAAGGGCTTGGTTTTGAAGAGACGGGGTTTCCATATTAAACAGGAGCTTTGATTGTGTGAAAGGAATAAGCTCCTACAACCTCTGTTGAAACTTTTGGAGTTTTTTTTTTTTTTTTTTTCAAAAACTCTGTCACCTTTGTTCCATAATTGTGAGATTGACTATATGACTACACTCAAGATTGACTGTATATGGTGTGAACTGTGTTGATTGATTGACACACTAGACAAGGCAAGTTTGTGAAGATTGGAAAGTTCACCATCGGTCAAAGGTACAAAACAGGTTTTTGAGCTCCAAACATCACAGAGCAAGGCGATTTTGACACTCTAAACAACATTTTCACCTAACAGTTTGTCTCCTTTTCACTGTATTGTCTCTTGTTAAGAGGTCTACTGGCTGAAATACATATTAAAGGTGAAAAGACCATTTTTTAAGGGAGCAAGGGTTTTGTATTGTGAGGAAACTTTTTTGAAGTCATTCAAAGACAATTTTTCTCTATCTAAACAGTGAATTGACAGGGTTTGGTTCAAAGAAGGCAGTTTAAAGGCAGTAAGATTGTTTGGTGCTTCAAGAGCTTATTTAGCCCAAAATGCCGCCCAGGCAAGACATCAGAAGTGGTTCACATAAGAGATATGAGCCTATCTCTACAGAGGAGGTCAATGCACATCCATCCATCCTTTTCAACTTTCATGAGGTAGGTTGTTTCGATTTATGCCAGAAGGTACAGGAGGTCAAAATTTTCTCGCCCTTAACACACCTATGCGCCCTGAGGTTCCAAAGCAAGCATTTCCAGGTAGCGGACCTTGATTTCAAGTTTTCCCCGAGGTCAGTGTCTAAAGCCACCAAAATTCCATATCATGGCGAGAAATGGTTCAAACAGACCCATCTAGACTTGGATGACTACAAGCCTTTCATCAAGCCCGAGCATAGAGATACTTGCACTGCTATTTTTCCTTTCTCTTATCTTCTTTCCAGTTATGCTCCTCTAATGAAGGTCATAATGAAGTATCTCACTTGTGAAGGGAGATTTACTCGAGTTTATGCCTACCATGTCTGACTATTGATGCATTTCACTAGAACTAGGCAGCTAAATCTCCCTTAATTTTTATACAAAAGCATCGAGAAGATGGCATCCATAGTCCAGAAGAAAACTCCATCTCTGCAAATAGCTTCCCTTTTCCATCATTCTCTGATCAAAATTATCATCCTACACCAGCTAGAGAAGAAAGAGGTTCCATGGGATGTTTTTATCAGCCACCCAGATTTCTCTACTGTTCCTCCTGTCCATATATCTCCCACCCAGCCTATTCATCGCCCTGTAACTTTATCCAACAGGCCTACTCCTAGAAGGCTCAAGATCACCACAGAACAGTCAGGACAGCATGAAGAAGAAGGTCATGAACGGATAGAAGAGGAAGAGGATAAACATGAAGAAACTGATGAAGACCAGCAGCATGATTTTGATGGTCAAGGGCAGCAGCTTGAGCCACAAAGTGAGCATGAAGTTGAAACACACCAGTAGCTTGATGTTGGTGAACAGGAGCAGCATTTTGAACAACAAAAAGAAATAGGTGAAGAGCAGCAAATTGAAGATGAAGGGAAGCAGCAGGAGCAAGAGGAAAATAGTGCTGAACAGCAGCATCTCAGTAAAAATGAACAGCAGGGACAAGAGGAAGAGCAGTAGCTTGATATTGAAGGTCATGAACAGCAGTTTGGGCAGGAATTTGAGCAGCAGCTTGAGCCACAAAATGAACAGGAAATCCAAGCACAGCAGCAGCATGATGTTGATGATCAAGTGCAACAAGGATTTGAGGCAGATCAGCATCATAACATTGAGGGGCAGAAGCAACTTAAAGAAGACACCCAACAGCCTCAAGGAGAGCAGCATTTTCAAAAAGTTGACAAGGGTAAAGCAATTGTGTCTCCTTCTCCTAAAGGAACAAAGCCCAGCACAACAAGAAAGAAAGGGCCTAAGGCTGCCACTCCAAAAGTGACAAGAGTTGTCCCTAGCAAAAGAAAATCGCCAAAGGGGTCTCCCACTAGCATGCCAAGAAGGAAGAGTGCCAGGTTAGCTTTCAAAGGCAAAGGGAAAGGCAAGTTAGGGGAAAGTCAAGAACAAGGAGATACATTGGCTGTCATTCCCATCCAAAGTGATGACAGCGATAATGAAGCCCGCATTCTTGAAATCTTCTAATCCATCGAGAGGGTCAAATTGAAGCATTGGAAAATGACCTTCATCGGGCAAAGACCTTCAATCATTTCTTGGAGATCCAAAATAAACAAATGAATGTCCATTTGGCTGTCCATGAGGCACGAGCTATCAAATACAAGAATGAGGCAGCTAAAGCACAAATAAGGATAGAGGAGCTCATCGGTGAGTTTGATGAAGATGAAGAAGAAGACCAGCCTAGGCGGAAGAGGCCTAGAACCATAGGGCTTAAAAGAGCCCTGGAAAAGAAAAGGGAAGAAGAACAGGCCCATCTTCAATCCTTTCCCCTCACTGCACTACTTGAGCAAGAAATTGAAGAAAATAAGGAGGCATGGCTAGAAAGAGCCAATAAACACTTGGAGATGAAGCTTGAAAAGGCAAACAGAGACCTGGAGCTGCAAAGGAAGTTGACACATCACTATCAAAAGTTGAATCAGTTTGCCCGGCGCAAGCTAAAGGCCAACCAAGAGAAACTGAAGGAAGAAAAGGGGAAGCGCCGGGCATGGAAAGAGAAGAAAGGCATATCAACACTTGAAATTTTGGCTTCAGCTTTAGAACATGTTTCCAAGGACCCTTGAGCGTCATGCACCCCAATTTTGAGCCCATTTTGAGAATTTTTGGTTTTTTGGCATTTTTGAGTTTTTGATCAAAAACTCATAAATTCGCCATTTCATTTTGAAGATTCATCAAGGGAGGAGAATGGTATCATCGGATGCCATAATTTCATGAGCATGTCCTTAGTAATTTTCAGAGCATTTGGAGATCATATGCCCCCTCAAAACAACGAAAAAGGCTCGCATTTTGCACATTCTGCCCATTCTATCAGCAGACTGTAATTTTCTGGCTTTTTACACACAGGTACAGATTTGGAGGACTTCTGGGCCTTGGATTGGAGAAATTTTAGTTGCGCTGGAAAGTAGACACTCAGAGCTTTCCAACGAGCTATCATGAGCCTCGTTGCGACATCAGGAAGACTACCAAATGTTTCCGGCAAGTCAGGGGACCTTTTTCTAATATAAATTTGAGGTATTTTTGTAATTTTTGAACCTCAAAAATCTGCTTTTTCCAAATGTGCGTTTAGCTATTTTTGCACTTGGAAAATGATGCAAAGTCAATTAAATTCCCTTTTTTAGCAATTTTTAGATATTTTATGAGATATTTTTGTGCCTTGGGCTTTACAAAGCCTCAAGGACAAGTTTAGATATTTTGATTAGGCCAATGAGGATGGAAGTTGAACCATGAGGTTTTCCTCACTTGAGCCTATTTATTCCACAAGCTCTCATTGTAAACAAGGCTGAACTTGAGAAGAGAAGCAATATATGGTCACATGAGCTTTGGAGAAAATACTTGTGTTATGCTTTTGGATTGCCTCTTGAATGTTCTTGGATGGATGATGAAGGATTGTTGATGGATTCCATGACATGGTAGAATGGTATAGTGTCTCTTGCTTTGTTGTTGTCTTCTAGTTTTCATTCATGATACATGTTTCTTGTTTGCTATAGATCAGTAGAGATTAAATTTGAGATATGCCCATGGAGGCACCTCAAAATTTCTGAATCTTCATAGCTTTTATGTTTTCTTCTTCCTTAGTTGCATTAAAGAATTCTTAACTGCTCGTTAATAACTTGAGGATATTGTTTCTAGTTTCATTAATAGTTCTATGCATGTTGAGTAGGATGTATGGTGTGCCCTGCTTACCTATGACTGTCCATAGTTCCATACATGAAGCTATCTCTTTGACTGATTAAGATTATCATTTTGTTTGAACCAAGGAGCCCTAGTCCCAATCTAGCCCTTTGCCTAAAACTATGTAAATATTGTTGTTCAAAGTGCCCAATGACTTGAAGTACTGTGTTTAGGCATTCTGGCATAGTGTTTTGAGTTGTTAGTCCATCTTATGTGTTTTCCCCAAAGTCTGATAGCCATTTCCCAAAGTTAGAGGGTCTTATACTTCTATGCATGGCTTGAATGTTTGTTTCTATGTGTTGATTAGTTTATAGTTACATTTTGCATGATTAAGGGTTTTCCTTACCATGTTTATGTTATCTATTGAACCAGTGATGCTTGAAACTCTTTGTTGTTCACAAACTTGATGTCCATTTACTCCATTTTGCCCAAAGATCCTTTCTACCTTGAATCAAATCGGCCCTTCAATAGCCTTGTATCGTCATCTAATAGCTTTCTCAACCTTTTGACCCCATAGCCCAGTTAATCTAACATCTTGTTACCTATTTCATATCTTTGATCAGTTTCATCCTTCACAACTTAAAAAACAAAAATAAAAAACTTACTTCATAACTAGCCTAAAATCAGAACACAATAAACAAACACACAGATATCCCTTACACATATAGAGAGAGCCCTCTCTGAGTCCAGGAAGGCTAGGTCCTCGGACTCCAAGGCTTGGTTTCATGTTACACTGTCATTTGGCTTGCCAATCAGCCAAATCACGGGACCCTAACATAATGGCGATCACGGTGGGACTCTGAGTGATAAACAAGCTTAGTTTCCCTAATCTTTAGAGACTTTTGAGAATACTATCTGATTGACTTATCCCACTGCTCACTAACATAGTGACACTCACAGTAGGACCTTCCGAGTTAGTGACAATATAAGTACACCTTAGTAACTCCTGAAGTCTCAATCAAGTTTAGTAAACTTAGATATTGTTTGAAGAGTAGAAAATAACTCCTACACCATCTTAGCAAAATGATGAGTCAGTTATAGAAAACTCTTCCAAACCTCGTAGGCACATAAAACTCAAATAAACCCCAAAACACTCCCTTAGATTGGTTTTTATGTCAGTACTGGTAGTGGACCATACACACATATCTCAAAAAACAATCAAAATCCACCTGGCGACTCCACTAGCCTCCAGTAGGCCTTACTATTTTACCGAACTCTAGGTTACTATCCGATAGACCTATCCCATCGCTCACTAACATAGCAGGAGATAGTGGGACACTGAGTACATGACAGTCTAGCAAACTCTTATAGACTCTTTGGTCCTTTAGATACTTAAACAAACAAGCAGTCCGTAGACTCATTTAGAGTAAACTCTTTTTGTTTTCGCCACCCTAGCAAAGTTTTGAAACAAATTTAGAATACTTTAAACCATAGATTGCACATAAAACTCAGAAAATCCAAAACATTTCCAGATTAGTTACCGGTGGTGGACCATAGCTATCTTCACAAAAACAACCCAGTTCCACCTGGCGACTCCACTAGTCCATCCCTTTTATTTTGACCATCCTTCACCTTAGTAGAACTTTAGAGAGACCACTCATCCAAAACATTCATCAATACCATCCTCTCTAAATTCTAAACCCGAAATTTGGCTCCACGAAGAATCAACACCAGATCCCATCCAGACCCAAATCCCCCTATCATAGTAGATGACCCAGAGAAGATTCTGTGGCAAGCTTCTGAAACTGACCATCTAGCTACTGGTAGATCCATCCGTAAAACAAGATCAGTACCTAAACATCTCACTCTCCTACCAGATTCACATTTTGAATTAGAGTCATCAAAAACTCTTTTCAGAAGCAGGTCTCATAG